>CM056598.1:30629816-31229816 GCA_029721355.1 Tegillarca granosa | reverse complement strand
CAAAAATAAATAAATAAATTCCTAATAGTACTGGGGAACTTTTTGGCCACGCGAAAGTTGTTGCGTTAATTTCTTTTACGTGAGCTCGCAGTAACTTTCACATGAACACTTGGAAACTTTCACGTAAGCACACAAAAATTGTTCATGAGCAAGCAATAACCACGTGAGCACGCGGTAGCTTTCACGTAAACACGCAATAACTATCAATTGAGCACACGGTACTTTTTGCGTGAGCACTAAATAAGTTTCTCGTTAGCACACAAAAACTTCCATGCGATCATCGAGCACGCAATAACTTTCATGTGAGAACGCGGTATGAAAATATTTTTCTTGTCACCTCTGTGCTGCCTTATCATTCTCATTATCGGTATTGTGATACCTTAATTTTGTAAACGCTGTGGTCTAATTTCAAATGAATCGTTCGTTAATATTAGTACAGACCAAAAAGGGTGCCAAACGCTGCAAGAGATCTTTTCCCAAGGTTTTGCTAAAACTGAAGATTATTGGTCTAAGTTCACACCCTGTTTACATAGAAATGATAATTGAAATTGTCACCAGAGCTCTGTATGAAACCTGGACATTTAACTAAAAACTATAGTTCAGACGATATCTGTATTTGTATGCATTCTACGGTTTGTACAATTCGCTCTCAAATTTATTGGAAGTGTATTGAAATCACATTTTCTTAGCTCACTTGTACATAGATCGTGTGAGATTATGGCTTAGCGTTTTTTTAAGTTTTATTTTAAAAAAATGTAAAACGGCTTCAAATTGTTATAATTTAACTATTTTAACATGAAATCCCATTGGCTTTCAGTTTTGACATTTTCTTGAAATGGTCCTCGAAATGGGTCTAAATGTCAAGGTCATGACCCAGTTTTCAACTTTAGTACTTTTGGTACCATTTTAGCTTTTTATTATCATTGTACTAGGTTTTGAATTTTTGATGTATTGTTTTTCCACGTGGAGCCAAGTTAAAAAATCGTTGTCATCTTATTTATGAAATAAAATTGCTTTATCTTAAGATATGTGCAGATTGTGTCATACGGGTTTCAAGTTTTGAAGTTTTTCTTTACTTTAAATGGGAGTATAGGTCATGACTATTTTAGTTATTTTTAGAAGACATTAGCTGTTGATATTTTGAAGCATTGTTTCTACAAAAAACAAAGGCCAGGGTCATGACAGTACGGATGATATAAGCTTAAAATGTTATATCTTTGCTATATGTTAACATTTAGTCACGGGGTTTCCGCTTTAAAAATTACTTTCAAAACTGGTTCAAGGTCAAAGTTCAAGGTCATTACTTACATTTTGACTTTATTTCGCTAGATTTAAATGCAGATTTTACTTTGTGCCTACATCGACAAAAATCAAGATCATGGTCTCGTTTACAAATTCATACTTAAATTGCAATATCTTGACCAAATGTAAAGACCTTCACATCAAAATTTCACTTTTGAAGTTTTTTTGCAATGTTTTTTTTATAATAAGAGCAGAATCAAAAGTCAAAGTTTTGACCAAGATTTTATTTTTGTGCTGCTGTTACCTTTTTTGATGATTTATGAATACTTTTAAAGCAGATTTTTATTTCAAAATATTTTCCAATTTCATAACTTGGATGTTGACGGTTTCGGTATCGAAAAACTACTTTTTGCACATACTGCATTGCCTTTTCTTATTGAATAAAGATTTCAATGACAATATATTTTGTTAATTTTTTTATTTGGTTTCATGCGATCTACAAAATACAACAAAGTGATTTTAATTTTAGAACTAATGCATTTCAGCGTATCACACCCTCTTGGACCTCTTGTTCCGAGAATGCTTTAATTTCACTTCCGAGAATGCTTTATTTTCTCTGTATTTACGATGTACTAATTGATTGTGAACTTAAAAATGCTCTTAAACAACATACGTTAGTAAATAACACGTTATTGTAACGTGGCTTGAAATCGCCGCGATAATTTCATGTTGCGGAATAGTTATGGTTCAGGTCCACATAAAAAGTATCGCAAAATAAAATGTTTTGTTGTATTTATTTGCAGTATTTCGTCCTCACGCGATTTATTTAACGAGAAAGTTAAGAACTGACATAGCTCTTTTATCTGGTCATGTAGTATTGATGAATTTAGCGTGCGTGATTAAATATACCTATTCTGCTTAACAATATCATTGGCGATTACCATGACAACGAATTATATTGTGTTTATTGATTGGGGCATTGGGACTTCTACAACCAGTTTCTCTTGCTTGTTACTTTTAGCAAGTTAGAATTGATCTCGCAAATTTTTATGTTCAACGGCGAACTATTTTGATGATACATGGTGGGTTAACTTTTTTATTCGTGAAATTTTACATGTCGTATATTTTCATTCTGAATTACATTGTATTTGCAGTATGATTGATGTGATGTCGATTTCACAGCGTCGGTCAATATGATTGTAATTATAGATGCATGTTGAAATGTCTATCTTTTTATGTTTGTTATATGATGATACTGTTTGTCGATTTAAAAAAAGATAAAGCTTAACTCTTAAGTAGCATAACACTTACTTTAAGTGTCCTTCGAATAAAGTAAGAAATTGCGAATTGAAGAGCCGATCGATTTTTTTGGTCGTGCAGTAAAATGGAACTGTTCATGATCACAAATTCAAACCTCCAACCCGACACAATTTAAAATACTTGTGAATTCTGATCCGGAAGTGCAACCAAAGAACGAAAGATTTTTTTTTTTTTTTTTTTTTTTTTTTTTTTTTTTTTTTTTTTTGGGGGGGGGGGGGGGGGGGGGCTTGGGAAATTCCTGCTAATGAATGTGTGTGTTAAATATCGACGGGGTTTGTTTGTTTTGGTTTAATTGTTATTTTTTTACAATATATATAATAAATTTATGCCTCTTTGATATGTTGCACCACAATGGAGTGAGCTTGAATTGGTTTTAATTTCCGGAAGTAACATCACGCGACTCTAGCTCACCACTTTTCAATGTCATGTGCAAAATTTTGACTTTTTACAGAAATAAATATTCAATTGTCATGTGCAAAATTTTAAAAATTTCTTTCAGTAAAAATTCAAAATTTTGCACATAACAAATATACTATTTAATTCGATCTTACTTGACACAAAGTAAAGTTTCTTTTCTTTGGGGTTCAAGAAGAACACGGGGAAATAGAATACTGTTGTCAAAATTTTTATAAAAATAAATAGTAATCGCAATATATCTTAAAATATTCTCAGATTTTCACGAATGAAGAATAAGCGTTTTTTTCTCTTAAAGAACTTAGACTTTAGACAGTTAGTAAAATAGTTATGGAGATAGACGGGGAGAATGAGTACCGGTATATAATTACTTATTCTTTTACTACATTTCTTGAATAACAAACTAACATTGTTGGCTGTGATGGCCAATCATAACACTTTTATTAATCAATAAATTTTTTAACAATAAATAGCAGAAAAAACTCTCATTCCAAAATCTTTTCCGAATACAGCATTAATAATACACCTAGCAAACCATTTGCCTTTACTATAACTTTAAGTTGAAGCATTTGATCCAGTGATCTGGAATATATAAATTGAAAAAAAATTATTAGTATAATATAACTTTATTGGTATCTATATCCAAATAAGGATTGAACCATACAAAAAATACAACAACGATAATTCATACAACAATACAACAACAAACAAAGAAAAAATACAATACAATGAAACACAAGAAAAAATACAATACAATGATACAGATAAAATGGCTAGAGTACAGTGTCAAGAGCAATTGGCCAAAATGGAGCTATCTCTTAGTCTAATGAAAATAAAACCGTTTGTCTCGTGCTATGCAAGACCTCGGAATGAGTAACACCCGTGTCACACGCATTTATATAGACATTGTGATATATATAATAACCACCCTGAAAATTAGTTCCCATTATTCAATTCTAAACCTAAGAGAAATTACATGTAATTTGTTTCTTATTCATTTTATTCAAACGATACAAATTACATTTTCACTGTCCGCGCAACACCGCTTGGTGGCGTGAATATATCGTTATGTATATAAGGGTAATTCGCGGCTTTCAGTCAGTGTCGAGGCTACAGGGGCGTGACTTTTATACTTTGTGCATCTTTCTTTAAAAATGTATGTCCCAGAGTGTTAAAACTCTGGTTTAATCATTTTCAGCTGAAAGTTGCAGCTCATCATATCGTTTTCAGAATATCTCAAATGAAGAGTTAAGTATGTTTTAGGTCCCGTAAGCCAAAGACCATATAACGACGATACACTCTCCATCATGCATAAACTTTTTAACATATTAATTAATCTTCATTAAAACTGACCGGCAAAAGATGAAACTTTGTCATAATTATTCATAAATTAAGAGCTTTGCATTAGGATTTGCACCCGAGAGAAAAAAATGTAAAAGCTTTAAAAAACATTTTGCTAAAATCGTTTTAGTGCATGAACTTACATATATAGATTATTCATTGGGTTTGTTAAATCTCATTTGCACAAGTTGGAGCCTTTGTTTGTGGAGCATAAAAAAGAAAAAAAAATGTAGTCGAGGGACCATAAATATATTGGATATGGCGTCCATAGGTCAAGTATAAATGATCTGACAAAATATTTGTACTGGTGCTTCCAATTGGAGAAAATGAATAGATTAAATAAAAAAAAATATCTGACATAGCTAGACCTTAAATATTTTAGCTGTTGCAAGAAGTATTTGATTTGCAAAAATCTTAGTTGTGGGGTTTTAATGAGGGAAACTAGAGTTTTCCTTTAAATTATTTAAGAGTCCTCTTTTATGAGTAAACTGAAGCTAGACTTTAGTTATTATATATTGTCATATTGAGCATCCTTTACAATGGCATGGAGATTGTAATTTGCATGAACCTTATCCGCAGAATTAAAAATGAGAAAAATTAAGGAGGTCCATTTATTCAAAATCTTTTTATGAGGATACAATATCTTGACTTTAGATATTTCACATGTCTAACAACATATTGCATCCTTACAACAAATACATGTGTAGGACTGCACAGTTTTTAGGATTTGGGGCTCCAGAAGGGGCTCATTAATTTATAAAATCTTTTATTGGATATTTTATAAGTTGAGTAATAAGATCCATTGTCTTTTTATCTGAAACCTAATTAATAAAAACATGTACCATGGTGAGGGACAATAAACCTTGAAAAGTTTAAAAGGCATTTCATTATGATAGTATTCTTAGGATATTGTCTAACTTGACACAATTGGGAATTCACCATTCAAAAGGATAGAGGACACTTCATAATTTTATTCAGACTTGTAATCTTCATGTCTGCACTAAATGTCTGTCATAATTTGCACAAAATTTAGTAAAGGGGTGTTTTCTTTTGGCACCCACAAGGGTAAAATATGTTATTTGTCATTTATTAAAAGCAAAATGTTTCAGTATGGTGAACTAATTTTTGATGTTTGATGTGTCTTCTGTGATTTATTTACAGAAATTTAGAAAAACTCATGGTCCAGATTTTGCAGAATCTCCAATATTTCCTAAAAAGTCATCTTCTAACAATGATGATGAAACTGTATGTGATTTCTGTCTTAACAACGAAGAATGTAATAGCAAAGGTGACAGAGAGGCCCTGCTCACCTGTAAAGATTGTAATGCTACAGGTATGTTATAAATAAAACAGTAATGATGTCAAGGAGGCCCTGCTCACTTGTCAAGATTATGGTTAACATGAACTAGAATATGATGAAAATTAATGCTTTAATCTGCAATATTATTGAAAAATTTGCAATTTGTTCATCAAAATGCTAAATAAATCTTGGAGAGAAAGCATCTACAAAGCATTTTGCTTTACTTATAAAAAATATATAGAAAAGTGAAAATACTTTTGATGCAGTTTCAAAACTTTTTACAAACCAACAGTAATAGAATCTCTGTTGAATTGGTTTTGTCACATCTGTTGTATTGGTTTTGTCACATCTGTTGTATTGGTTTTGTCAAACCTGTTGTATTGGTTTTGTCAAACCTGTTGTATTGGTTTTGTCAAACTTGTTGTATTGGTTTTTTCAAACCTGTTGTATTAGTTTTGTTAGACCTATAACCTTTCAGGTGGACCAGTAATAAATGCTAATTTTATTGAATGTTGACATATGACCTTCTGGATATTAAGAATTTTAATTTGAAGTAAAATTGTGTCATTTGTCTTATTTAAGTTAGAAAAAAGGCTGTTTTGGTGAAGGTACATAGATAAAAACTGTGAAGGGGTGTTCATCATGTCATTAAGGGTATATTTTGATGAAATTTAAGGACGTGGATGGTCTTGAATTTGTTATGTTGATTGTCTTCAAGTTTTAGGAATTTAAACAAAATTTTAATATTTAAAAGATCAAAGATAATTATATATTGATTATTTTCAATTAAAAAGAGTTATTTCCCTTTAAAGAGTTAAGAATACAATGCATTGTTGAAATTATTTGATTGTTGTTTTTAGCACATCCAACTTGTATGGGATACAATGAAGGATTAGCAAGGCGTGCCCTGTCATCACCATGGCAATGTATAGATTGTAAAACATGTTACGTATGTGAAGATTCAGGTGAAGGGGTAAGAGACATCTTTTCTTACTTTTTAGCTCACCTGAGCCAAAGGCACAAGTGAGCTTTTGTGATCAAAATTTGTTTGTCGTCTTCCGCGTCCGCGGCGTAAACTTTTACATTTTCGACTTCTTTTCTGAAACTATTAGGTAGATTTCAATGAAACTTGATCAGATGCATATATGGGCCAGTGCAATTCAGATTTGTTTGTGACGTTGTCATGGCTCCTAAAACTAGGTCAAGGTGACCCATGGTTCCAAAAAACTTAAAAAATCTTCTTCTCCGAAAGCAATGATGGGAGAAAAAATCTGATGTGATATTTGGCTTCTCTAGGGTCTTAAGCTTATAAATTGTTCATTTCGAGAAATTTGGTAAAAAATAAAGTTACGCATTTATGCGTTTAATTTTGAAAATTTCGTAAAATGGCTTCAAATTATTATAACTGGACTATATGAATAGATATTGACATGGGGTTTTCAGTTTTGACTTTTTCTTGAAATAACCTTCTAAATGGGGTCAAGGTCAAAGTTCAAGGTCATGACCTAGTTTGTAATTTGTGCAGTTTTAGGCTTTTTTTCTTCCAAATTAAAAGAGATATATAATATTAAAACATTGTTCAAATGTTTAGCAGGACAAAATGTAAAAAGGTACAAAGTTTCGTAACTGTATGATAATGCATGTAGGAGTTGTTGCCCCTGAAATGTTATTTTTTTGCTACAAAAAACTAAAATTGTGTGTTAGCTTAAAAACTATAAACTTTTTGTATAGGCATGTATATATTAGAATATTGTAGGTTTTGACATGACAAACATTTTGATATATGGCTCAAGGTCATACATTCAAAGGTCAAGGTCGTAGGTGCATAAAAAGACTGAAATTGTTAATTATCTTGGAAACTATTAACTTTTTGTATTGGCATGTATATTAGATTATTGTAGGAATTGATATGGTGATCATTCTGATGTAAGATTCAAGGTTTTACATTTAAAGGTCAATGTCATAGATGCATAAAAAGACTCAAATTGTTAATTATCTTGAAAACTATTAACTTTTTTGTAGGAATGTATATTAGAATATTTTATGTATTTTTTCAAATGATTTTGGATATATCCTCAGGTTGGTAATGTCCTCAGGTGAGCGTTAAGGCCAATGGGCTCTTGTTTAATCATTAAAGTACCCATTTTCACTTGCAACAGAACTAATGTATAATTAATTAGCATACTGCAATCTGAATAGCTGATGGTTTGTTGATGATAACTATTACAGTATTGATTGGATTTAGATATTTGTCAGTTGTTTATTATAAAAGTATCTCAGATCAGTAACAGAATCTGCAAATTATTTTTTTTAACACCCTGTAATCTAATTGGTCAATGGTTTCCAAACATTAACTCTTGTATCATTGATTGGATTTTGAAAAAACTTGATTGTTTTGTTTATTATCAAAAGTAATTTAATAAGATTCGATGTTTGACATTTGTACATAATTAATGAGGATGTTACAATCTGATTGGTAAATTGCATTTTTTCAAAAACTTGTGTAATAATGATTCATGTGGGATGACATCTTATTGTTTGTTTGTTTGTTATAGGACATGATGTTGTTTTGTGATGCCTGTGATAAAGGCTATCATATGTCTTGTCACAATCCAGCTATAACAGACAAACCCCAAGGTAACCACACACACACACACACACACACACACACACACATGTATTTATTGCAATTTTGTTTTACTTTGATAAATGAAAAAGATATTTTATACTCTGAAACTTGTTATTAAGCAAAAGCATTCTGCCACAGTTAATAGGTTTATCTTGTTAGTAATTGTAAATGAAGAAATAGCAAAACAAACTTACTAAAATGAATAATCTTAAAATGAAATATTTATATAATAGACATCCTAGTAATTGATTATTATATAGAAGATGTTAAAAAATATTCCAAACACAAGGCCAATTCAACTTAATTGGTAGATTCTCATCCATGCCCGCCCCACCAAAAATGTACCACCCCAAGATATTTTATTTTTGTTTCCCATCCCGGGCACCTCGCCAGTGGTCCGAAAGAATTATGAGCATGGTACGGAGCAAATATAGCAGACACTCAACAGTTACTAAAGGTGTACAATAATTTAATAAGCAGGGATATAGACAAAAAGGGCCCTATTGCCGATGTAGATGTCAACCATGTGAGAGTGCTAGTTTTCGTATAAAATAAAAAATAAAGAATAGACCCCCCCCCCCTCTACTATTTAAATTGAATTGGCCTTACAGTAAACCAAGTTTTATCTCTGATTAATTTCTCATGTTGTGTTAATTAGAGCAGAGCTGAATTTAACCACAGATTTAAGTCATACAGCTTAAACAAAAAAAAAAAAAAAAAAAAAAAAAAAAAAAAAAAAAAAAAAAAAAAAAAAAATCAACGAATAATATTCTTTAAAAACTCCATTTTAAGAAGTTTTTTATTTATGTTAAGGTAAATGGGTATGTGGCCAATGTGTGTTAGAAGGCGGAGTTGAAGATGGCTCTGTTGATACAGATGATCTGCAAGATAGAATGTTAGATGATAATCAGACTATGGGTAAATGAATTACCAGTATTAGCTTTTAGCACACTTGTGCCATATGCTAGTTACTGTAATAGTTAAATGTTACCATAGAAACTTTACATTTCAAAATTAAATAAAATCGTCTTGCAGAAGGATGTTAAGTCTAGGTGTTGGACTATAATTAATGTCCCTGTCTTGTTTCTTATATATGAAGATGCAGTTTTTTATTGTCCTCAAATCTTTTTTTTTTTTTAAATTTTGAAATTTTAGAATAGGCCTTTAGATTATTTCAAAATCTTCTCTGAAAAAGCTACAAGTGCTAATTTTATGCTATTTTAGATCCTTAGGACAAGTAGTACAAGTAGTTTTAAACGGCTATATGTCTGTAATATTTAAATTTTTTCATTAAAAATTGATTAATTTTTCTTTTGCCTGATTTTAAATTATTACAAAATAATATTGTTTGCCAGGTGATGAGTTGTTATAGGTTGTGTGTAAGATATTACTGTTTGGTATTTTTCATGTTATTTATTTCTTTATATTCAGATGGTGCTTCATGTTTACCTACTCCCTGTGATTCACCAGCTTCAATTGAAGAGGACATTTCTAGGTATGTTGTTTTTTGTTTTGTTTTTTTTTCTATCATGAAGAAACAGTGCTGAAGCTAGACATCTTTTCCAAACTGTTAAGGAAGATGTGTGTGTGTGTGTGTGTGTGTGTGTGTGTGTGTGTGTGTGTGTGTGTGTGTGTGTTGGGGGGTGTTCTCAAAGGTATGTCATTGGTTTTTAACTGATATATAGGAAAAACTGCATTAACCAGCCATCTTTTCCAATTGTTTTTTCCTGTTATAAAAAAAAACAACTGCATTAACCTGACATCTTTTCCGTAGTGTTATAAGATAAATATTGGGGGAGGGAGGGGTGTTATCAAAGTTGCTACTAGTGACTGGTAGCTGATAATGTTTTAATTTTCACTTTAAACATAAAAATTAGGGGTCTTTAGGATATGATGGGAAATTTGGTTTGTCATCATATTACGTGAAAAATGCCCTTTAAATGTTTGTGCAGAACATTTTGAAAAAACATTTACTCTTGTTAATTCCCAGAATAAGATTGTTTTCAACTGGAAAAGTTAACTGATGTGATCCCACATTCAATGGAATTAAATGTTCAGCAAGAACGTTGGGGATGATCAGTAATAAATCTTGTTACTCTATGATATTGATGCTACATGACTTTAACAAAAACTAGAATGTTTACTTGCTAGCAAGTATATGTCTGCATATCAGCTCTCTAAAGTGGTGCTCCAAATAGCAGAGGAAATTCCAAGAAAGAAATAACTCTCTGGAATTCTGTGGTTTTAACCAGATTTCTCCAAAGTCCTATCGAATTCTGAAAAATGGTGAGGAAGCGACCTCCCTATGGTCAATCCCTACCATTTGACAAAATTTGAACCTAATCGGATAAGATTAGGAGGAGATGTCTCTGAAAAAATATGTCAGAAACGAGGAGGAATAATAATAATAATAATAATAACAATAATAATAATAATAATAATAATAAAGATAATGAGTAACAACAAGATGTCTGCTAATACGCAGACATAATGAAATACATGTATATCTGCTTTTATATTTTTTTTAAAAAAAGATGAGCATCTTTAAAATACAATTTATATATATTTTTTAACATAATTTCAGGAAGGAAGTAATCAGTAGAAGAAAAGCAGAGAAACGTAAACGATCAGTAGACAGTATACCAAATAGTTTGAGTATTGATATAAATAATTATCCTGATGCTTCAAAATGGAATGTTACAGATGTTGTTAACTTTTTCTCTAAAGTCGGATTTAAAGAACAAGCAGAATCATTTAAAGAGCAAGTAAGTGTAGTTGAATGTTATACATTTCAGTGTCAAATCATTTCAGTGTCAAATCCAACCTTGTACAAATCCAGATGTATTTGAAATGGTGTTATGTATCCCTTACTAAGTCACAAATGACAAATTCAATGATGTTCTGTGTTTCATTTATCATATTTCACCGTTTTGAAAGTTGTGTTTAAATGACCCAGGTTTTTGATGACGTAACCATGTTCTAATATTAGATCCCAAATGCTGCATCTCGCTGGGTAAATACTGTAATTTCTGTATTTATTCGAGCTTTTATCGTTGAACCAAATGTAACATTGTTCATTAGGAACATCATTAATTAGATTAGCACCATTTTAATTTTTTCTCTGGAAAACTTAATGCAGCTTTAAATATTTTTAATTCTAAAAATGTTTGCGGTAACAAAGATCACAGTAGCTATATATAATGGTAAAAGCAGGGGAGTGCTCATTGAAACAAATTTATTCTTAATTTTTTTAATAGTTATATGCCTCGTCATATCGACCCTTATTGAGACTATATGTTTTGTCATATGTTCAGATAGTGAGTTCTGCATTTAGGGCATGTTGATGATCAGCCTAGAGAGTCCTGACCCCAGTTTCATAATCATTCACTCATTTGAGTGTATGCTCAACTCAAATATGTTAATATTACAATGTCAATTTTAAAGACAATACACAGTCAAAATTGAATATTTGATGTTATTTTTAAATTTTTTGATGTAGGTTTGTTGAACAATACCAAGACATTGCTTCACACAACTTCAAAATGTTTAAAATATGGATAAGAGAAAAATGGGAATATTTCAGTTGAGTGTACACTCATTTGAGTGAATGATTGAGAAAATGAGGCCTGTTCTTCTTTCATTCAGGACATTCCAGATGTTTAACTTGAATACTTAAGTATTTCACAATGTGTATTTATCATGATGGTAAATGTAGCTATATAAACCTATATAATAGCATGTTTGTCTTACTGGCCTCATAGCTTAGTTCAATATAGCAAGGTTATTAACTAAGTTTTGTAAATATGTAGTTAATTGTTTTGGAAATCAAGTAAAATGTTGTGTCTTCATGTTAAGTTCTGTGCCATGTTAGGCTTGGGACTGAAATGAAGTATTAATGCTTTTAGTTTTGGAACAAATTTCTGAAATTCACCAATAGTTGATATAATTTTGAATGTTGATAAGTGAAATATACTTGATTGGTGAGTACTATACAGGTTTCCTTGTTGACATTCAGTTTTGAATACGAGATAACTAAATAACCAGATAATAAATAATTTTTTTTCATTTTTTTAAGGAAATAGATGGCCAGTCACTGCTTTTGATGAAAAGAATGGATGTTTTGACAGGTCTGAATATAAAACTTGGTCCAGCACTTAAAATCTATCAACATGTCATGAAGTTACAAACAGCTGGTATTGATCTCAACTCGCTTAGTTGATGATGGCTAAAGATTATTAATCAGTATTATGTTTTGTAGATATTTTATTACTGATTTCAAATTATCACCAATTCCTTCTTGTCCTCTGTGTTTATTCCACTTTTATTGGATCACCAATATTTCAGACAGATTTACAGACTTGAATCTTGTTTTTGTTTTTTGGGAAATTGGAATCTGTAAATAAGTAATTTCACCTAGCATATAGTAAATATTTTTAAATGTATGGTAGGTGAGACTAAATCACTTGAAATAGTTTGACTAACTTAAGTTTGAGATAAAGGGTGTTAGTTGAGTTTCTAATGATAATTAATATGGAGGGTACACTAATGGTTATGCTGTCTTAGGACTTATATCTGAGTCAAGTTCTGAAGTTTAAAAAAATGTTTGACTAATCTTGCAATATGAGATACTATACATCACTTAATTTTCACAAGCACTTTATTTTTGCGATATTCGCGACATGACAAAAATTGGTGAAAATTAAGTGTTTTGAAATTAAAGTGTTTTTTGATAAAGTTAAATAAGTTTTCTGTGCATTTTTACCAAAGAAACTGGACACTTACACAGACAATACATTATTTACACATAGATCCAGGGCTCCACAAACGCCGGTAAGGTCAATCGGCGGTAGGCAAAGGGTACATCAAACCACCACCACCACCACCCCCCCCCCCCCCCCCCCCCCCCGAACAAGTTTCTGTTTTTTAATAAACACACATCAGATAGGTAAAGAAATAAACATTAAAATTTTTATTTGAAAATATGGTGTTAACGTACTGCTTTTTATCTTTCCATAACTTTCCAGTCGTTGGCAATGCAACAAAACGTCAATAAACAGTTAAACTGAATTCCGTTTAGTACATCGGGATATCTGTAGTTTTAATTATAAATTACAAGTCGATGTGTGACAAAATGTCGCATATATAGATAAATGTTCATAAATACCGCCTATTAATATCTTGCAAAAATCCCATCACTGGTAACTTAAAAAAGATCGACATAACAGATTATATATTTTATATCTGCCATAACCAATTAATGTAATTGAGTTTGTGCAATAAAGATAGATACAAAACAACGTCTTGTTGTTGGTAATCCGAAAAACGGTCGTTGTCAATCTAGTCAGCTCTTGTAGAATTCAGGGGAGATCATAAACTATCTATAAACTGGATCGATCAGGCACGTGTATGTGTTTGTATACTCTAGTAGAAATGACGTGAACAGGTGAAGCCACTAGTAATCAATTAACTGGTAAGGTATTAGGTAATTACCTGTGAATAGGGAAGTTCAGTGAATCGTGACACTGTCCTGATTAATTTTAATTGTTAACAAGCCGGCAATTAAGAATTTTTAATCAGATTTTGTCTTACTATTATGGAAAAAAAAGCCGATTTGAATATTTTTCAATCGGCTTTTTTAAGTTTGAATCGGCGTTTTTTGCCAAAAACCGGCGTTTGTGAAGGCCTGCATAGATCACATGGCTCAATAATCTCAAGAAGCTGTATATATAAGCACAAGTGTATATTGTATATGTGTTTAAAAATAAACTGACAATGACATAATATGTACAAAATAAACATATTTTATGAGGGATTACTTTTGGGGAAATCACGAAAATTTCATTTCACGAAATAGGTTTTGGAACGGATTCGCGAAAAAAGTACCACTAAATTAAAGTGATTTACAGTAATGTGTCAACTGTATATTTCATTTTTGTTAGTTTTGATATAAATCAATGGTCATCTGCTATATACCAATGTACTAAGTTTATGGTCTTTATCAAAGTTTCAAGAGCCTTGTAGTTGATGTACCACTTAATGGTAATATAAGCCGATATTTCTACATAATTTGAGATTTGGACATGTAAATGGGAAATGAACAAGAACAAGAAGAGAGTTGGTGATATGATTTTAAGATAGGCAATTGTATATATGTTAAAAGATATTTGCTCAATAGGTTTTGAATTGTTTACTAGAATTATTCTATGTGAAGCTTTACTGATCTCAGAAAGGGTTATGATTTGATAGTTTTTGGTTAAAAATTAGAATAGAAAGGGTTACAGGTTAAAACAGTTACAATTAATGTTGTAATGGATAAGGAGTTTAGATGAATAATGGTAAGTGTATGGAACAGAGAAGTTGGGTTGATTTTTTTCATCTAATAAGCAGATTTTATTGTTAATTTGATTTTAGCCAAGCCTTTGCTCAGATGAGCTTTTAAAATAGTTAACTGTTTGATATGCTTCAACCATTTACTGTGTGTGTGTATTTTTTTTTCACTCCTCGAAAAACTACTTTGCAATAGTCATGTATAGTGAAGGGCTTTTAAGATTTGCAGAAGTGTTATCTTGAGTTCAGTTACAGGGGAGAGGGTTGAATTTTTTGTTGATTGTGCAAAATTGAAGCCAGCTTTTTTTTATTCAGATAGGGGTTTGCTTAAAAAAATAAACTTTTTCTGGAAGCTGGAGATTATGGACATGACCTCAGGTGTGCAATGTCTGTGGGCTGCTTTCTGTTTTGGATAATTATATTGCACAATATTTTAGATTATGAAAAAGTTTTATTGTATCTCCAAAGGTGTGTGTGTGTGTGTGTGTGTGTTACACATAGGCTTTTATAGGATTATGTGCTGTAGGTTAGTAGAGTAATAAAGATGGTCCACATTTCCTAAACAGTTTTGCTTCATATCTTTGTTTATCTATGTTTATCTATGTTTTTCCACTTTACATATAAAATCACATATGTATTGTTACCTGTAACATAGTAAACTTAACTCTGCCAAAACAGAATATGTAGTACTAACATACTGACATTGGTCAAGGGAGATAACGATTAGTCAGCTGAAGCCAATCTTGGATACATATATAAAGTATAAATGGATCTTTGTTCCAAGGCCAGTAATGTGAATTTAAAGATTACAATTATTAATTGAAGTTCAATAATTAATTTCAAATTTTGAAGATGTTTAAATTTTGTTAATTTGCTTATTAACTTTTTAAATTAAAAGAGCAATAAATCTTTTGTTACAATCAGTCTATATTTATAATTATATATATATGTGTGTAGAACAACATTGGTGTTAGATTTTAACATGTACTGCCAGTACTTGCTATGCAGTTATAAAATTGCTGAGATGATCAAATGAAAAAATACATTATGAGAACAAATTTTATTATTAATAAAATGCATGCACAATGAATTTTTTAAAAATTATTTTAAAAGATCAAATAAGTAATTTAAATTATATTGAAAAATGCACAATTTAACTAATACCATGAATGTCTGTACATTGAATATACAGAAATAAATCAATAGAAAAATTATTAAATTGATAATACATGTAACTTGTAATTGTGTTATTTATGCTTGAAAACGATATTTTTTTTTAAATGAAATTTAGAATTATAAAAAAAAAATTGATGATATTTCCCATAAATTATCCTTGGAAATATTTTTAATTATTTCATTTGTAGTGTGTAAATTCTCTTTTTGCCTTCAGAAAAGTTTATAGATGTTGTTACAATGAATTTAATCTCCATCATGACCCAGTTAAATGGAACCCAAACGTTTATTTGAAATTTTCAAAATTGTATTTTGTATATTCACAATGTATTTTATTTTTTTTTTAATTGTAGTTCGAATTTTTTAAAAAAAAATTTCAAAAATACAAAGTTTTATTTTTTTTTACACATTTCACCTTATGGGCTCCATACAGATATTTGTGGATATTTTTTTGCAAGTGCTATTTTATAATGATGATTGTTTTACATGTGAAACAACCATAATTGTGAAATTCTTCAAATTTTTTTTTATTTTTATTTTATTTATTTTTTTTTATTTTATTTATTTATTTATTTATTTTTTTTTGAAAATGTAGGAAAATTTTATTGAGTAAAACCAGTAATATTTATACAATGTTCAGACTACCTGTACAGAAAATACCAACAGTTTTGTTATAACAACTAAAGATGACATATTCAAGTTTTAGAAAGTTTTAAATAGAACTATTAACATTTGTTTTTGTTTACAATGTTGCTGCATCATGCTGAACTTCAAATATCCTGTTTATTTTTTTTACTGAAAATGTTTATTTTGATGCATGATAAAGTGATTTGGAATTTTTGAACAAAGATGTGCATGATTGTAATTAAATGAAATGAATGAGACGTTATAATTTGAATTAAAATACTAATAAAATATCCCAATGAAATTGTTTTACATGACTATACAAATGACATAAAATAAATATTGATTATACATCAGCAGATATTAATGGGTCCAGTTTATCTATGTAAAATCGATATGAAACATTTTGCATGTTATCTGGCAAATTTGAATTTTTAAGGTTTTTGTACTACATTTTACTGTATTTTAATTATCTAGGAAAGCTGATGCCAAACTCGACTTTTTTTTATATAAGTAACCACTTTATTATTTTTTACATCATTTGTAGTAAAATTGCAAACTAAAGTGAAACAGTAGTTTCCATATTCACTAATGAATTGTTGAATTATTACAAAGAGGGACGCATAAAACTTTTTATCATTTTATCTACACTTACAATTAATGGATAATGAGGTTTTTGAATTTATATTTTTGCCCAAATTATGTTTTAGTTGGAAGTTATAGGAACAAATTTTATATTTCTAACCAGTGCTGTGGGTTTTTTCATCAATCATACATTTACTGAAATTTTGAGTATATGGTCATTTTAGATTGTTATTGACTTCATGAAAATGGCTTGTTTTTACAGAAATGATGTACAATGTTTATTTACATTCAAGGTGTTTGTTTGAAGAAGAAATTCGTTTTGTATAGTATTCTCTCGGGTAAAATTGCTTTGCACAAAAAGAATTTCATGAATTTTGTGTCAGAATTTTGTTCATACAAAGGCTGAAATGACACATAAAAACCACATGAAACACATATCTTTAAATCATGTGAAAAGTTCAATGCATGATTTTTATGCAAAGCTCTTTTACCTGTGATATAGTATAATGCTTTGATGAAACATAAAGGGATTCTTGAAACAAGGAAACATTACCTCTTACAAGTAATGGAATATAACAGTATTATCGGATGTATTAAAATATACACATCGATATTTTATTAAGTGAAGTATGTTCCCTTCATTTTATATACAATTAAGCCAATTCCGAGAGAATTTTTGTATATCTATTACTTCTCATGGTGGAGATAATCCTTTGAAGTGGATATCATCCAGGAAATAGAAATAGTAGTTTTCAAATTTGAAAGTTAGGTTAGAAAAGGTCTGACTTATTATTGTTCCAGAAAGGTAATGGGTAAGGATCTGTTGTTCCAAAGTAACTGGTATTGGTGCAAAGTTGATGAACATATTGTTATAATATATTTTAACTCTTGTATTTAAAAGTAGTCAGTATTTTGTCAAAGCTGCATAATTTGTATTGGTGTAATTTATATGTGGTATGTGTAATGCAACTGTAAATGCATGTATTTTATCCTTGTTTAGAATATCATTTGATAAATAACATTTGTTTTTATAAAAAAAAATGTTTGAATAGCTTAAGGTCTGCAAACAAATCTGTTTTACCAGCATCATCGCTCATTGTTAGGTTGTTGTATGTGTATTTTAATTTTCAGTTCCATATTTTAGGTTTAAATATAAAATACAAATACCAATTAAATTTGATGTGCCAGATGTGCACACTTCGGAAATTCATTCCTCATCAGTGACACTAAGACCTGAAAAGTTTGATGCATAAAAAATATAAGCCAAGCAGTTGAAAATAATGAATCTAAAGTTTCAAAATTATATAAATCCAAATCAAGCTAAGGAATACTGTGCATGAGGGAACAAACCTTAGCTTTAAATTAATTCCAAATTTTAGACAATTGAATAATTTTGCTAAATGGTATGTTTTCTGACAGCACAAAGTACTGCCTACTGAGTTATGGATACCATCACTACTCTGCACTGCAGGAGTGCTTTGTCATTTCATTGTCTGAATCCAAAGTAAAACTTGTCATATGTTAGATTTATTTTTGAAAGTTTGAGCTAGATCCTTGGAAAAAGGACTAAAACTAAGTCGCAGAATCAAAATATTGCTAATGTTAATGTAAATTCATTAGTGTCTATTTATAGTCTTTGTAGTTAAATTTATGGGCGTCTGTATAGTCTTTATGTATGAAATGTACATGATCTGGCACAAGTTTCAGCTAAAAAATTTCCCTAGCTTGGATTAAGCAAATTTGACTATTTTTAAAATTACAAATGAACATTTTTAACAGCAACTAAGACATGTGTTATAAGCTTAAAGTGATCTTCAAAATGGCACTTAAAACTCGCCAAAATCTCAACCATTACCAAAATTTTTAGGGTTTAAAATTTGCCATATTTAAGTTAAGAAATGATTGTGAAACTTGGACCTGCTTCATAATATTCTTTATCGAATTCAGGCTTAGTTTATATGGTAATTGTTATGTTCAGAAAAAGAAAATCTGACGTGGAGTGATATGGATCCAAGTGGCTATTTTGGCATAATTTTGCCCACTTAGCAAAACAACTTGGTAAATGCAACTCAAATGAGTCCACCTTCTTGCAATTGTCTGCTCTTTTCCTAGAGTTAATTCTTATACTTTAAATATAGAAAAATTATCAAACAATAAAGACGTGTTTTGAATGATTTTTCAAAGCCACTTGCTTAATTTGAAAAAAAATAATGTAAAAACTGTTTCGATATTATCCCATAGTGAGATACACCTGTAATTAATCATTGCTTACGTAATTAAAGGGATATATAAGACAAACTTTGTTCATTATCACGGGTTATATAAGTACGTATATTAACTGAGGATAATTGCAAATGATGTATAAAAATAGTTTTTTTGTGCACATGATATGAGTAATCGCAATCATGGCTTTATCTCATTGAGGCTGTCGGTTCTCGGATGTTGAAGGAAACTGCAGTGCCAAGAAAAGACAACCGACCTTTGGTAAATGAACCGACTAACTCCGTGAATCACGCACTAGGATTTGCCCGAGTGGTATTCAAACCTAGGCGTTGAAATGCACAAAACATGAGGTTGTAAGGATCCATTTAAAATGCCTTATCTATGACAAAGAGCCGTAAACTAACCCAGAAAATGGTTTCGTTTGAGTTGTATATTAATATTCATTTTACTCATTTCATCTTGTCCCGGTTTCATACCTAAATTTGATTTCATAAATGCACCACGTGATACCAATTAATGAGTTAGTGTGGACTCATCATTTCCCGGTGATTGATTATGGCTTCTCATAATAAGTGTTATCTGTAAAATCATTATTGTGCTGGGAAATTGCAATGCATACGTTTACCATAGCCAGTAACCCTCGTTTTACATGGACATTAACGGGACTACATGGTTCACTGCTGAAATCCTTTTTTACGGTTTTGATTAAGGTCTGTCAGGAATTTAAAAAAGATTTGTGTAGTTATATTGTGGTTGAGCTTCAATGTATTTTACAACGAAACAAATAAGTTGCTTCTACCTCAGGCAAATTATGATTTTGTTGTTTTTAATAAGATAAATGTAATACATTAATTGTTATGGTAACAGGTGTAATAGTACAGGGTTTATGAAATCGAATCCCGGTGTTTAAACTAAAAAAGATGCTTGCTTGAAAATAAAACAGAATTACTTAAAACTATATTGACCTTGTTTTCTTTATACAGACTTGATATATCTGACTCTGAAGCATTTTGTGGAATTAACAACATTTAGTTGGATTTTATTATTTTTGCCAAGGGGCCAACCTAACTAATCAGAATGTAAATTAATTAACAGCTCGTTAAATATTGAGATCTTCATCCTTTAACCATGAAATATGTTTTATATAAATTACACCCCCAAGTCCAAAAATAAAAAAGGATACTGTTTATACATCTATTTTAACCTAATATATACGTGTTTAATTGAAGTTTTTTACTTCCCAGTCAAGAATATTTGGCTTATATCGAGACTTCATCTATCAATGACGTGGCAGAAAATTTTACCTTTGCAGAGAGCTAAGGGCAAGGTGGAAGGATTCTTTGGCCACCTCTGCCAGATGCCGGTATTCATTCCAGGCAATTACGAATTTTTTTTATTTGGGTTGAAAAAAAAGAGTTACCCTTCATAAGTAGTTATTCGTTTATCTTTTGAAGTTACATGGGTCAAATGGGGAAACAAAAGGGGATATCTAATATTAGTTGAAAATAATCTGTTACAAATATATTACAACTAAACCTTAAGACACTAGATGTAGTATCCTTGGACAACTTGTACTTAATTTGAAAAACATCTTAATTTGAAGTGGAACAAAATTGGGAAATCCAGAGGGGCTTATAAAATTTTATATGAGGAATTTACAAAAGCTATACCTAATATGCTTTAGATGTTGCGTGAAAGCTCTACTGTGCATGTCCAAAGTTTAGTCTTATATTCAGATGTCCTTATGTGATTACATTGTCTTGTCTCCCTTTGCCTGTTTCTTTCATTTACTTGTATTGTTTCGTGTTTATATGCTGTTTACATTGTTGATTTATATCTATTCAATTTATACCCTGTGGCACTATTGAGATATACTTGTATAAAAAGAGATACATGTTGTTTTTTATGTACCACACATTTTCACACCATCAAGACCTGGTTCAGTCCCTGTCTGTGCCTAAAGTGTATGAGATTTTTTAAAAAGCTTTTTAAGTGGAGTTGTAACCCTGTTTATAGTATTCAATATTACTGTTAATAAAATAGTACACCGAAAATGATTTTTTATAATTCTGCAATATTGTTAATCACATTATTGTTTTTCAAAATTTATTTTTTTATAAAATTTTCAGTGATGTGTCCTGTGTCTTTGAGTTACATCTTCACAGCGCCTCATCATATTACTTTATTTCATATAAACGTATAAAAATAAAACACAAACATACCAGTCCTTGTCAAAATCGCAATCCCGAAAACAAAGTAAAAACTTTGAAAGCTGGCAAATTTAGTTATACACGTGAACTTCCATCAAGGAAGTGAGGCCGGGTGTTCCGGAAGGGTAAGCACCTCTTGTCTAGCTAGCTATACCCGTCACGTGCAAGTCAGTTTTGAGAATAAAAGGAACAAAGAACTACGGTAAGTCAAATATATCCAGTATAAGTTTGGATACAGTGACTTCATACTTATTAACAATATTGTGATGACGACCATAAAACTTTTTATGGACCTTGATTAGCCTAGGCTAGCAATATTCTTGCGTCAACAAGCAGGGCTATTAGTGCAAAGAAACTGAAAGTTGACAATAGAAAATTTAAATTCACGTTTGTCGTATATCTTCAGATGTAACCTTCCGTGGGTGTCATAATTGAGGTATAAGTCCAAATATGAAGCAGAACATGGAGAATCTGTCGTGTCTTTTATTTCAAGCTCACTTGGATAGATGGCATATACATATTCTCCAAATTTGGGATTATTTAGAGATAGAACGTCATCTATAGTCTTTTCTCCAGATTTGGCAAGGTTCTGTAAAAATTTTGATTCATTTGAATAAAGAAACAAATCAGTATTTTCAGTATATTTTTGTTTGCAGTCTGTATGGTGTTTTACAAAATAACCAGAATCCCTGTTGAGCACTAGATATTTATATCTTGGTTTACCGTTTTTGTAAAAGAAGGATTTGTTTTAAACGTTCTTTCAATTTAGAATGAGGGATAACGGTGTAAAGGGTAATAAAAAATAAAACTTTTTATACTTTTTACCGAAGAAAGAGTATTAGAAACCAGATGGTCAAGCAAAGCTGGTTCATATATACACAGGTTACAAAGACCATTGCTAAGGACTTGGTTTTCAATTGCAAATTAATTATCGTTTTATCATGGATTAGACTCATCAGCAGTAATAATAACAACACAAAATAATTCAATAATTCAAATTTTCTTGCCAATGATAAAAAAATGTATATGATAAACTTATAATTACATAAAAAGTAAAACAAAATTTTAACAATTGATTGATAATGTTATACATGTATATTGTGCGCATGATTTATAGGTAAGAAACAATTGTAACAGATCTTAATTTCACACCACACACACACACATACACACACACACACACACACATATATATAATGTGTGTGTAGGCAGATGTTGTTTTGCTACTTGTGGCAGAACAAAATATTATGTCAAATTGCTTCGAATAACGGAATATGAACATAAATGGATGTGGTAAACAGTGAAAAATGTAAACATCAATGGAGAATTTCTTAATTTACCATTGTGCAATGTACTTTTTGGTTTTATTATCATTTATCCTTTGATGTAATTGCAATTGTCTTGCCTCCTTTTTCTCCTGTTTCTTTCATTAACTTGTTTCGTGTTTGTGTGCAGTTTACAGTTCTTGATTTTATCTATTCAATGTATACCAGTGACATTATTGAGATATACTTGACTAAAATGGAGGTACGTGTTTGTTTTTTATGTAACGCACAAACACTTTCACACCATCAAGACCATGGTTCACCCTCTGCCCCAAACTGTATGAGGTTTTTGAAAGTTATGTGTAAATGTATTTTTTCTAAAGAGTTGTAACCCCGTTTAGTATTCAAAGTTTTTCTAAATAAAATATTAAACCGAAAACGATTTTTCTATTTCTTCAATATTGTGAACCATAGTATTTTTTCACAAATTTAAAAAACATATTTGTAATCCCTTTTCGGTGATCGTCCTTTGTCTTCGCGTTACATCTTTACAACAGTTAATTATATTGCTTTAGTTCATATGAATATATCTAAAGCTGGTTTATCTATACAAATATTACACTGACAATGGTTAAGCAAATGGTTTTCAGTTGCATATTTATTAAGAATTAGATCCAGCAGTAATAATAACAACAACAAACATAAATTCAATAAATTCTATATTTTCTTGTTATAGATATTGAATATGATAAATTTAAAATTGCATATGAATTAAAACAAAATTTTAACATGATTAATTATGTTATAAATGTACACTATGCACACGATTTATAGATAAAACAATTGTGACAGATTTCATATATATTGACAGATGTTGTTTTGCTACTTCGGGCAGAACATGAAATACACCATAACATTGCTTTAAATAATGGTACATTAATGAATGCGTTATCAGTGAATGAATTTAAGGATTTCTTTTAACTGATTCAATTGAACTTACAACTTCGCAAAAGAGATAGATATAAAATCGATATATTTGATGAGAACATATGTGGTACTTGACCATGATTTCCGATTGAAACACCAATATCAAGAAAAATAAATTGATTTAAAGTTAAAAATCTTATTTCAAATTCAAGATATATAATTAGAATCCAATTGATGAGTAAGAAGTGATTTCTGATTTGTATTTTATGCAATGTCCTTTTAAGCAAGAGCATAAACTAATTAAAAAAGTTCCAGTAATGGGTATAAGTAACAACTAAAAAGAGAAGATTCAATGTTTAATGAAACTGAATAAACAGCGTAAAATAACTGAACTGTCTTAACATTATAACAGAAGCAAAAGATAAAATAAATAAATAATGAATAATACAAAATAAAATAAAACATAATAAAAATAAAATTAAAAAAAAATTAAAAATAAGAAATAAATGTTTACAAAGTTATAATGCAATAAGAATAAGAAAATCGTTTATACGGTTCATATCAGCTATATAATATTGTAAACCAATACATTGTAGATCGAAGCATTGACTTTATTAAATACAGTATTCAAAAGATCTGATGTAAGATTTTTAAGAGGTAGGTTACAGTCGTTAATAGCACTTCTTTTAAATTGACAATATAATGTCCAACTATCTTCAGAATGCATTATGCCATTACAAATTTACACATGTCAGTATTAGGGCATATGCTATTCTATTTCTGTGCAATGTAATGATTTGTTTCTTGTAACTTTGGTTTTTCTAAAGACTTTGTTTCTGTAAATAAATAAACGGAGCAATTAAAAGTATGCGAAAACCTTAACTTCATTTATTGCAATTCAACATCGTAACGCCATGTGGTAATTAAAAATGACAATGTTTTTATACGATTCCGTTCCAGTATTGCAACTTATGGTGGCCATGTGTTCTTATTTCAAATTGATGTTTTAATTTGGTATAGTGTGCTCTCAAAATTACATTGTTTACAACTTCAAAATTGTTATTTTTAACGTTTCACCATTTTTTAGGTCATGATATATGTTATATTGTCTCCTTTTCTTATATCACTTGTTTGGCATATTGTATTCCTGGTAGTACTGGACCAATAACTCTGCAATTTTGTTGTTGACCTTTTCCCTGTTATATATACTAGTAATGAGTACGTACGTTTGTGAGATTATACATTGTACTTACCATATTTGTTTTTAAACAATCTTCTCAAGCTCCATTTTGAGTTTCCTTTGTTGTGCTGATTTACATATGCAGGAAGATAAGCGTCTAAAACGATTGAAAAAATAATCAACATTAAAAGGGCAAATCTATTTAGAAAATTATTTTTATGCAAATTGATTAAAATAGAAAGATAAGCACAATGTGTTACAGCTTTATATAAACTGAAACTGGTTTTTTAACCATGGTGATGAGTGGATTAATGAGGTTTTAGGCGCCGGTTAATCATTTTTCATTATAACGAGGTGCCCAGTTCTTGAATCGTTGAGAAAACCCCCGAGTGCAAAGAGAAAACCACTGACCTTCAGCAAGTTGACAATATTTCGCACACTAGAATTTTAGGTGCTGAGATGCACCGAACCATGTAGGGGAATTTTTTTGTTTAAACTCTGGTTTCAACGATACATCTTGATAAGTAATTGGGGTACATTTGTATGGTAGTTTAACAATCAACCTTGTTTCAAGACACAAGATAATGTATAATATTTACCATTGTCAACTGTTTCCAGGTTTATTTTCAGCTGTTTTGGTGCACAAGTTTTTGGTTTTTCCAAAAGATAATGATCAAAACTCATACTGTTGAAATACTCCTAGAAAATATGTTCATGTCAAAATTAAGAAAGTATGAAGACAAATGTTATGAAATATTACAATGTTAAAAACAAATGGTAGTATATATAAAAGTGCCTGTAACATACACAATTCGGTGTTGGTACAATAATACAAGAAAAATGCCGAGTATAACAAAACAAAACAAAAAACTGACAAGAAAAAGTTGAAGACAACAAAGAAGAAACTATGTCAGAAAATACACTTTTACGGAAAGTTTTTATATAATGCCCATCGTGCTTTTTTTAATCCGTTTGTTGTATGTGTGTTGTGTTCCTAGTGATTTGTACATATTTGTCAGCTACAGCATGATTTCAATTACGCATTTGAAGCATTTGCAAATGGATATTTGAACGTTTTGAAAAAAAGCAAGACGTTTTTATGAAATGTAAATACAAAATTCTGAAGCCATCCGGCAATACATTCCTCCCCTGTACGCAGTTTTGCTCAATTGTCTACAAATCTCGTTATCTGTGTTTTTAAATACCTGAATACAAGTAGTGTAGCATTGCTGGCGCAACTGATAAATTAATAATTTGTAACTTACCTTTGGTGCAGCAGTGCAGTATATTTCACAACAAGATTTGTAGATTTCGTGTACTACGTCAGCTATATCTATTTGGCTGATTTGTTCCAGCAGTTTTGTAGATCTATAAAATAATAAATAAAAACAATTAATTACTTAGTTTTTGATTTTGGTGTTGGTCTCTCTCTCTCTCTCTCTCTCTCTCTCTCTCTCTCTCTCTCTCTCTCGTGTTATCTAGTAACGTTGAGTTAAGATGGTTGAACACCTTGCATAAGGTAAATTGGTATAGTTCATTTATTTTCCATTATAAAGGCAATGATATAATAACATTATGCGCAATATTTTCTAAAGTATCATTGAACGTATTGTTCAGGACCTGGTACAGTTAAAATTCATACCTATTTAATTATTGTTTTTACTTGTGAGCTATACAGAATAACACGACAGTTTAGTAAAGTCTACCTTTTTAAAATAATATTTGCTATTCCTATTTAATATTATCGTTTCATCACTTTATTATAAACGTAGGAGATAAACATTTCTAAAAGTTAAAAAAAAACTCTTCATACATACTAAATATAATAAATTGTACTTACTTTTCATGTGGAACAAAGACGGCAATGAGGCATCTCAGGCGTTCAAGGGACTCTTTCAAAGTATTTAGCATCTTTTCAGAAATTTTCATTCTTGTAAGTTCTGTTGTCTGAAAAAAATATTTGCATTGTTATCTAAATCAACATTCCCTGTATTTAAAAACTCACTGAATTTTATCTTAATAATAATAATAACAGGTAAGTCTTTTTTGTGATAAAGTAATGTAGAAGTTAAAAAATGATGACCCTCACACAGAACCAACCCTTTTAAACTCCCAGCTTTGCATTTCCCTCTCATTACCTTTTTCAGCTCAGTCCTGATCTCTTCTTCTTTTTTAATCAGTTCCATATAAGCCAGCTTTTTGTCATTTTGTTTTTCCTTTCTTTCTGCTGTTAATTTGTTTTTGTTTATTTTCCATAGTTCCTTAAATCATTAAGGAAATAGAAAAAAGATCTCTTTGAGAAACAATTTTAATTTCATTGAAAATTTAACTAGTTATCAAGACATCTCATTGAGTCATAAGTCTGAACCCCTTGGCGTTACACACTTTTCTTTAAAATTTTGTGAGAAAGACAAACTTACAAAAAATTAAAATCATTATACTTGTATTGGTTAAAGGGATTCCTATTTAACGCACCTACTACGATGAAAATAACCAAACTAAATAGATTAGTAAAGCATACAATGTAAATTCAGCGATTTAAAGTTTTTGTGATTGCCCTAATAAAAACCGAAGATTATGCTTTACGGGGCGGTCAATTTTCTGAATAAATCCATGAATACCGTTTTTAGCATAAAAATATATTTTGCTGATATTTACACCTAGATTAGGTGATATTTCCACGTAAATCAGATGATATTTACACGTGAATTCGGTGATATTTACACATGAATCAGGTGATATTTCCACGTAAATTAGGTGATATTTACACATAAATTGGGTGATATTTCCACGTAAATTAGGTGATATTTGCACATAAATAAGGTGATATTTACACTTGAATCAGGTGATATTTACACGTAAATTAGATGATATTTACATGTAAATTTGGTGATATTTACACGTATATTTGGTGATATTTACACGTAAATTTACCATAATAACTCGTATTTGGTATAAAGAACCGTTTTATTTCAATATTTCTTCTATTTACCTTTTGTGCATGTCTTAATTCATCGATAATATATCTGTGTTCTGATTTTATTTTCTCTATTTTGACTATGTCCAGTTTCAATTCATCTTTAAATTTTCTATATAATCTGTCATAACAAACCAATAAAATAATAATAATAATAATAATAATAGTATTAATCATACAGTGTAAATTGTTATATATTTTCTTGACAAAAAATTAAAAGCAGTTCATTTTTTGGTTTTTTGTGTGTTGATAAAAATAATTCATTTTGTTGCAGTTTATTTTAGTTATATTCTGGAGTTGTGATTTTCAATGCGAAATGAAAACTCTCTATATATGAAATAGTAAATTTAACTTGTATTTCGGAGAAAAATAAGGAAATACTATAAATTAAGACACTGATTGTTTTTGTGTGTGGATATTGTTTAGTTGTGTGTAGTGTTTGTAAAAATAGATTTATATCAACTTACGTTTCTTGTGTTTTAACAAAATTTATTGTGATAGATGTGGCCTTTTGCTGGTACTTTTGTTCAATATCGTTTGCATTTGCGATAATTTCTCTCGTACATTGGTTGAGTAATTTAAACAATCCATTACCTAATATAGAGAAGACAACAATCTGATGATTTATCGTGTTTCTGATTTTATAAATCTCCTGATTTCGGACGGATATCAGGTAAAACAACAACAAACAATGTCAAATGATGTAGATCTGAGTATATCTTCAATAAGAGCGCAATCGCTCAGTTGAAAAAATACTTTTTTTTTATTTTGAAATGATTTCAGAAGTGTCTTATACCACTTTTTGATTTTTTTTATAAATAATACTTTGAAAAGTTGTACATGACAGACGCAAAATTAAAGAGGTTTTATTTCTTTATTTACTACCCTTGAGCAGGAACAGCTGCTTGTGAAGTAAAAGTCCTAAACTTAGTAGGCAGTAACTTGTGCTGTCAGAAAATGTATCATGTAGCAAAATTTTAAGACGTATTAATTTTGGAAATTTATTTAAAACCAAGGTTTGTTTCCTCACGCAAAGCATTTCTTAGCTTTATTTGGATTCATATAATTTTAAAACTTTTGATTCATTAATTTTTCAAATATTTGAATTATCTTTTTCAACAATCAACTTTTTGGCCCCTAGTATCACTGAAGAGGAATGAATTTCCGAAATGTGCACATATGGTACATAAAAATTGTACAGGTATTTTTTGTTAAATATTTAACTTGATAAATAGGTACTACCAATTTAAAACTACGAACAGATTGTGAAATGGTTCATTTTGATAAAATAAACTGTAAATGTTTTGTTAAACATCATGCATTGGCGTAATGTGTAAAGTTTCTAACACAAAGGAAAATAAAATTTACTCATAACTTAGTTTGATTCCATTATTAATACTGGAATAAATATTTTCATAAATAAATAAAATAAATAAATAAAATAAATAAATAAATAAAATAAATAAATAAATAAATAAATAAAAACAACAAACAAATAAATAGATAAAAACAAACAAACAAACAAACAAATAAATAAATAAATAAATAAACATAATAATGACAGTATTGTACATACCATTGATATCCGTGTTCTTGTGGATACTGTTCAATATGATATCAAGACTTTCTGAATAGCTGTTGTTGTGTTTAAGTAGACAGTATATAGTTGCTGTATACTGACTGAAACTATCAATGCTGAAAAAAACAGAAGCATCGAATTGAAATAAATTGTTTAGTCCATACATATAAAGTGAAATAAAATGACACGACAATATAATGCGCACGTATGACAATTGCATTTCAACCTCACACAAACAACCTTGCTTAGATTTTCTCGTTTTTCTCCTGTTTTGAAGATGCATAAGAAAAACCATCAACTTACCATACTACTGTCTGACTTTTCAAGTCTTTGTATTGCGGAATTAGAATGTTATCCATTTTAAATACACCAAGTATCATAAAAAATATGATGAAATCTGAAAAACACAACTCCCTGTGGCGGGGCTATGTAGGTTTCTATGCTAAGTTTCCTTGACACCGTACCGATGACGTAATAAACAAGTGCAACTTCCGTTCACGACAAATCACACGAGTTTTTTCTGTCTATGACGTCGCATTCCTTCATAAGTTATGACGACAGTAACTCATCAATAATTGGTGCTGTTTTACAGTGACCATGAAATTTCAAGCCAGGGGCGGAATTTTTTGAAAGAGGGTGTGTGAGAACTTTTTCATAAGACATTATAGGATATTGTGAGCGTCTAAGGCTCAATCTCCCAGCAACTACGGGTTTACGGCCGAAAAAAGATTCTCAGCAGGTACAGGTCACAGTTCTATTGGGGTCCATGGGTTGCGCCCCCCCCCCCCCCAAGGGAAAATGAATATTCTATGTTTTTCTTTCTCTTTTAAATTTTTTGATTTTTGCATCCCCAGCAACCCCCTCCTCCTTTGAATCTGTCAATGCCATAAAAATTCTAACATTTTTACTGTTTATCTTGTCGGTCGGTTTGCCATTATGAAATTTTAAAAACATGTAATACATAGCTATTTATTATTTTTTATTGTAAATAATATCATACCTTTTAAATGCAAGATATAAGAACAGTAAGGAATATATTGAAATAACATTTTGTAATCTGTATGTTGTATATCTATAATCACTATGGAAACATAAGTACGGATGATAAACATGATTTAAAGTGACACTTTTTACATGATTTTAATTGGCCTTTTTTACGAACATTAATTTTATCTCTTTCATTCTATGCATTGCTTTTTCACTTAAAATGCCAATCCCAAAGGCTGTAGGTTTGTTTTATGTCGCCATGGAATATTTTGCTAATGAATTTTCTTCGTAGAAGAAAATACGAAAGTTGTATAAACCTAGGTTACAGTGGGGTTGTCTCACAAACTTAAGTAGAATTAGGGTCATAACCGCTAGGTCTGTGTCAAACAACAAAAGATTTAAAATCTCACTTCTTTACGCCTGGGTGATAGACCGGGTACCGGAAAACATCCAGACGAAACAATAATGGGATTGAAGCTAATGTCTGGGCCTTTTGGCAACCACGGTTTCTTGTTTATGATTTTTACATTGAATCACTTCCATATTTTTTCTCTAAAACCCTGTATTATATGACGGATTTTCCATAATTAAACCTCAAGAATTCATATTTCATGTAAAGGTATTAGTGTTCATCTGACGGATCTATATCCCCTCTAATTCATAAGCTAGAAGAATGCAATATGAACTTTGTCGAATCAAAGGGATATATGACATCCTTTTTAGAAGAAGAGAGAAAGAAACTAAGTACCGAATCGAATCGAACCCGAGACCTCTTGTGCCACTTAAGTCAAGTAACATTCGTTCTAGTTTTTTTTATTTGTATTGTTATTGATCATCAATATTACAACATAAAAATTATAAAAAAAATTATTTTTACATGTACGTTTCTCTTGATATCTCATATCTTTCACATTCAAAGGTACTGATATTGTTTACAATAAAATACCTGTGTTTATTGAAGATTTCGTAGAAACAAACCGACTGACCGACTGACCGACGGAAAAGTAAAAAAATAAATATTTTTGATAAATATATAAATACCTGTTAAATTTTGATGTGCCATATATGCAAATTTCGGAAAAACTTGACATTAGGGGCGAAAAAGTTTGTTAGATAAAAATCGTCAGTCAAACAGTTGAAAATTAAAGAATCTAAAGTTCCAAAATTATATGAATCCAAATCCAGCTAAGGAATGCTTTGCATGAGGGAACAAACCTTAGTTTTAAATAAATTTCAAAAATTAAGAAAATTTTGCTAAATGGTATGTTTTCTGACGGCACAAAGTACTGCCTACTGAGTTATAATTACCACCGGGGAGTTTACTCCACTAGCAGCGGTACTCGCTCAGGGGTAGTTAATATATTAAAATACCTCTGATGTGCCATATATGCACATTTTGGAAATGACCTTTTCCATTCCTGTAGATTTTTTCAGGAAAACATTAAACATCTGTACCTTCCCTTTACGTATACATGTATCAACAAATATCATTTAATATCGATTCTAGCTTGTTTTTTTTTTCATAATGGTTGTGGTTTAAAAATAAAACGTTACATGATATATTATTTATAGCTTGATGTTAATTTTCCCGAAAAACCTTTAAATTGGTTAAACATTATTATTGTTGTAAACCCCTTTTATGTCACTCGGGTTTTTATTGTTAAAGCTAAAGGGTTTGAAAATGTTTGATGGGCTAGTATAGCAACTCAATTGTCATAAAAAAGGTCTAACCGGTTTACACGGAGATTTTATCTCGAAGTTGTAGATTCAAGTCTGTCATCTGTTCGTGTAAACAGCAAACACATTTTATAAGGGTGATATTTAACAGGAATACTCTATCAATTGACCTACCCGGTCGGCTTTGGAACAAGCAAGGTCTCTGTGATGAAGAAGATAATACCAATTTATGATTGGTTGATAGTAGGAATGTAATAGAAATTCAATAAAGTTATTTGTATACAGTGATGGTTTATATGCTGTAGACCACAGAATACATAATTTACAGGATTACTAGTTATTTAAGCTATTTTTGATCGACTTGCTCAGATAGGTTGATTAAATCTGTATTAGGATAAATAAGTTACAATTTGTTATGTCATATTTTTAACTTTATATAAAGACCATCTGACTATCAAGACCAATGTTTATATTGCCACTTATAGACAGATTTCCTTGTATAAGTTGTGATCGGAAACATGATATTTATAATTTTTTGAATATTTTTGTAATTCAGAAATAATTGTTAACTGTTGATTAAATTGATTACCGATTCTTGCTATTGATTCTAATAACATCATTAAAGCCGTCACAATCCAATGTACACTGGATGTCACAGAACAGTGTTCTCAGCCTAAGATAAAAAAAATCTATAATCTATATAGAAAGATACATTACTAATTACCTACAGTCAGTTTTTTACCGTGTGGATTTATCGCGTAGATTTGTGAAAAAAATCGGAAAAGTATCGGTTAGTAATTTTGTGCCGCAATAAATAAAACTAACCAAGCATACAGTACCAGATGGAGATTCTTAACGAAGTATATATACTGTTTTTGTTTTTGTCATTGCTTGATCAATATTATCTAATATAAAAGTTTTATAATTCTAATATGTTCGCTATAGCGTTATAATATTTGCCGAAAAATGAAGCTGATCCAGCAAAGATCGATATTGTAAAATTATTTTGTCACTTCGCTTGCTGATGGTCAAAGGTTTTCTCCAAGTGCTACTTTTTCTTAACCATACTGACCATCTCAAGGTAAGCAAATTAACATTGACTGTATCGTAAATATTATTATTCACTTACTCTTCTTTAAGTATTTCTGTCTTGCATACAAATGTGTTCAGATGCATAATGTCTATGATTATTATATATATATATATATATTTTAAAACACTGCTTAACAATTATATAGGCTAGGAACGCCTAATATTCACTATAGATGCACTAGTAAGAATTACAATGTCTAAATGTAGGCGAACATTACCAATCGGGTCTTATGACTCTGAAATGGAATTATATGTATTATGGAACTAATCATACTGTCAGGTGGCGAAACTCCGGTATCTGCGCTGCGAGCTTATGTTTAAAGGAAAATTGTATACCGTAATCTTTGTAGGGTATTCATATTGCTGTGTTTGGTTCCTAATTGTATCATTGATAGTATCCACTCTGCAAAATTCATATATTAATGTCATACTAATTCAACAAGTGTGGAATCTAACAATATATATGTATTGGATTATTACGGTTTTGGAAAAAAAAAAAAAACCCGACATTTGATTTAGTCAGTTTTATATCTTTCAACTGATATAGAAAGAATATACCCTCTGTTAAAAATTATAATATTATAAAACATAACATGTTATGTAATGAAATATACTGCGATATGATCAATAAATTTGTAACAGATTTTAAAGCACTAATTATGCATCAGGACTGTATATGTGTTGTTTGTTCTGCAACTTGATGTAATAAAAATACAGCACATAAATGCTGTAAAATTGTGTTAACATTAGATTAAGAAAAATAGCAAAGTTTGAAAAATTTCTTTGAAATATTTAAAATTTATTTTATCCTACGCAAGATATGTTTGTAAATGAATACAAAACGTTATTAATACTCAAGCATGATATTGATCGGAAGAAAAGTGAAAGAAAATTAAGATGTAAAAAGGATCTTATAAAACTCATGTTGTAAAGTATTTGACTGAAAAGAAATGTCAATGTAGATAATATATAAATTGGCTAATGAAATAATTACTAAAAAGATCATCAGTATAATAGTAAATTGGCGAATGAAATAATTACTAAAAAAGATCATCAGGATAATGGTAAGTTTGGAAAAAATTTGGTCAAATTGAAGAGTTTATTGAAAGTAAGATTTGAAACCAATGTTAATATAGCAATAAAATATTATTCATTAGCAACATTTTATATCACTAGCAGTTCAACAATACGTGCATAAAATCATTAAGATTTCATCTTAAGATCAGAAAATACGTCAAATATATAGAAGAAAACAGGTGCTTGAATTATAATACTGTTGGAGTCAATGTGTTTGTGACAGTGAATTTTGTAAAATTTTTAGAAAAAAATCAATATACTTGAATCAAGCGTGGTATTTTTTTCAATAAAATACTCATGTACATGTACATAGAAAACTACATGTATTGCGGCTACTCGTAACTGATAAACTTTTGTGCATCCGCAATTATCAGAGCATAATTCTGTAGAAAAGAAACCGTTGTTGTTATGGGGATTTTACATGTCAAAAATGGTTTCGTTTACACCGAAAATAATGTTCGTGGTATCATATTACGTCTTATGAGCAATAGAATCCGTCATTTGACTTGTTTTTCAACACGCCAAATTTCAAAGTACTTTTTACTGTGTAAAGATATATATTTTTGGTAATCGCGGATGCTCATAGGGATGTTCAATTACGACTAGACTCAAGTAAAAGAAAAAACTAAACTTAATGCAAGTTAATTGGATTTTTATGACAGTTTTGCATATTTCACTCTCACAAACACCGCTACTCTAACAGTTATGTAGTTTATCTACTAATAACAAAAAAAAATAAATAAATAAATAAAAATAAAAATAAAAATAAAAAAAAATTATAAATATTAAAAACTTCAAGAAATGCGGTTTTGCATTTAATGTATGAATGAACAATAGTATAATAAGCAATAATGAAGAAAAGAAGACGACATGTTACAAAAAGTAACAAACCATATAACAAAAAAAAAAAAAAAACAAGTTTGTTTAACATAAGAGTATAAACACAAAAAATCATGTAATAAAACACCATCAAATATTTTTAGTCTCGCGTAATTTACACCTATGGCGTAACCGACATTGTGATGAAGACGTTGATTTATTTGGCGCATTTTATTAGTAAAAATCTTATTTAGCACTATCATTTTCCAGTGTAACTTTCTGGTGATGCTTTTGATTTTGTTTTTAAAATCTTTTACAAAAACGGTAAACAAAGATATAGATATATAGTGCTTAGAAGTGATTCTTGTTATTTTGTAAAAACACCATAAAAACTGCTAACAAAAAGATGCCACCAACAAAATATTAAAGTTTTCGATAGGCAACATATTTGTTGTGTTTGGCAATATAATTTTTCAACAAACAATCGATATACCAATGGACAGAAATTGTACACTTTTGCTTGCTGATTTGTTTCTATATTCATATAATCAGAATTTTTACAAAACCTTATTCAATCTGAAGAGAAGACTCGTTAAAATCATTCAACTCCACATGCAGATATAGTTTTGTTTCTTAATTATCACAAATTTGGAGAATATGTAAATGTCATCTATCCTAGTGTGATTGGAATAAGAGATACAAATTCTTCATTGTCAGCTTCATATTTGGACTTGTATCTCAATTATTACACCCTCGAAAGATTATATCTGATACGACAAAATTGATGACTTCAATTTTTTTGGTCAATACTCCGTTTCCTTGCAGTAATATTCCTGCTTGTCATGCGTATTGTGTATATTTTTCAGAGTTAAAACGGTCTGGTAGAGCTTGTTACAACTACAGGAATTTTGCAAGCTGCTTATACCAGTAACTAATTGTTAACTCAATGGTATTGCGAGCCTAGGGTAATCAAGACTTAAAAAGTTTTATGGCCGTCATTACAATATTAGTATGAAGTCTTTATGTCCAACCGTATACTGGATGTATTTGACTTTCCATAGTTTCATGTTCCTTTCATTTACAAATTTTGCAAATGAAAGGTGAAGCTAGCTTGACAGGAAGTGCTCGTCTTTCTAGAGCTACTTGTCTCACTTCCTTGATAGAAGTTTACCTGTATAACTGAATTGTCTTGTTTTGAAAGTTTTTTTGTTTTGGGTGTGTGTTTTTTTACATAGACTGGTATGTTTATATGTTTGTTTTTTATTTTTATACATTTAGTATATATACATGTATAACTTTTTCTACGTTTTATTTTAAGTAGTTTTGATCCCTGTGTTTGTGTTTTTCATTGATATCAAAGTTAATACTGTCGAAATGCTCCTAAAAAAATATAAACAAACATTTTAACGTTGATTTCAAACAAGGAAATTATACATATAACTCCGTATATTGTGTCACTAGTTTCGTTGTTAATAATTTAAAAAAGATTTGAAAACAATGATTGTTACTTATTCACTTGACATTTGATCATTTTGAATAATGTAAAAATAGCAGAAACTAATCAAAACAATAGAATATAACAAAGACAACACAATAGATATTCATTAGACTAGAACCTTAAATAATAATGTAAACCATATTTCTTTTTCCTTCGGGTTGATAGACCACAAACGTAAAATTTTCGGTTTGATAATTTTTAGTTGGTTACTACGATATTTTCAAACAGTCTAGGTGATTTATTACTTAGACGACTCAATCAGTGCAAGTGAGCAATTTCAGAAATATGTTAGGGAAGAGAAAAAAATTGTCTTGTAAGTTTTCTGAAAATCTGTGTAATAAACTGCTAACAAAGCAAAACTTTTTCGATAAATACAATTACAGCAATTGTGTCTTTAAGCATTATTTCATTGCTTCTTAATCAAGTGTTGTATTAAATTTTAAGACAAATCAGCTTATAGTTTGAACCTCAAACGATTGGGCAACCTACGACGGGGACATTAATATTAACAGTTATAATGTAGTGTAAAAAGTTAAAAAAACCCAGCTATTTACTACCATAAACGGAATTTAATTTAAACATATTTTATTGACATAAAAACAATAGGATTGGATATAAGTTATCACAGCCTTATATAATCATCTCCTTAACGATCGCACAACACATGCATTCGTTATGAAACGGACAAACACACAAACACACACAAAACAAAAACATTATTGTAAGTGGTGAAAAGGAAATTAAAAAAAAAGATACAGAGAAGAGTGTAGTAATATGAATGGAAGAAAATAAGAGATATAAGTAATGAAAGGAAAACAGATAGAATTAGTAAAGCAAGGTGTGGTGACACTCCATAAAATAGAGAAAATATTACAATGAAGTTACTTGAATCAGGAAGTTTGTTTAATAAAGAATTAAACATAAGAAAATATATTAGAGTCGATTGTGTCTGATGACAATACGTCACCATAAAGCAGTATTTCCAGGGTGACTCGATAGATGTTTAAAGAAGCCAAAGAAGCAAATAAAGTGATTCTCTGATCAGAATATTTGGGACAATGAAAGAAATAATGGAGAGCAGTTTCGCAAGGGGATCCACAACTACAGGCAGGATTGTCGATTATATTTACACGAAAAAGATCTCCATTAAGTGAACTACAAGAATGCCTTAATCTAAAGTGAAGCACAGAACACTTCCTGTCACCAGAGTAAAAGAAGTCCGGCGCTTTTTCACGAGCAACGTCAGATATAGATCTTTTGAAAAATTTTAGAGAATTAAGAGATCTGCACTCATTATTAAGGTTATTCCACAGGTCAATTGCAGATGGGAAGAAGGAAGATTTATAACATTCTAATCTATATAAAGGGGTAGTAAAGCTATCACTATTTCTAAGGTTATAAGAGCTTGTTTCAGAGACAGAATGAGGAAGTAACTCAGATAGATATTCAGGAGTCATTCCTTTTTTACTTTGTAAATCATAGTTAGTTTTCTTCTTTTCCTCCGTTCAGATAATGGATCCCAACCGGTTTCGTAATAGAGCGCTTCTTTGCTTGCAAATGCAGGTAGACCGGTTACTATCCTGGCAGCTTCAAGCTGAACTTTTCCCAGTATGTTACTATCATTAGAGTTACAACCGTCCCAAACTTCTGATGCATATTCTAATAGTGGAAGTATGAAAGTACAATGAATCTTACTAAGAATACTTTTGTTCAAGATATATTTAAGTTTTCTGATAACTGCTACCTGTTTCATTGCAGAAATAGAAATCTGTTCTTTATGAGTACGCCAGCTAAAAGTATCTGAGAGAGTAATTCCAAGATGTTTATGAGGAGAAACTACAGAAAGCAGAGTGTTTCCAAAATAAAGATTAGGTTTAGCATCCGATCGGGCATAAGTAAAATAAATAGAAACCGTTTTCTTATCATTAAATGTAATTAGCCATTTTCCCGACCATTCTTTGAGAACACTCGGATCTCTGTTTATCATATTTTCTATGTCATTTACATTTGTAGATCAATAACTAATAAACGTGTTGCAGCAAAAAGTCTCGTAAAACCGAGAATATCATCTGTCAAGTCATTTATGAAAATTAAGAACAATAATGGGCCCAAAACTGAACCTTGCGGTACACCAGCTTTTAAGAATCCTGTATTAGAAAACGCACTATTAACCATAACCCTCTGTGATCGATGTGATAAGTAGTCATGAATCCAAAGTAAGAGATTGCCTTTAATGCTAGTTTCCACTTGGATGGGAATATACACTGATCTAGAGATGTATTAAATAAGGTGGATAAAAGATAACAAATGGTATCAGCTATGGATTTTGACATAAATGGTAAAATAACATTTGAAGAAAAATATATACTTATGAGGTAAATATAGAAAAAAAAGGTAATTGATATTTTTTTCAGTTGCAGAGTCATTCTTTTTTCCATCTAAATAGGCAACTATTTACTACTTAAAGAAAAAAAATTATAATTATGATTGATATGAAAATGTGATATGTAAAATCATTGTTTAAAGCTGCACTGTGTATAACATATAAACGGCGCATTTTTCTTAATTATGACTCTCATGAAAAATGTAATATATGGTTCTATAAAAAAACTTTTACTTACATCGAAATTCACAGGGAAACCCACTACTACCAAAGATCTTATTTTAGAACACTGATCACGTGATTCTTTATCGAAAACAGCGAAGAAGAGCAATGCGACCACCTTGTTGTGCGTATCTAAGCCAAACTGTTGTTTTATTTTTTCATTTTTCCATCTGAGCCTGGCCGATTCGAAGCTTTGGATTCAGTTTGTCCAAGTTGAACCATGTTCTTTTCCTTTCGACGCCATTGTTTACCAATACATGGAACATCTGCGCATGCTCTGAGCTGAAAGTTAATCGATATATTAAGTTGACCCAAGATTTTAGGATTTCTATTTATTATGGGCGAATAAGAGTGAACATAAGAAAATGTATTGCACAGATCGTAATAACAACCGATTTATATTGATTAAAATATTTTTAGATTTTTTTCACTAATAGGTGAACTTAATGCAGCTTTAACAGAACGTATTTACTTTTCACGCGGAATATAGACGACAATTACACACATTACACATTAGTCGTTCAAGTTTGGGGCATTTTTTTAGCTACATGTATTTGAATTCTAATATTATTGTTACCTGTAAAAAAAATTTACTTTCTCATTTCGTATTCTTTGCTACAACTACCTTTGAATCATTTTAATCTCATCCAAACATATTATTATAAGTCTGAAAAAGTGAGCAATATAAGCAAATACACAAGTTGGATTCCCCCTTTTCCCCTTGTTTGAATTCGTTCCTAATAAATAAATAAAACATTCGTTCCTATTTTTTTTCTTTTTTGATAATCAATTGCATGTAGGCTTGTGTTTTGTCATCATATATGTCAAGCCATATAATTTTACTGAGATGTCTGACATATTTGGGTTGGATAGTTGTTCTTATTTATGATTTTAAGAATAAAAGATTAAATTGCCTTAGTAAAAATTGACCAAAGATTTTTTTCACAACGGTTTGTGACTATCGGCAAGTAACACGAGACTCTTCAAATTATAATTTGCGCCAATAACCATTTTGGCAGGAAAAAAATTCGTAAAATTGAAAGTGCGCCTTAAGTTTGTCTTAATTCAGCCATTATATCCCTGTGTTTTATCTTCTACTCTGTCTTGCTATTTCAAATCATTTTACTTCATTTTATCTAGTTAAAAAAAATGTACAGATGATTTAAGTTACATGTATATAAAAATAATAAAAAATAATAAGACAAAACAACGAAAAATAAATCGGTGATATTAGATTATTCCACTGAAGTTCATCAAACAAAAGGTTTGTGTATAATTTTTTTAAAGTTTAAGTTAGAGCTTTAAATCAACTTTTAAAACATGTGACGCAGTTGCTAGTGCATCGGACTTAAGATCTAAGGATCGAGGGTTTTGATCCCATCGGGTATACATCTGTGACCTTAGGTAAGTTACAGCAATATTTGCAAATGCCGTCTCAGTAAGCTATCAACCCATAATCAACCTAAGTGCGCGCTAAAGTAAAAACATAATTTTATGCATATCTCAACTATAAATAAATAAGTAAATACATAAATAAATAAATAAATAAATAAATAAATAAATAAATAAATAAATAACTATTCGATCAAAAGACAAGGAACCGATTGAACAGGGCTGCACTTGTCGAAAAAGAGGAACAATCGAAGAACACGCAGTTTTGTGACGCAATACCATTGTTACAGACGTCATCATGATCTTGGACAAAAAAACGGCACTGTCGAAGACACTGAAATATATCGTTTGTAAAATTTTCGATTTTTTAAAAACTAAATTTGTAGGTACAAAATTTGTTTTATGTGGAATTTTGAATTTGGAAGTAGCCTGATCTAAACGGTAAGCTCCATTCATTTTATTTTGTTTATTTTACCTGTAGTAATTAACCCCGATAGAAATGCGAGCAAATTTTGGTGCGAGACACAAAAATTTAAAATATGCATGAAGTACTAAGGAATTTATTCATGATGTGGTTGTAAGATTCCGATTCAGTTTATAAAGGAGAAACCCATTTGGAAAAAAATGACAAATCCCGTTTCGCATTTTACAGCGATTGAAAAAGCAATTTAAGAGAGCATAGAATAATAGATAATTTTTCCTTTTTTTATTTACAAAACAAAGCGGACATCTCTTTTCTTTGAAAGTATGATATTAACTATCAACTTTTATTTTACTTATGTCATTGATCAGTCTTTGTTTTTTGTAAAAAAATGTTTAGAAATGAGATTAAACTTATGTTAAATAAAATAATCCGAAAAAAGTCAAGTGTTGACTTTCAGATCATTGTATTGATAGATAAGCAATATTGCCTATATTAATGCAAGCAATATCTTAATTGATTTGATGAAATCTGATATCACAACTCCCGGTAGTATGTTGGTTACTATGTTAACATTTCTAGACATCGTTTGGATGACGTCATAAACAATAGCAATTTCCGTTCTCGCAAAACCTAAAAGTAAGACGGTTTTTATCTATCTCGACTATGATGTAATTTTGTTAACTCTTGAAAGTCGTCAAAATTTATAACAGTTATTTATTACATGCTCTACCACTTATTTGCCATTACGTCATCGACATCGGTCAAAAAAATTAGTTTTATTAAAATAAATAAATAAATAAATAAATAAATAAACAATGTTTTATTTCTCTTCATGATAATGATTTATTTCTGAAAACCCAGTCAATATAATCGTGACAGATTTCGTCGCCTGTTGTTTTACAACAAATCAACATCTTATCTATTCGCCATTATTTTATCGAATCTCAAAGATACGGACTTTGTTTATACGAGTGTGTCGATGACGACGTTTTAAATGAACGGTCTACAGTGTTAAAGAGTTAGTGAGAGAAACAAAGTTTATTTCATACTTAAAATTATTTTATTTAAATTGAGAGAGCATAAGTTTAAAATATTAAGGGAAGGTATGACATTTTTAAAAAATAAAATTAAGTGTGCGCGTAAACTTGTGGACGGGAAGACTTCCATCCTTTTTGTAACCTTTAATTTGTTTTAATGTTAACAATTCGCAAAACCTACTAAATGTGGTAACAATCCATCACATTGGATTTGTATAATTTCTGGTATAAAGCCTTTCTGGTTGTTGAGAGAATCGGCAATAAATGCAAACAATTAGAACAAAAAAGATATGCCTAGTTAAGTATTAGCATTCTAGATACTAGTAGCACAATTTTTTATAAAGTCACCAACTTATCGCGGTTAATTTTTATTAAGTCACTAATTCCCCGAGGTTAATTTTTACATCTATTTAATTTAAACCTTGAATGCTCACACGTATAAGAACGTGCAATACTTTATTGATTCCTAAATACCACTTGAAATTCAGAGCAGTCATAGATCTGTTATTAAAACAATAAAACTAGATAAATCCTGATTTATTTACATTATATACACTTTTTCAAGTACAAGCATACTTGTAGGCGATGTCAAGCATATACTTATTGTAGACCAAGGGGCGAGGTACTTAAACAAGAAAAAGACATCTATAAAACCAGATTTTTCCTTATCATCTTGTTGACATTACATCTTTTTTTGGTTTGACCGTGCCTGCTGTACAGGACACCGCTCGTATTATATACGGTGTGGTGTGTGTTAACAATAACAACACTATTGGTATTGATGTGTATAGATTGTCAATATGGTACAGAAGATTAACAAGCACTTCTAAATTGTATTGTTTAACCATCAAGCTTTTAATAGTGCCAAATGTCTTTATTTGTCAAGAAAAAAAATACATGTTGTAATAATAATAAATAAATATAAGTAAATAAATAAATTAATTATATAATAAAAATAATAAATAAATAAATAAATAATAATAAATAAATAAAAATAATAATAATAATTACTGTCTAAGTTATGGTGTAATGTCTTCTTATTTAAAATGAAGAATTAAGCAACTAAACCACGCTGACATCTCTGTCGCTGAGGTGAAAGAAACTGACGATTTAATTTGCACTTCTTGACAAACCCGATATCAGCAGCTTTTTAAACAGTTTTTCAAGTGAAGGTAGCGAAGTTAATAAGTTGTAGTTAACTTGAAAAATTTTTGTCACCATCTTTGAAAATAGGCACAGCAAGCCTCCTTTTCAAATTTGAAGCACCTTTGTTCCATTTTAACAATCATATGAAATAACTCCTTCAGCGTTTTAATTTTATCTACAGCGTCTCAGAAATGTTTGGATTGAATTCCGTTGTGTCAAGTAGCTTTTGGTGAATTCGTGCTTTGAATCAGTTAAGACTTTTTCTTTAAAATTACTTTGCCTGGTTGTAAAATTCAAAATCCCGAATGCCTTGAATAAATCAGAATAGATTGGGTTGATGACGTGCTCAAAGTCTTCATCAAAGTCCATTTTAGTGTCCGTTACCAAAAAGCAAAACAGCAAAACAATCTTCTACGATGTCATGTGCTACTTTTGAATTTTTATAAAATAATACAATTCAAAAGTAGCACATGACAATTATTGTCATATACCACTTTTTGAATGTATTTTTATGATTAAATTTAAAAAAGTGGTATATGACAACGACATTAAGTTGCTTTGCTAAGTTGCTTGCAACACGTTTGGTGGTATCTTTTAACTACAGAATTTAGAATCGTCTGAAAATGACACGTTGCTCTCTTGTACTCCGCATAGCTAAAGTGCCTAGCTCAGTGTTATCCTTCCTTAGCACATATACAACGCTCGTATCTTTTCATGGCATAGACTGGTTTAACTTCTATCGCCTAGTATAGCATGGTATATTTGTTAAACCTGTACGCTACTCGTATTTGCTCATCTGTTATCTCATAGTTCAACGCACTTATATTACCAACGTCAAACTTGGATTTACAGTATAGCAAGAATAACTTTAGCTTTTTGCGATATTGATCGATTGATGACTCGCCGTTTTGATGAATTTAGAACTTATTGAAACTTCCTATAAAACAGAATATGACTAATATAACTTAAATAATAATCCGCAGTTATGCTTTTTATTTTAATCATTTGGAAAACACGATCTATGCAATATTTTTTTTTTCAAAATTTAAAACCAAGGAATTTTAATCAAGTAGCTTATTGCTTTTACAAATTTCAAATATCTTTTACATAGTTGTTTTTACAGCGAATAAGAATATAACGCATTATTGTGTTTACTGTCTGAAAGCTTTGTTATGGTGCAAAATTGACAGTCTTTTATTTTCGGACTATTTTTCATAATTTAATTTTTCAAATACAAATTAAAACATTAATACATAATTTTTAGTATTTTAATTGAAATTCATAATCTTAAAAGGCAAGTTATTCTTGATGTTAATTTCTAGTTTGGACAACAAAATCAAAGTGTTGTTTTAAGTCATTAAACTGATTTAAGGACATTAATTATAAGTGACTGTGACACCTTGAGTCGGATGGATTATAATAAGCTAACCATTAGTGGACAGTGTGGAATTTGAGTAATTGACATTTCTGTCTCAAATTAAGTTAATGTTGTTTTACCTATTTCCTTTTCTGTTCTATGTATAATGTGATTATCAAATAATTGTTACTGTTTACATTAAAACTGTTTTATGAACCAACTGTTAGGCAGTTGGAGTCGGACGCTTGAACCGACAACACCCAGCTTTCTTTTAGATCAGAATAAATTGTTGAAACTGGTATGCATCTGATTTTGTAATTAGCAGTAATTAAGTTTCAGTGATAGAAAATAAGAATAATAATTGCAAGTAAGGTCAAGAGAACATTAATATAGTGTATGCCCAGATAGCGGCATAATAGCTTGACCAAATACTTTTCTAACAATGCAGGTATACGAGCAGTGTAAAATGAGATATCAGATAAACAAACAAACAAACAAACAATAAATAATAGATAAATAGATAGATAGATAGATAAATAAATAAATAAATAATCTATAGTTTAATAGTCACCATTTTCAGTTACTCGAAGACAAATGGAGTCAATTTTAGTGTCACTCGTTTTCACGACATGTAACACATCGCAGTGAACATTTGTGCAAAGTCGTGCAACTTTTTTATCAACATTATTGTCTTCCTTTTCATTTCAGTTAAGTAGGCTTAATATCATCGACTTACCATAATAAAGTCTAGCTTTTCAAGTTTTTAAGGAATTCAAATCAGTTCCATTTTGATGAATAATATCGTGCGCACAATGGAAAAAAGCCTAAAGCCTTTTGTGCGAATAATGTTGCGAGTTTGTTGGTAATTTGTTAGGTTTCCTTGACACCGTCATGATGACGTCATATCGACAATAGGATTTCAGCTTCCGGTGATAGTATTCAGCAAAGCTCGGTTAAAAGTCGTAATTTTTTACGGGATTTACCGAGTTTTGACTTATGAATTAACTTACGAAATATAATATAACAAAGTATTCGTGAAAACACGTTAAACGAGTTCCAATTATTTATAAAACAAACAGCGACACGTCGGACAGATTTATAAAAAAAATAAGGTTAGAACCACGTGGAAGTATACGAATCGTTTGTGTGAGGTCATTTTTAAACATCTAAAATAAACATCACAAAATAGTACTACAGTAGTTTATTTACACTTTGTTTTAGATATCTTGTTTTTGACATTTTCATCACTCAGTGTTTAATCATTTATTTTCGGAGCTTTATGTAGAATCTTTCTGCTTTCAATGATTGTTTTATTTTTACAATCTGGAGTGATATCAAATCCGATGTCACATGATGTACATCGCATTTGGTCCTTACTTCCAATCAATGAACATTTTATAATGGTTTATGAAATATTGATAAACATTTAATATCAGTGATATTTATATACCATTATAAAGTACCATGTTGTTTTTTACACTCAGTTGCTTAACGGATGTCTTCCTATAAAACTGAAAACAAAAAATTAAGTTTCCTTGGTCTATTTCATAAAAATCAAGTTTACGGTGTATTGATAGTAAAGACGCCTAAAGTATGTAATAAATTGTATAATTATATCGTACAAATTTAATCAAGTTAATAAGTTTTATAATAAGACTGTCTAGTTTATGACTCCAATACACTGATCAGGATGATGATATTAAGTCATGTATATTATCAGCTGAAATAGTTTTACTTACAGCGTTTAACCAAATTTACGTTAAACAATGAAAATTGTTACTATTCCAGTTTAACAACTGATCTGCTCTCTTTAATTTTGGATAACAACACGGGAATACATTTCTTCCTGTCCACCTGGACTATTTCCGATCACTTTTACCATTGATCCATGTATTAAGTTTTAAGTTTATTTCCTTTAGAAATGACTTGGATACGCACATGGTCTCTGAAGATGAAACTAAAAGCCTAATTTACACATAAAACATGATAATTACTCAGCAAAAACCACAGACTAGGAATCCAAAATTGTTCTTTATCTTAGAATCTTAATTTTCCCCCCCTCTCTCTCTCTCTCCATACTACATAAAACCCTAAATTTTACGATAATACTTTCTGATTTGGCATTAAAAAAGGAGTATCGACTGTTTCCTTGGTGCCAGGATAGTGTGACTGGAGGAGTGGAGTGCTTGTCCGCGGCGCACTGAGACCGTGAGCTAGCACCTTATCAAAAATCTCCCCGAGTGCGCGATAGTACATTGCAGACCACACTGCATAAACACTTGCACATTACACGCATACACGAACTTGCTTTTAATTAAAATCATAGGAATTAACAACTTTGCTCCTGTCGTGAATAGCTAAATAATTGCTGATGTGACTGGTAAACAACATTACAAACACCCCCCCTCTCATTTATCATAAATGTTACCAGCTCTCTCTCTCTCTCTCTCTCTCTCTCTCTCTCTCTCTCTCTCTCTCTCTCTCTCTCTCGTACCGTTTATATTGTAGAATATGAAAAATTTTAAAGCGATTTTTCGGATGACGTATTAATAATTTCATTGTAGTAAAAACAATTCAACATATTCTATATCTGAATGGAAAACGAAAACAAAATCCCACACAAATCAATAAATGTTGTGTTAAAACGATAATAAATACCGCCAAGGCTGTCGACAATTACAGTAAAATCGGTATTCTAATCTATTATGATACTGAACCTCTATGATATAGGAGACTACGATAAGGCGTTCAATCGTTTTAATATCCATTTCGAACATTACGCACGTCATTAGCAAAACACATTCCTGTATCATACAGATTACCAATCAACCCACGAGATGTTTTTACTCTTAAATAAATACGTACATCAATAACAATACATATTATATAATTACAAACCAACCCACAGTTTGATGTTTAATGTACCATATGCAATTTTGATTTTTTTTATGAAATATAGCTGTTCATGACAATTGCAACATGAATTTGTTGTTGGTGTTCTTTTTTTCAAATTAGTAAAGTGGATCCTAAGTAGTTCTTTAATGGTGCCCAATTGATTAACAAATTGTAAATACACTCGGTACCAGTCTAATCTAGAGAGTTGAGTTCTTTCCATGTGTTTTGCTTGTAGATAATGTTTTTTGTATTTTTTTTTCCGAGTTTTTATTTTTTGTGTTTTGGATTTTGTTTTAGCTACCATTTTATTTTCAAGAACGTTCTCAACTGTCAGTTGATAATACCACATGACAGCTTTTTTTAATGAACTAATAATGATTAAATAAATAAATAAATAAATAAATAAATAAATAAATAAAATCCAGGATATAGATGCTATTGTCCTAAGGATCTATCTCTATTTTGTAGTTCTCAGAAATCTAAGAAGAAGCTACTAAAATCAAAATAAATTAAAATTAAAGAATTTATTGACCGTGTAAGGTTGTTGGTCCCCTGTTTGTTTGTTTTTTTTTTACTACGATATTTATCTTAATTTTAAAAGCATGTTGTAATGATTATCGTTATACATATATATATAATTTCAGTAACCCGATCCGTATCTATTTTAGAATGTTTTACTCCATAGGAAATACTTAATAAATTACATATGAAATAAAATATCTTGTTTACGTTTGTTAGATAATATAGTTTGTTTAACTTTAAACTTTGATTTTTAAAAAAATCTTTCTGCATTTTTTTCCGTCTGATCCTATTTGTGAATTTTTAACGAGTTGTATTATTTAAATTCTGACCTATATTTTATTCAAAAGTACTGACTGGAATATAATATTTTTTTAAATTTTATTTAAAAGTGCAACGAGACAATTGTCATGTGCAGGATTTTGAATATTTTTGTCATGTGCAGAATTTTGAATATTGGTAAAAATTCAAAATTCTGCACATGACAATTGTCTCGTTACACTTTTAAATAAAATTAAAAAAAAAATATTATATTCAAGTCAGTTCTCTCTCTTTGTCTCTCTGTCTGCCTGTGTGTGCGTGCGTGTGTGTCCGTCTGTGTGTGTGTCTCTCTCTCTCTATCTCTCTGTGATTAATCATTCTGTAAAATGATAAGAAACTTGTTTTTAACACGAGAGAGAGAGAGAGAGAGAGAGAGAGAGAGAGAGAGAGAGAGAGAGAGAGAGAGAGAGTCTAGAATATGATAACTACGTTGCATTTTTACCAGATTATCATATTAAAGTTAGTGATTTACTCTATATTTTCCTTTGTTAGCTGTTTTATGAAAATAACTACTAGTATCACTGCTAAATGTAATAGGTACAAACGCCTTTATCTGGTAAAGTGTCGATATAATGAAAATAATTACAACGTAAAACCCCTATATCTAAATATACTGGCTTGCACGTGTTTCCAGTGAATGATATTTTTGTAAAGGAAATCTTTATAAACATAATCTGATGTACGCAGGAAATGTACAAACAATATGACATTCTATTTTATCAATTATATCTAAAAGCCCCGTTGATATATTACATAGTGTTTACTGGGAATATATTTTAAATGATTTAAATAAGACAACACGAAACTGTATCACGAACTGAGAATATTATAAGGCTTATTGGATGATAATAATGGTTTACTATTTCACCTCCTTTTTCTTACCTTTCACACAAACAGTCGTGAAAATACGATTACTAATTCTAACTTCATTTAAATGAAATGTGGACGAGAAAATGGTTTGTTTTCCCTTTAGAGTCTTCAGTAAAATCTTTTTAGTTAGTGAATTTATAATAAATGAAATATTAAATTTACATTTAATCTTGTATTTAAAAAGATAATACATTAAAATAAATAAATAAATAAATAAATAAATAAATAAATAAATAAATAAATAAATAAATAAATAAATAAATAAATAAATAACATTTAATTTTATTAATGCAAAGTGTATTTCAAGATCATGACTTATCTACAACATGAGTTTGTCAAAACTTGTGTGTTTTCCGTAAAATAATTGAAAATACTTAATTGTATTTTTTATTCTTGAAAATAAAGATATTTATCTTCATAGACAGGTATCAATAACTGATCCATGAAACAATCAGAATAATGTACTCTATAAAATAAACAAACTCCTCTTCACGACTTAACCTATTTTCTAGCCAATATCTACCCTTTTCACGGTTAAACACTGTTCATTTCAATTATTCTGTACTGTATAGATCTAGTTTATATTTAATTTTTTTAAAAGAATAAAAAAAATTCATAGATGTTGGAGTTAAATCAGTATCTGGTGTAACGCGTGTTAAGTATTATTTGAAATAATAATTACCAAGATATATAATATAACCAGTTTGAAGCAGAGCGTACTACATCCTGACCCCGTCTGTAAAATTAAGGCAAAATTATTTATAACAAATTTTATTATGCCTTGAAATGGTTTTATCTTACATAAAAAATTAAATAAATCGTTCTGAATAATGTATTTAAATATTTAAAAATTGAGCGTGTCAAAAATAGAAAAAACTAGATAGAATTTTAAAGTTCACTTTTTATCGATACCGGTATAAACGAGTAATAAAGGTGATATCGTAAAATTTATACCCTGTTTATTATAAATCGTTTATAAACATGTGTTTACTCTAAGATTAAATCTATTTTGTCAAATACAGTTCACAAAAACAATGAGAAAATCGAATTTTCATTTAAATAATATACGTAATTCGCCTGGTGCAACGAGGTCTAGTTATCCCATAATGCCGTTCTGTGCGCCTGTACACATGCGTATTAACTGGCTGCCGTGTCCTCACCTAGACAGAAAGTTCGTTCTAAATGAAAACATTAGAATGTTGATATTTAATATTTGTGTGTGACAGTCATAATTAAGTTTTCTAAATGGTGTAATGTCCGTTGATAAGTACAAAGAATGGATACTGAATACGATAGATCAACTTCGGCGACGAAAGGCCAGACCACACTTAGATCGTATATGTCACATGGTACAGCGAAAATATGGATTGAATTCTATTGAAACGAAAGCTTATATAGAAAAACTAGTTGACGCTGAAATTGTGATAAAGGTAGATTATAAAGGGAATACTAGTTACAGAAACGCTGCAAAATTAAGGAAAAGACGATTAGGAGGACAAATTTTAAATTCTTTTACTGCTAGTAAAATGTTAGTTGATGCTGTAAAAGCCCTTACCCAGGGGCTGGGTGGAGATGGAGCACTAAAGGGTGCTAGCATTAGAGACATAGAGAGATGGCTTGTGTCACAGAACTTGGACCGAGACGAGCTAAAATGTCCACTTCATGTGATGTTACAGAGAGAAGTGGACGCTGGTCAATTAGAGAAACTGCCTAATGGAAACTATACAGTATCCCAACATGGGTCAAAGGCGGGAAAAATGAAAGCTATGATGTTGAAGAGGTGTCTCTCTAACCCTAGTAAGAGAGGAAGACCCCCAAAGAAGAAGGTGTGCTATTTTCTTTTTTCTTTAATTTTAATTTATTTATTTAAATTGATTTTTAATTTAAAAAAATGTTTTCATTTTCGTAATTAATTTCAAACTTGATTCATAAAATATTATATTTACTAATATCCGTATTTGTTTTCTTAATTTTTTTTTCAGTTTTAATTTCAAACTCTCTATGGCATAGTCTTATTTAAAAAAATTTTTTTTTCTAATATCGATACGAAAGGTATTCCTGCTTCAGAAAGATACTTTATAAAAATTCACAGAATTCCAGAATCTGACATTTTTAGCAGAATAAAACAATAATAACACTTCCTGTAGTATTAGTTAATGATGATGATGATAATAATAATAATAATAATATTAATTATAATAAAGATTGTCTTCCATTTGCTTTATTTAGCAAAATTTATGACGTTAACATTAAATGTAAAAAATGGCACATATTTTTCTTGGCCTTACATGTAAATGATTTGTGAACCGAGATTATGATAGATATCGTAACATATTGAATCGATTTTTTAAAAGGTTAGATTAAAGATACTTTATTTTTACAGCTGTAAAAATTCAATTAAAAGGCATAAAAGAGTGATTAGTTAACTTGACTGTTCTTGGAAGAATCGGTGATGATAAGTTAATAGTTATCTAATCCTACTGTAAATATGTCATATGCTAATTTATGAATTTTTCAAGAAATTAAAAAAAATTATTTTAAAAAATGACATACGCTGTTTTTTTTTTAATGAAAGAACTTATTAAAGATGATTACTCAAAATAAACGATATGAGAAAGGTAACCGGTGGTTTGTGAATTTAAAAATGGCAATATTTGTGTATAATACATGTAGTTATTATTTGAAATTAAAATTAATTGTGGCAGGTGGAACACTGCAGTAAGTATGTTAGTTTAAATTTGTGGAAGATATTCGGTCTCTAAACTTCATCTGTTTTGTTACAGATCGGTTGATGAGGAATGTTCAAATGGTTAATTATTAATTCCAACGACTTTAAACATGATTTCGGGATGAGCGATAAACAAATAGGCAAAGCTAAGGGTTTACAGGAATTGTGATCTATTTTCAAATAACAAATCATTTAACCAGATGTATTTTTTATAATATAGACGACAATTCATTTTGTTTTTAGGAAGTGTCAAAAGTATGTTAAATTTATAAGCCAAGCCTTAAAAGAACTTTTTTAAAAACCTTCTAATTTTCCCCCAACTAAATTTAATTCGTGAATCAGACAGCCCATTTATATACGTCTGAAGAATTATTAAAAAATGGCAGCCGACAATCCTGAAATTATAACCCATGTTAACAGAATCGCCTCTGTGGATCAGTGGTAGAGTGTCCGCCTCGAGAGCGGTAGGTCATGGGTTTGGAACCCGACCGTGTCATACATAAGACTTCAAATTTTGAGATAAAGCTTCCTCGCTTGGCGCTCGAAACAGTTCTCCTTAGAGGGTATCGACTGGTTTACCTGGGTAGTGCCAGGATAGTGGACTTGGGAAGTGGTATGCTTGTATGCAGTTCTCCTTAGAGGGTATCGACTGGTTTACCTGGGTAGTGCCAGGATAGTGGACTTGGGAAGTGGTATGCTTGCATGCAGTTCTCCTTAGACGGTATCGACTGGTTTACCTGGGTAGTGCCAGGATAGTGGACTTGGGAAGTGGTATGCTTGTATGCAGTTCTCCTTAGAGGGTATCGACTGGTTTACCTGGGTAGTGCCAGGATAGTGGACTTAGGAAGTGGTATGCTTGTATGCAGTTGTCCTTAGAGGGTATCGACTGGTTTACCTGGGTAGTGCCAGGATAGTGGACTTAGGAAGTGGTATGCTGGTTTACCTGGGTAGTGCCAGGATAGTGGACCTAGGAAGTGGTATGCTGGTTTACCTGGGTAGTGCCAGGATAGTGAACTTAGGAAGTGGTATGCTGGTTTACCTGGGTAGTGCCAGGATAGTGGACCTAGGAAGTCGTATGGTTGTATGCAGCATACTGTTTATCTGAGCACTTTACCAAAATGTCGCCCCGAGTGCTAGTACATGGCAGGCCGTATGCACACTCGCACATCACACGCGTACACACTTAGATAAATCATTAGAGATAAATAACCTTGCCCTTGTCGCTAATATATGAAAACATTGCTTAATTGACGTTAAACAACATTACAACAACAACGACAACAACAACAACAACCTGTTTAATGGTAAGACGTCCTTTTGTATCCCCTTCATAATTTTGCGTGTTTCCTTTAACGTTCGTTTTTAGTGCAAAGTTTGAAGACGTGATTAAGGAATAAACAATTTTTTTCCTCAAGGAAACAAAAACAAAATTATAAGAGGCATTGAAGCAGTTTTGTGGATTTCTCATACATGTTTATTTTCATATTTAACACGGCTCTCCGTAGAGGAAATATAAAGATAGATATGACACATAAATCTTATCTTTATACATATATTTTTTTTATTCATTTCCGGGTTTAGAATATTTCGTTCATTTTCCTTCTTTATTTTTCAGTTTATGCATACACATGTGTTGTTTATGTCGGAAGATAACATTGATGGTTTATTATTGTTAAAAATATTCAGAATTAATTTCGAGCAAATAAAGAATTTTGAAAACAATGATATGAAAATAAAATTAGCAAACATGGTGCAGAGAGAGAGAGAGAGAGAGAGAGAGAGAGAGAGAGAGAGAGAGAGAGCGGATCCCTAGGAGCCATAAAGGTATAGGAAGTTTTTTTGTTAAATTTTACTCTTCGACAGTAAAACTATAAGCAAACTGAGCTTGGTTAAGCACAATCATCGTACAAACCGTATACAAAACAAGACTTAGTATAAGAGTGTCGGACTTGATAACATTATATAACGAACTTTGGCTAATAAAGAAGTTTCCCCATATATGACGTCATTATTTTCTTTTAAAAATGCTCAAAATCTTGTAGGCCGTAAGTTCTAAAATATCCACCGACACTGTTCATAAATTGTTCCTTTAGTGCCCTGCCTAGGCCGGGGAGTTTGTTATAACCAGGTTGTTTGTAACCTATTAACCAGTGTGTTTGGCACCTAATAACCAGTGTGTTTTGGACCTAATAACCAGTTTGTTTTGGACCTAATAACCAGTTCGTTGGGACCTAAAACCAGTTCGTTGGGACCTAATAACCAGTTTGTTAGGACCCATTAAGCAGTGTGTTTTGTACCTAATAAACAATTTGTTTGTAACCTATTAAGCAGTGTGTTTTGGACCTAATAACCAGGTTGTTTGTAACCTATTAACTGTGTGTTTGAGACATAATAAACAGTTTGTTTGGTACCCAATATCCAGTTTGTTGGGACTTAATAACCAGTTTGTTTAGGACCTATTGAGCAGTGTGTTTTGGACCTAATAACCAGTTTTTTTTGGACCTAATAACCAGTTTGTTGGAACTTAATAACTAGTTTGTTTTGGACCTAATAACCAGTGTGTTTTGAACCCAATAACCAGTTTGTTTTGGACCTATTAACCAGTGTGTTTTGGACCTAATAACCAGTTTGTTTTGGAACTATTAACCAGTGTGTTTTGGACCTAAAAACCAGTGTGTTTGGCATCAAATAACCAATGTGTTTGGCATCTAATAACCAGTTTGTTGGGACCAAATAACCAATGTGTTTTGGTTCCCATTAACCAGGTTGTTTGTAACCTATTAACCACCTAATAAACAGTTTGTTTGGCACCTAATAACCAGTTTGTTGGGAACTAAAAACCAGTTTGTTTGGGAACTAATAACCAGTTTGTTTGGGACCTGATAACCAGTGTGTTTGGCATCTAATAACCAGTGTGTTTGGGACCTAATGACCAGTTTGTTGGGACCTATTAACCAGTCTTTAGGACCTAATAACCAGTTTGTTTTGGTTCCGATTAACCAGGTTGTTTGTAACCTATTTACCAGTGTGTTTGAGACCTAATAACCAGTGTGTTTGAGAACTAATAACCAGTTTGTTTTGGACCTAATAACCAGTGTGTTTTGAACCTAATAACCAGTTTGTTTTGAACCTAATTACCAGTTTGTTGAAACCTATTAAGCAGTGTGTTTTGGACTTTAACCAGTTTTTTATGATCTATTTTACAAGATTGTTTAGTTCCTTTGAAAAGGTTTATTTGGAACCTATTTCCCAATTTGTATTGAACATGTTTATCACTTTGCCTGGGACCTACTAGTATTTGTTTGTGGCCTATTATCCTGTTTGTTTTGGACCTAATAACCTGTTCGTTCGAGATCCAGTTTGTTTGGATCCCATGGTTCATTTTGCTTGGGACAAATTAACCTGTAAATTTGGGACTAATTAAGCAGTTTGTTTAGGACCTTATAGCCAGTTGGTTTGGATCTATTAACCAGTTTATTTGGATCTTTTTGAATTTTTCGTTTGGGTCCTTTTGAAAGGTTTTTTTTTGACCTATTTACCAGTATACTTGGAACCTACAATTAGTTTGTATAGAACATGTTAACCATTTTGCCTGGGTCCTATTAACCAGATTGTTTAGGACCTATTAAGGATTGGCACAAGACCTGTTAACCAATATATATTTAGTTTGCTTAGGTCCTACTAACCAGTTTGTTGGGGACCTATTAACCATTTTTATGGCCAAAAGAGAGTTATTAATGTAGGTTGTTTTCCCTGGGCCTTTTGTATAACAAGACTCTCTCTCTCTCTCTCTCTCTCTCTCTCTCTCTCTCTCTCTCTCTCCTCTTTTCACTAGGAATAATTGTTAGCCATCGTTGATACGACAGTCACATAAAACTACTGTATACAATAAATGATTGTAAGTTGCACATTTTGCTCCATAAAGTATGCCTTTCCCATCTGGTGACATTTTAATAATTAATGCTGATCTGAACAGAAAACAGATACAGTCTGTCGAACAAAACTCACAGTATATCTGGGAATTATTAATTTTTATCAGCATTGAGAAGACAAAAAATGATTTTAGATATTTCACGGGGAAATAGCCAAATATATTTGCTGACATTTTTTGTCCTGTCTTATTTGTTTTGAAGATAAATTTAAGAGGAAGGATTTGGGGAATATTTTCTGTTTTAACAATAATCAAGTTACAGTAAGCGCAAATTATGTTATAAGTTTTACATTTATAACTTGATTATAAAACGGCTGCAGACTAACGATGAATACTTGATATAATGAAGTAGTGCATACACTGTTTAATTTTAGAAAGCGGAAATGTTAATCTTTTGTTTGCTTTTACTATTGATATTATTTTAAGGAAGTGGAGAATTCTTTTTTCTGATTGGCTGTTAACAGCAAGCAACAATTTATGGTTCCGCGTAAAATACATCAGGTTCCACGTAAAATACAACAGGTTTCATGTAGAATATAATGTCAGAGGTTTCATGTAGAATGTAACAGCTTCCACGTAAAATGCATCAGGTTTCATGTAGAATATAATAGGTTTTATGTAGAAAGTAACAGGTTTCACATAAAATACATCGAGTTTCATGTAGAATATAACGGGTTTCACGTAGAATAAACAGCTTCCACGTAAAATACATCAGGTTTCATGTAGAATATTACAGGATCCACGTAGAATGTAACAGGTTCCACGTAAAATACATCAGGTTCCATGTAGAATATAACAGGTTCCACTGCGTAAAATACATCAGGTTTAATGTAGAATATAACAGGTTCCACGTAAAATACATCAGGTTTCATGTAGAATATAACAGGTTCCACGTAAAATACATCAGGTTTCATGTAGAATATAACAGGTTCCACGTAAAATACATCAGGTTGCATGTAGAATTTAACAGGTTCCACGTAAAATACATCAGGTTGCATGTAGAATTTAACAGTTGCCACGTAAAATGCATCGGGTTTCATCTGGAATATAACGGGTTTTATGTGGAATGTAACAGGTTCCTTCTAAAATACAACAGGTTTCCATGTAGAATATAACAGATATCATGAAAAATACAACAGGTTTCTCTTACAGATTTAACTTAAAACACAACATGTTTCAGGTACAATACATCAGGTTCCACATATTGTGCAACATGTTTCATGAAGAATACTGAAACCTTGTATCATAGGCAGAAAAGCTCTGATGAACAGGCAGACGTTTCCAATGTATTGATATTCAACAATATAAAGTCGGTGGAAAACAAACATTCCCGCTTTTTTCCTCCTTTTCAGATTTTAATAAGGTATTCATTCTTGAATGGGAAGTCTTGAGGCTACGCGGCTTAAACGGTTATATTATTTAATTTTGATACACGGTCTAGATATGCCGCTGTTTGCGAAGAGAAAATATCTTTGCTTTGACTATCTCTAGTGTCTTAATTAACTGACATGTGTCTGATATCGCCGTATGCGTCTGAGTTGCTAAGTCGGACATCTGAGGTCTGTATCCTAATCTATGTAAAAGCCAAGTTACCTTATAATCTGAAGTTGACGCAACGTACGCACGCATGCTATAAATACTTTTTCCTAGGATTTTTTAAAATTACATTTCAGGTAAAAAAAATTAGACATAGTACTATTACGCATGAATAAACTACATGTATGGGCGCGTTAATAAAGTGAAGAAAACATATTTCTTAGCGTATACATCCGATTTTGGCACGATTTTTCCAAGAGCGACTTTCCTGTGGATCGGCTAAAATGTTTCTTTGTTATTAATTTTTTATATCTTTCCGTACTCCATATCTTTTAAACACAAATATTTTCCTGTAGTCTTTTTTTCTATTTATTTTATATTTTACAGAAAATGAAGAGGTTTTACAGCTATGAACCAGAGACCGCTGCACCAGCCTCTCCCCCACCCCTTGTGGTGAAGATACCAGCCCCTATCTGTGATTACTGCCAACATTCCGCCAACAAGTCTGGGGAACACGAGGAATTGTTATTCTGTAAAGATTGTAACGCTAAAGGTAAAAACCCCAGCCTTGTAGGTGTTAGAATTTGTAAAATAATGTGAAATTCAACATGCTTTATTTCAACTTTTTGTACCATGATTTGACTGCCGCATATCATTTCAGTATCTAATTAAATGTGTTTTTTTAAATAACAACCCAAAGGCATTCAACAGTGAAAAGAAACCAAGTTACTTATAGCATAGTCATTATTTGATATACGGTCCCTTAAATAGAAAATCAGACATCTGATATATAAGATGTCCTGTATTGAACATGACTGGAAATCTGTTCTTGGTTTTTGATGACTTCATAGTGACAGAACTAGAAACAACTCCAAAAAAATTGAAGTTTTTTATTAGTTGAAATGTAATCTTTTTTTATTTGTTATTATATAGCACATCCTACATGTATGGAGTATTCAGCTGTTTTAGCTCACAGAGCCCGGATGTATCCATGGCAGTGTATAGATTGTAAAACATGTAACTTGTGTAAAGATGCTGGGGATGCAGTAAGTATACCTTCTTAAAACATTCATTCAGCTAAAATCTCTCTCTCTCTCTCTCTCTCTCTCTCTCTCTCTCTCTCTCTCTCTCTCTCTCTCTCTCTCTCTCTCTCTCTCTGTATGTGTGTTTCAACCAAACCTAAGGTGATATCCGACTTGTTGAAACATAGATACAACATTTTTTTACTTTTCATCATAGAATTAAGTAAAAATGCAAAGATATATTAACTCATTATAGAAAATATTTTAAGTAAAGAAAGTCCATAATTGTTTTATTATATTGCCTAGAAATGGGCACTAGACATGAGGGTGGGGGAAGGGGGGGGACTGTTTCTTTTCATTGAAGGAATGGTTCATTGCCATTCACCTAATAAAAAAAGTTCAACCTTATTTATTTTATTGCAGGATTCTATGTTATTTTGTGATGCATGTGATAAAGGATTTCATATGAACTGTCACAAGCCTCAAGTTACAGAAAAACCATCAGGTAGCTGATCTAAAATTCGTGTTTGTTTATTCTGTATAACAGAATTCTCTGTTCAATGATTTTGTATCTAATTAGGATAAGAATAAATTTTTGTAAAAAATGATAGATTATTTGATTCATGTAATATGAAATTACAGGCCCCAGTTTACAACAGCCCATTAACAGAGATTGTCCAAAATCTTATTTTGGCAATTATTTTAGGATTATATGTAAGTACTAAGGATAAAAATCTGACATAAAATACATGTATAGACATAAAAAAGACACATAAATTCGTTTTTTATCTTGAAAACTAACAAAATTACTCAAAAATTAAATTTAAAAATGAAATAGTTTTGAAACTCGGCAGTTTTAAATCATTCATAACGTTGGAATTCTTTTAATTTAAAATGAGCAAATTTCAACGGTCTTTTAGGCTACATTGTATTTTAAAATGCAGCTTTTAGATAAAATCTTAATTTAGATGTAACAAACTTAGATTTTTTTGAAATGAAATTCTTTAACTATTTTGAAAATAAAGAAATTTAGATTTTCAATTTTTCCCAATTTTAATAAAGGAAATTCTTAATTAAAGAATACTTGTAAAACTCTGTCCTTTAATTGATCTTGAGAACCCAGATCGTAAAAGAGATTAACAGTTCTTACTATTTGAGAACAGTCTCAATATTAGTTTTTGATATAATATACCTATAATAGATGAATGGGTGGAAAGAATAGAATAACAGTTCTTATCTTTCTTTTATAAGCTAATCAGATCAGATCATGATTATTTGGATTATTGATTGATTGATAAAATGGAGTTTTTTGTCCTAATCTAGAATGTTTCTCTTTTATCGAGACATCACCAGCTATTGGTGAAGTGACAGAAATTTGATACCTCTGCAGTGCTCTTTAGGGCAATGTGCAGGAAGGGTTCTTTTATGTGCCATGCTTGCCGTGACATGGGGCACTGGTTTTTATGGTCTCATTCAAAGGACCTATTGACTTTCATTTCTAAAGGCCGAGTGCTTGGCAAATGAATTTTCAAGCCTTTGTCAGACCCGGTCGGGTTCAAACACTGACCTCCCACATATGAAGTGGGCATATTTGGATTAATTATTTTACCTAAAGTCAACTTGTTTCAGTCACTTTGAGGCACCATCATCTAAAATGAATGTTTCTTTTATGTAGGCCAATAATCTATTTATCTCTGATCTAAGATTATACTAAATGACACTTGTAATCAAGTTTATTATTTTTTAAAACTATCATTGGTTTGAGTCTCATTTTCAACATAATATTATACTTCAAGAGAAGTAAGTAAAGACCAATACTGTATTTACTAATACTGAACTTGAGATCATACCCACCATACTTACATGATCTTAATATTATATGATTAACAATATTAAGTACATAAATTATTTGATTAATTCTAGAAATAAATTTAAATAATAGTAAACAATTTATATTTATATAGGTAAATGGATATGTTTTGAATGTTCTCAGCAAGGCATTAAAACATCTGATATTGATTCAAGTAATCCAACAGAAAACAGTTCATCTGTTCGTCTTCTAACTAATGGAACACAACATACAACAGGTATGTACGAGGCATTAACAGCAAAAACGTGTCATGTGTTTCATTACTAACCAATGGAACACATGCAACAAGTATACACAGTGTATAGAAATATCTGATATAAAAACAAGCAATAGAGAACATTTTATCTGTTCCACTTCTTAGTAATGGAACACATGCAACAAGTATACACAAGGTATAAAACTTTTGTCTGATATAAAACAAAGTAATCTGGTAGAGAACACTATCTTTTCCACTTTTCACTAATTGAACATGTACATTGTATAAAACTGAGATAGAACCAAGAAATCAAGCGTAGAACACTTTATCTGTTCCATTTCTAACCAGTGGAACACATGCAACATGTACATACAAGGTAAAAGAATGTCATATATAGAACTAAGTAATCTAGCAAAGAACATATCAGTTTTCCATGTTCTAACCAAGAGAACACCTCTAGAAAGTATCTTTAAGACATAATTACATATGATAAAGAACTAAGTAACCCATCAAATATTCCACTACCAGCCAAGGTCGTACCTGTAATATGTACTGGTAATAGTTTACAAACTAGGATTCAATTTGATTATCTGTATATATCTTGAAGTAAAGTAAATTAATATTTCTGGGTTTCAATGAATAATAAAGAATTGATTAATATTCAATTTATTTAGATAAAAAAAATTGTTCTTCAATTTGCGATTGAAGTTTCAAGAAGATCAAGATTGTTTGAAAATTAAAGTCTCCTTTAAAATTGAATACAACATTTATTATTTTCCAATTTAGTTCATTTGCATACAATGTCAGAATTCAGTTAAACAGGAAGAGAAAGATATTTGTACTTTTTCTGTAAAAATTAACGGAGGTTTCTGTTCATTCTACCTAGCACTGGGACTAAGTACAACAGCAGCAGACTTGCCGATTACACCCTGCGATTCTCCTGTATCAGAGTTAGACCATAAAAGTAAAAGGTATGGTATATTTCGATTTATTTTAGTAAGAAAATATACATGAAATATTCAATGTTTGAATAAAAATTGTAAATCATGTCAGAAATTTATTTCATTATCTTAGTTGAATATTGTTATGTATTTATGTATTGACTTAGGCACACACACATATACCAGTAAGTATTTCATGCATTCTTAAACTGCTAGGAACTTGGCGAGATTGTGAAACATTAATGTTTTATTTTATTTTCCACCACATACTTAATATTTTTCAAACAGAGGCACTCCAGACAGATCCTAGTGTTAATAAAGAGGGGTGGGTTGAATTGCTGAAGGTTTTCTCATCCTAGTGTTAATAACGAGGGGTGGGTTGATTTGCTGAAGGTTTTCTCATCCTAGTGTTAATAAAGAGGGGTGGGTTGAATTGCTGAAGGTTGTTCTCATCCTAGTGTTAATAAAGAGGGGTGGGTTGAATTGCGGAAGGTTTTCTCATCCTAGTGTTAATAAAGAGGGATGGGTTGAATTGCTGAAGGTTTTCTCATCCTAGTGTTAATAAAGAGGGGTGGGTTGAATTGCTGAAGGTTTTCTCATCCTAGTGTTAATAAAGAGGGGTGGGTTGAATTGCGGAAGGTTTTCTCATCCTAGTGTTAATAAAGAGGGGTGGGTTGAATTGCTGAAGGTTTTCTCATCCTAGTGTTAATAAGAGGGGTGGGGTTGAATTGCTGAAGGTTTTCTCATCCTAGTGTTAATAAAGAGGGGTGGGTTGAATTGCTGAAGGTTTTCTCATCCTAGTGTTAATAAAGAGGGGTGGGTTGAATTGCTGAAGGTTTTCTCATCCTAGTGTTAATAAAGACGGGGTGGGTTGAATTGCTGAAGGTTTTCTCATCCTAGTGTTAATAAAGAGGGGTGGGTTGAATTGCGGAAGGTTTTCTCATCCTAGTGCTAATAAAGAGGGTGGGTTGAATTGCTGAAGGTTTTCTCATCCTAGTGTTAATAAAGAGGGGTGGGTTGAATTGCTGAAGGTTTTCTCATCCTAGTGTTAATAAAGAGGGGTGGGTTGAATTGCTGAAGGTTTTCTCATCCTAGTGTTAATAAAGAGGGGTGGGTTGAATTGCTGAAGGTTTTCTCATCCTAGTGTTAATAAAGAGGGGTGGGTTGAATTGCTGAAGGTTTTCTCATCCTAGTGTTAATAAAGAGGGGTGGGTTGAATTGCTGAAGGTTTTCTCATCCTAGTGTTAATAAAGAGGGGTGGGTTGAATTGCTGAAGGTTTTCTCATCCTAGTGTTAATAAAGAGGGGTGGGTTGAATTGCTGAAGGTTTTTCTCATCCTAGTGTTAATAAAGAGGGGTGGGTTGAATTGCTGAAGGTTTTCTCATCCTAGTGTTAATAAAGAGGGGTGGGTTGAATTGCTGAAGGTTTTCTCATCCTAGTGTTAATAAAGAGGGGTGGGTTGATTTGCTGAAGGTTTTCTCATCCAAGTGTTAATAAAGAGGGGTGGGTTGAATTGCTGAAGGTTTTCTCATCCTAGTGTTAATAAGAGGGGTGGGTTGAATTGCGGAAGGTTTTCTCATCCTAGTGTTAATAAGAGGGGTGGGTTGAATTGCTGAAGGTTTTCTCATCCTAGTGTTAATAAAGAGGGGTGGGTTGAATTGCTGAAGGTTTTCTCATCCTAGTGTTAATAAAGAGGGGTGGGTTGAATTGCTGAAGGTTTTCTCATCCTAGTGTTAATAAAGAGGGGTGGGTTGAATTGCTGAAGGTTTTCTCATCCTAGTGTTAATAAAGAGGGGTGGGTTGAATTGCTGAAGGTTTTTCTCATCCTAGTGTTAATAAGAGGGGTGGGTTGAATTGCTGAAGGTTTTCTCATCCTAGTGTTAATAAAGAGGGGTGGGTTGAATGCTGAAGGTTTTCTCATCCTAGTGTAATAAAGAGGGGTGGGTTGATTGCGGAAGGTTTTCTCATCCAAGTGTTAATAAAGAGGGTGGGATTGAATTGCTGAAGGTTTTCTCCATCCTAGTGTTAATAAAGAGGGTGGGTTGAATTGCTGAAGGTTTTCTCATCCTATGTTAATAAAGAGGGGTGGGTTGAATTGCTGAAGGTTTTTCTCATCCTAGTGTTAATAAGAGGGGTGGGTTGAATTGCTGAAGGTTTCTCATCCTAGTGTTAATAAAGAGGGGTGGGTTGAATTGCTGAAGGTTTTCTCATCCTAGTGTTAATAAAGAGGGGGTGGGTTTGAATGTAGCTGAAGGTTTTCTCATCCTAGTTTTGATAAAGAGGGGTGGGTTGAATTGCTGAAGGTTTTCTCATCCTAGTGTTAATAAAGAGGGGTGGGTTGAATTGCTGAAGGTTTTCTCATCCGAGTGTTAATAAGAGGGGTGGGTTGAATTGCTGAAGGTTTTCTCATCCTAGTGTTAATAAAGAGGGGTGGTTGAATTGCTGAAGGTTTTCTCATCCTAGTGTTAATAAAGAGGGGTGGGTTGAATTGCTGAAGGTTTTCTCATCCAAGTGTTAATAAAGAGGGGTGGGTTGAATTGCTGAAGGTTTTCTCATCCTAGTGTTAATAAAGAGGGGTGGGTTGAATTGCGGAAGGTTTTCTCATCCTAGTGTTAATAAAGAGGGGTGGGTTGAATTGCTGAAGGTTTTCTCATCCTAGTGTTAATAAAGAGGGGTGGGTTGAATTGCTGAAGGTTTTCTCATCCTAGTGTTAATAAAGAGGGGTGGGTTGAATTGCTGAAGGTTTTCTCATCCTAGTGTTAATAAAGAGGGGTGGGTTGAATTGCTGAAGGTTTTCTCATCCTAGTGTTAATAAAGAGGGGTGGGTTGAATTGCTGAAGGTTTTTCTCATCCTAGTGTTAATAAAGAGGGGTGGGTTGAATTGCTGAAGGTTTTTCATCCTAGTGTTAATAAAGAGGGGTGGGTTGAATTGCTGAAGGTTTTCTCATCCTAGTGTTAATAAAGAGGGGTGGGTTGAATTGCTGAAGGTTTTCTCATCCATAGTGTTAATAAAGAGGGGTGGGTTGAATTGCTGAAGGTTTTCTCATCCTAGTGTTAATAAAGAGGGGTGGGTTGAATTGCTGAAGGTTTTCTCATCCTAGTGTTAATAAAGAGGGGTGGGTTGAATTGCTGAAGGTTTGCTCATCCTAGTGTTAATAAAGAGGGGTGGGTTGAATTGCTGAAGGTTTTTCTCATCCTAGTGTTAATAAAGAGGGGTGGGTTGAATTGCTGAAGGTTTTCTCATCCTAGTGTTAATAAAGAGGGGTGGGTTGAATTGCTGAAGGTTTTCTCATCCTAGTTTTAATAAAGAGGGGTGGGTTGAATTGCTGAAGGTTTTTCTCATCCTAGTGTTAATAAAGAGGGGTGGTTGAATGCTGAAGGTTTTCTCATCCTAGTGTTAATAAAGAGGGGTGGGTTGAATTGCTGAAGGTTTTCTCATCCTAGTGTTAATAAAGAGGGGTGGGTTGAATTGCTGAAGGTTTTCTCATCCTAGTGTTAATAAAGAGGGGTGGGTTGAATTGCTGAAGGTTTTCTCATCCTAGTGTTAATAAAGAGGGGTGGGTTGAATTGCTGAAGGTTTTCTCATCCTAGTGTTAATAAAGAGGGGTGGGTTGAATTGCTGAAGGTTTTCTCATCCTAGTGTTAATAAAGAGGGGTGGGTTGAATTGCTGAAGGTTTTCTCATCCTAGTGTTAATAAAGAGGGGTGGGTTGAATTGCTGAAGGTTTTTTCTTCTATATCAGGGTTGATTACCTCGGTTAATGTGAAATAATCTTAACAGGAGTGTATAACACCATTATTCCTTTCAATTTTCTTTATAATCATCATTAACCACGAAAAAGGTGTTAAAATATATGGCTAAAATGATGCCAAGCATACATCTACCTATATCCATGCCATTTCATCTTATTGTTTTTTAATGCTAGTACAACTGGATACACATGGATTGGACTGAATTGAAGATGAAACAAATACAATTTAAGACATTTTGAAATGCAAATTTAAATTGATTGTTGTTTTCAGGTTGGCTGCAAACTCATTGCCTGCAGTTCCCTCCCCTTCACTTCCAAAATTGTCAAGTTACACACTAGAGGGGGCACATTATCCAGATGCCTCTAGTTGGTCAATAGAAGATGTTGGAAGTTTCTTTGAATCTATTGGATTTTCAGATCAAGCTGATGCCTTCAGAGAACAAGTAAGCATTACTATTCTCTATATAATTCCATGTCTAGAAAAATATTGTTAAATTAAAGAAAAATGTATAAAAAGAATTGTTTGAAAAGTATTCCAGTAATGATTGAGAAAGGAATTGATTGCACGTATGTATGTCCTTTTTTAAGAATATGTTAATTTGTTTATCATGTTAATTACAAAATTTGATATAAAAATATTGGAACTCAAAAAAACTTGCTGTGCTCTTGGCTGTTAATGATGATATTAATGACAGATCTTAACATCTCTGAAAATGTCAAATCGCATTATGAAACAAATTCCATTGTTATAAAGAAAATTAATTATATGCAAACAGTTCTCCAAGAACTCTGACGTATTCATTCTATCAAGCAATAATTTTAGGTAGGTTATCTCCCCTAGACTGTATAGTACATGTATATTAATTGACATGCATATAAATCCAATTTACATGTATTCTACTTAATACTTACAGGAAATTGATGGTCAGTCATTGTTGTTAATGAAAAGAAGTGATGTATTGACTGGACTGTCCATCAAACTCGGACCAGCACTCAAACTTTACCAACATGTTATCAAATTACAAACAGCAGGATTAGAAAATTCGCTTTTCTGTTGATTACATGTAAGAATAAATACATGTAAGAACATGTAAGATTAAATATGTGTATTTCACTGGCTGAGTTAAACATAATCGTCAGTCTTTAATTAATTAGCAACTTGTAAAACATGGTTATTTATATGGTTTGGTTGGTTTGAATCTGTGTTCATAATTATTCTGCTTTCTTTATTTTCCTATATTTGGCCTGGTAATTATTTTTTTTTAGTTATGAAGTAGGCATATCTAATGGGGAATACATTGTGTAAATCAAGCACAGTTATAAAAATCTGATTTTGTTGTGATTATTGAGAATCCAATACTTAAACATATATATGTCATTAATTTTGTACATGCAAGAATTTTTTTGGCATATTGCATTATGTTAAAAATTTTTAATTGTTTTATTATGAATATGAAAAAGATAAGAAAGGAGCACACATGATTAGGTCCATTTTTGGCTCTTTAATTTGAATAGTTTAAATATTACCATATAAAAAGTGTTAATCAATATTTATCTGAAAAAAAGTAAATAGTATATTTAATTTTGTAAGTATAAAATGGAATAGAGAACTTCTAAATTTCACAATAAGTACTTCTTACTTTAATCAATCATCATGCATAAGATTGTTTCCATTTACACATATACTTTCCCAAGTGAAAACTAAGATATTTTTTAAAGAATATTTTTGTGATGAAACATGCTTTAACATCACATTGTGGCATCATGATGTCATTAGTCATCACATATTGAATCCATATATGTCATTTTGGTAGAGATTTAAACTTTAAAATGGTACATAATATAAATTTTTTTATTTCCGTCGAGCCTCGCATTGCCATAAGGCGAGACTTAAGTGGTACTTTTCCCTAGTCATCATAGGCAGGGGTGGCAGTGTGTCAAAATGTGAAAGTTTATGTTAAAGTAATGAAGGTATTTTCTACTTGATCAAAACTAACCAGGTGATACAAATAATTCCATGGAATTCTTGTTTAGGATTAAGAGTTGAGTTGAGTAATGGTGTTTAACGTCCCAGGTCAAGAATGTTTCACTTATATCGAAATGACGCCAGCTATAGGTGAAAGTGCAGAAATTTTGCCTATGCGTTGCACTGATGGCATTATACAGCAGGGTTTTTTATCCTGCCACCCCATGACACGGGACTTGGTTCCAATCCAAAAGAACCTTGATCTTTCATTTCGTAATGCCAAGTGCTTGGATGAAAGAACAGTCACTACCCAGTTTCAAGTCTTGGGTCAGACCCGGCCAGGGTTCAAACCCATGACTCCTGCTTATGGAGCAAGTTTAGGATTAAGAAGGGCTATTGTCATATATATTACTTCATCTGGTGCTGTATTGCCTGTTATTTCAATTTAGAACACTTTATGTTGTTTATTTTAATCATTAAGTACTGTATATTGTATCATAAATATGTATATTTGAACTGAAAAAAATATATCTAGTTTTAAGGTTTTAAACCATGTTACATGATAAAGCAGTCTCTTGTGGTAAAAATGTAAATAATTGTTATACTAAAACTTTATATTTTAAATTTAAAAAATCCATAGGATTTAATAACTTTGTGGGTGTGTGTGCACATTGTGTGTGTGTGTGTGTACATTGTACAAGTCTCATTGATTTCATTATTATATACTTTTTCACATTTGGTAGATGATGATGAAATGATAAAATGTTACATAAATTGTTTTATAATCTGCAAACTGCAAAGTAAATGTTTGTTAAAACCTTAAAGAGGTTGATTATTTTATAAATATTTGGAAATTCAGTCTAGGGTTAAAAGCAATAGTCTGCATTGAGTCTGACGAAGTAAGCTAGATTATACCTTCAAACAAAGTTGAAATGAAAAAGATGCATCTTGTTAAAACATTTTGCTGAAGAATGAATTGTTTAATATGAGTTTTTTTTAATATAATGCTTTTGGTGAAGGTTAAACTTTAGGTCTTGGATCACTTCTATACAAAATTCTTAAAAGAATTTAACCTGAAGACGGTAAAAAAAATATTTTTTAAAAATCAGTTGTTTTAAATGTAAAAAAAAATCATTTATAAGAAATCCTTAAAAGAATTTAACATTAAGACATTTCTGTTGTTACAAATTTATTAAAAATCAGATGTTTCAAGTATAAAAAACTATAAATTACTATATTTAAATATGTCAATTATTTTGTATTATTTAAGTAATTTTCATCCTAGAAAAATGATGATATGTGGCAATTTTAGAACCTAGGAGAGTTGAAGTTTAATTCCTCAATATAACATATTGTGATGGTAAAAGTTTTTTAAGGGATAAATGTTTAAAGTTTTAGGTAATATTTTACTTACAGGCTAGCTGCAAAGGTAAAAAGAAATTTATAACAGTTGTGTAAACTACATATGTAGGCAAGCGAGTGTTTTTCAGAGAACATATGTTTAATGAACTAGATTTATATGCAAGCAAGTGCTTTTTTCCAGCCAGATTTGTCATATGAGAGAAAATATACAGTTGTTGATTGTTGTTCTCTACAAATTAATGTATTTGTTTTATTTTATTGCACCCTTTTTTAACCTATACTCCCCTAAGTATATGTGGTATGGTTATAAATAATAAGTAATGGGTTATCTCATTTAAAACAAATGGGGAGGTAAGATAATTTTAGTTTGTAACACCTATGTGGTTAAGGTGTATATGTAAATGATTATTATATAACTGTTATATGATTGTGTTTTGTGATAATATTTTATATTAATTATTTAATAAACTTGCCATACTTTGCATGTGAAGATCATCATCACCATCATCATCATTTGGAATTTAGTTGTTACAAGTTATTGAATTAAAGGTAAAATTATTACCATAAAATAATTATGTACTAATTTATACATTTTGTTTTAGTTGTTACAAGTGTCGGAATGTCAGAATGAGAAAATACGTCCTTATAGAGACATGTCTGTAGAAAGCATAATAGTTATCTTGGTGTTTTTACTCAAAACAAGCAAGCTCATAGAGTGTATGTGTAATGTTTATCACTGTAAATTTTAACCTGTTTTAAACTGCAAATTACAATATTTTTATACCATTTACAAATGGTAGTTTGTTTATACAGGAACTAAAAAGAAACATTTAGGATGATGAAACAACGTGGCTTTTGTGTGATTCGAATATTGGGTTTATTTTAGGACTTGTGTATTTATAAACCTTGGCCGTGTTGGTTTTGGTTCAGTGTGTTTATATGATATCACGTGATCAGGTTTATTATAATATCGGTACCCGGATGCTCAAAACTTTGGAAGCTTTAAAAGTAGGTTAGTGAAAATTCAAAAATGTCATAAAAATTACAATGATTTATGATATACAGACAGTTTAACTTAGATACAATTTACCAGTGACATTTAAAACGGATTAAATACGGATGCTTTTACTAACCAACATTGATACAGCTTCAGAGGCTTTTAACAACAGCATTACATATTGTGTCTGTTAATGGATTAATCATGTCTGGTTGTTAAGGATTTTTTTTATTATTGTTATCATTATTGCTGTTTTAGTTATATGTATTTTTAATGTCCTGTATATTTTTTAGTGTTAGTCAGAAAACATATACACGAACATTGTTATCTCATTGAGGAATTATATTTTAAAGAGTATCCAGAGGATCCTTTAAGCTTACCAGATCGGTTCTTATTCTTGCTTAGAGCACAACACTCCATCCCCTTTGGGTGGACTCAAGAAATACGATGAAAATACAATAAAGTGAATTTCCAATGTAACTGTCTCGGTAAAGTTAAGCACTGTTAAATGCAATTTATTGCTCAAGAACATAGTACTCAGCCCTGGTGGGACTAGATCCTGGAATGTGCTTCCGGGACTTTAAACAATCAGTCACTTTTTCTAGATTTTTGAAATAAATGCATGTTGAAAGATGATCCAATGCCTTTTTAAATTTCATACTTAACAAAATTGGTTATCGAAGATTGGTATTTACAGTTTATATATATATTATTTCATTATCAAGAGATGCACAGGAAAAATTCACTATAAAATCGTTCTGTCGGTATCATATCATGTGTTCAACCATTAGGGAAATGTATTCTAACATAGGTTATCTATACCCTTTAGTATTTTTCCACGAAACTATTGCCTTTCATTTTTGATGGCTTTTAATAATTTCTTATTGGTTTTAATATGATCCTAAAATATATTTTCTAAATTAAAAAAAAAAGTCATTGTATACCAGATTGTGTTATAACGAAGTATTTTGAATGATAAATGGTAAAATGTGATATTCAGCTTATTTCCTGGTCTAGTTTTTGTCGCTCAAAGTGACCTTGACCTTAAATTTGGAAATATAAGTATCAGTATTGTTGTTTCGTTTCGTTAATTTTTGTTTTACATGTTGAATCTCATTTGGTTCTTGGTGATTAAAATATTAAATCGCTTATATTTAAGATGGACTTGATATCCATTCAGCGTGTCTTAAAAATCAAAGCAAAGCAAGTAAATGACAATGATTTTTAAATCTTCAGTAGAAAATGGATTGAAATATTACGGTATATTATGATAATTTCGATTTGTGTTTATTAAAAAGAAAGTTATTTATTACAAGAAATTGTTTTTAAAACTTGTATTTAATCAAAACGTTACTTTGATTCTGTTGTTTAAATTAAGATAATCACCTTCGTATAAATAATTAGTTGAAATGATATCAATTCTTGGTACAATACAAATAAAATGTAGCTATCATTATGAACCGAAAATGGGATAATTGTTGATTACATGTAAGACTACACGTATTGCGTCATTGTTATATATAGACACAGTCATGTTAATTATTTATAATTTTATCTCATGTTATCACTTTTTGCTGTAATAAATCGGTGCTTTTTGTTACTTTATTGTCTTCGTGTTTTGTCTGTCTGTTTGTAAAACCTGGACAAGATTACAGCAGTAAAAAAATAAATTAATAGAAATCGTTCGTTAACAAATCAAGATTTCAGTAGATATCTATGTAATAAAAATATAATGATGTCTCGATACAAGTATGGTTTTATGCGTTGCCTAGATACAAGGTAAGTTTAATGTGTTGCCTAAACACTAGGTTAGTTTTTATGTGTTGCCTAGATACTAGTATGGTTTTATGCGTTGCCTAGGTACTGGATTAGTTTTATGTGTTGCCTAGATACTAGTATGGTTTTATGCGTTGCCTAGGTACTGGATTAGTTTTATGTGTTGCCAAGATACTAGTATGGTTTTATGTGTTGCCTAGGCACTGGATTAGTTTTATGTGTTGCCTAGGTACTGAAGTAGTTTAAAGCGTTGCCTAGATACTAGTATGCTTTTATGTGTTGCCTAGCTACTAACTAGTATGTTTTATGTGTTGCCTAGTTACTAGTATAGTTTTATGTGTTTCCTAGATATTAGAATGGTTTTATGTGTTGCCTAGTTACTAGTATAGTTTTATGTGTTGCCTAGATATTAGAATGGTTTTATGTGTTGCCTAGATACTAGTATGGTTTTATGTGTTGCTTTGATACTAGTATAGCTTTATATTGCCTAGATACTAATAAAGTAATATATGTGTGATATAGATACTAGTATAATTTTGTGTTGCCTAGATGCTGGTATAGTTTTATGTGTGATATAAATACTATTATAATTCTGTGTTGCCTAGATACTAGTAAAGTTTTATGAGTGATTTAGATACTAGTATAGTTTTATGTTCCCTAGATACTAGTATAGTTTTATGTTGCCTAGATACTAGTATAGTTTTATGTTCCCTAGATACTAGTATAGTTTTATGTTCCCTAGATACTAGTAAAGTTTTATGAGTGATTTAGATACTAGTATAGTTTTATGTTCCCTAGATACTAGTTAAGTTTTATGAGTGATTTAGATACTAGTATAGTTTTATGTTCCCTAGATACTAGTAAAGTTTTATGTTCCCTAGATACAAGTAAAGTTTTATGAGTGATTTAGATACTAGTATAGTTTTATGTTCCCTAGATACTAGTATAGTTTTATGTTGCCTAGATACTAGTATAGTTTTATGTTCCCTAGATACTAGTATAGTTTTATGTTCCCTAGATACTAGTAAAGTTTTATGAGTGATTTAGATACTAGTATAGTTTTATGTTCCCTAGATACTAGTTAAGTTTTATGAGTGATTTAGATACTAGTATAGTTTTATGTTCCCTAGATACTAGTAAAGTTTTATGTTCCCTAGATACAAGTAAAGTTTTATGAGTGATTTAGATACTAGTATAGTTTTATGTTCCCTAGATACTAGTATAGTTTTATGTTGCCTAGATACTAGTATAGTTTTATGTTGCTTAGATACTAGTATAGTTTTATGTTGCTTAGATACTAGTATAGTTTTATGTTGCCTAGATACTAGTATAGTTTTATGTTGCTAAGATACTAGTATAGTTTTATGTTGCTTAGATACTAGTATAGTTTTATGTTCCCTAGATACTAGTATAGTTTTATGTTGCTTAGATACTAGTATAGTTTTATGTTGCCTAGATACTAGTATAGTTTTGTATTGCCTAGATACTAGTATAGTTTTATGTTGCTTAGATACTAGTATAGTTTTATATTCCCTAGATACTAGTATAGTTTTATGTCGCTTAGATATTAGTATAGTTTTATGTTGCCTAGATACTAGTATAGTTTTGTATTGCCTAGATACTAGTATAGTTTTATGTTGCTTAGATACTAGTATAGTTTGATATTCCCTAGATACTTGTATAGTTTTATGTTGCTTAGATACTAGTATAGTTTTATGTTGCCTAGATACTAGTATAGTTTTGTATTGCCTAGATACTTGTATAGTTTTATGTTGCCTAGATACTAGTATAGTTTTATGTTGCCTAGATACTAATATAGTTTTATGTTGCCTAGATACTAGTATAGTTTTATGTTGCCTAGATACTAGTATAGTTTTATGTGTTGCCTAGATACTAATATAGTTTTATGTTGCCTAGATACTAGTATAGTTTTATATGTTGCCTAGTTACTAGTTTAGTATTATGTGTTGCCTAGATACTAGAATAGTTTTATATGTTGCCTAATTACTAGTTTAGTTTTGTATTACCTAGATACTAGTATAGTTTTATATGTTGCCTAGTTACTAGTTTAGTATTATGTGTTGCCTAGATACTAGAATAGTATTATGTGTTGCCTAATTACTTGTTTAGTTTTGTATTACCTAGATACAAGTATAGTTTTATATGTTGCCTAGTTACTAGTTTAGTATTATGTGTTGCCTAGATACTAGTATAGTTTTATATGTTGCCTAGTTACAAGTTTAGTATTTTGTGTTGCCTAGATACTAGTATAGTTTTATATGTTGCCTAGTTACTAGTTTAGTATTATGTGTTGCCTAGATACTAGTATGGTTTTATGTGTTGCTTAGTTACTAGTTTAGTATTATGTGTTGCCTAGATACTAGAATAGTTTTATATGTTGCCTAGTTACTAGTTTAGTATTATGTGTTGCCTAGATACTAGTATAGTTTTATGTGTTGCTTAGTTACTAGTTTAGTATTATGTGTTGCCTAGATACTAGAATAGTTTTATATGTTGCCAAGTTACTGGTTTAGTTTTATGTGTTGCCTAGATACTAGTTTTTTTATGTGTTGCCTAGATACTAGAATAGTTTTATATGTTGCCTAGTTACTAGTTTAGTTTTATGTGTTGCCTAGATACTAGTATAGTTTTGTTGCCAAGATACTAGTATAGTTTTATGTTGCCTAGATACTTGTATAGTTTCATGCTTTGCCTAGATACTAGTATAGTTTCATGTGTTGCTTAGATATTAGAATATTTATATGTGCCCTTTTGTTGCTTCGTTTTGTCCAGGTTTTGATCGTGCTCGAAGGTAAGACTAGTAAGGATACAGGTATGTAAAGGACATGCACAACTATCTTGGCTAGTAGTAAAATGTCCATCCTTGAGAGGGAGACGCTGTGGGTTCGAAGCCTAGGTGGGTCATACTTGAGACCTGAAAATTTGAAATTGTCTTCCCTCGCTTGACGCTTGACATTTAGAGGAAAGAGTAAAAACAGGTTTAACCTGGTGTCAGTGTAAGGAGATTTTGGAGGGATTTGCTTGTCTTAGGAGATTCTGGGGGGTCGCTTTAGTTATAAGGCAGACCAGAAATCCGACATATATACAAACTTGATCCGAGATTAATTCTTAGAGATGAACAAAGCTTGCTGTTTTTGCAAACAGCTGAAAAATTGCTGATGCAACGTTAAACAACGTCACAACCAACAAATCAGAACCTAGCAAGTCTAAAAGTTGACATTCTTTTTCTCACACTGAAAATGTACAAATGTAAGTTGACTTGTATTGAATTACACTTACAAATAAAAACATGAATTATTTTTATAATTTTTGTCTCTCCAAAATACTTTAAGGTGTTGGCTCCATGACCTACAAATTTGCATTTGCAATCAAAGTAACATGGTCAGTATTGCTTCTTAAGCATAACTATAGATTACTATAGGGACTGGATGTATACACATTATAGCTAGCGAAAACTTTCTTTTTAATGGTCATTATGCTTTATAAATCCACACACACACACACACACACGCACACACACGCACACACACACACACACACACACACACACACACACACAGAATGTTGTAAAGTAAACCAAAAGTTATTGGAAGAAAACCGTCTATTTCCAAACCGTCATTCACAACCCAGATCTTGGTTCGATCCTGCCATTAACATAGCGAGCGAATTTTTGAGCCGTTTAAACAAATATCATTACTGCACATTATATAGTAAGAATGGTTTTCTACTCCCACTCGTCCTATCGATTGTCTTTTCAATATATAAAACCTTGACATATAATATATCTTCCTTTACTTGATTCCTTATGTCACATTATATGTACATTACGAGGAACAGAGTATGTACACTAGTGGTGTTTACCTAATCTTACTTATTGATAATCTGAAACCTTCACTATATAATGGTTCTGTTGGAAATGGTATGTTCCCTTTTTGTTTTTTTTTTTATTTTGTTTTTTTATGGTTATTTCGTCATAAGTTTGATATTATATGTTATTTGTTATCAATTAGAAGGTTTTGATCTCAAACAGACTCATGAATTCATTAATGTTGTTGCCTTAATTTGTTAGGCCTTATGTTAAAGGAACACGAACGACACTGTTACAATTAAGCTACTCTCTTAAAATTTTATCATATTTTAAAATTATTTTAAAATTCTTTTACAAGTAATTCTTTAATAGTATAAAACAATTTTTGAAATAGGAACTGCGGAGATTTAAAAAATGGGAAATTAAAAATTTCGAATTGAGTCTAAAAATTAATCATAATGAAAAGATGTGTTGCTGGTATAGCTTTGCTTTTTGGACAGAATTTTTTTTTTTATTTAATTGGTTTTGATTTTTCAATCGTGAATCTTTTAGTCAGCTTTTCATACAACTGATTAAGCTCAATAACATATGATCCTTACTTTATTGCAGATTAAAATAAATAAATCATAACCTAAAAATAATAATACTGAAATATTTTTAAGAAAATGTGACTACCGACACAGGTTGTGTCATTATACCATTTTTGAATGTCCATGTATTTTATAATTAAATTCAAATATCGTATATGACAGCTATAAAGGAACTTACATGCTAAATAAATACTAGTAGTTGTGCTCCTCTTTAAAATGTGTTAGATATACCATTCCTAAATCCATTGTCCATACGGGACCCCCGCGTATCGTTATACGCAGTGACGTATCGTGACAGACAAGTCTCAGGCTCAGACTCAGGCTTACATACTACAGTTATATATAACTCGACTCGTATTTTATGGATTTTATGTATTTTTAAAGCTCTGATTTCCTTGCCGCAAGTCCTTGCGTAAAATTACTTATACATGTATATGCCAATAATTATCTGTACACAGCTTTTAGTCGCATCAACCAACTGGGTAATAACACAAGATTTTGGCGACAATATACATGTGTTTTTATCCATATAAATTTACGTACATGTAGTTATTTCTATCTTCATTTACTGGTGTAAAATTCAAAACTCCGAATTAGTATATTTCTCTGTAAAATTACCAATCGATTCAAATAGAAAAAGCAATTTTTAGCCGAAGAAAACCGGCATGTACTTGGTTGGCAATAGCCAATGCAACAACGAACATAGAGAAAAACATTATGACCCTTGTATGATTTTTAAAAATTGATTAATTAACAAAAAAGAACTAAATTAAAATTACTTATAAAATTAACTAAAAAATAAAAATTAATTAACAAAATAGTATTAAAAATTGACAAATTAAGTATCAAAATCACACACACACGCGCGCGCGCGCGTAAACTTGACGCAAAAGCAGTTTGAAAATTTTATTAACTGACGTGCCTTTCACTGATTTTCAAAAGGCTATGAATTGTGTACTATAAATCTATAATAATCTAAATCTTATATTTAGGTTGTTTTCAAAAGTGTAATGTACAAATTTTTAAAAACTTTGTTTGATAAAAATTCAAAACTTAGCAAACGACAAAAATATTAAATATAATTATTGTGACCGACATTAAGTACATCGGGTACAAGGTATAAATGTTGGTATTGTAATAGGACCTGTAGAACCTATTTTAATGTAAATTAAATTGAATGGTAAGTAAGTACTCAAACAGTAACGTTGGATATGACTGTATCATTATGAGTATTGTGTGTCCGAAGTCGAGAGATTTATGATCGCTGATCTTGATTTTCATTGCGTATGTTGTATTTTGTTTGTAACATATTGTGGTCTTATTGTCGCTAGTTTTTGATAAATGCACGTTATATAGCGGAAGTTCCTAGTGCCGTAAATAAATTAGGAAAGTTTTTTTCGCAATCAATGAACATTGTGTGCCTAGTTCATTGGTTTTAAATACTTCGGTAACTTTCAATTAAAAAATGTTAAAAAAATAATGATAATAGAAAACAATTTTGTTTGATCTGACACCTACTGTGTATGATGTTAGTATTTAGGTAAGTGATTGACATTACTCTAATCAGGCGATGACAATCTACAGATAGACTGTATGTAGCCCTCGGGCGCATCATCGTAGGTTATAATCCCTACTAGATAAGGAAGCATGTTAACAAGTGTAAAATTCGGTTTTAAAAAGTGGTGTTAGACAAGGCGACTTCCTCAATCATTATCTTTTAATGACTCTACTATGGATTAGTGTTGTGTTTTTATTGTTCGGTTTTGGATGTACTATGGGAACAGAACATTATATCACGGATTTAACACTGTGGTGGGTTTTCACAACATGGATGGCAAAAACGGCCGCTATGGGTAAGTTTAAATTTTCGGTTATATTTTTAAAAATTTGAATAAATTAATTTTAAAAACATGGCAAACATAAACAGGAATACTATACAATATTTCTACTACGTTTTCTGAACGCTTGTGATAAGATTGCATTATTTATTACCATTCGAAATAGAATGTATGAAATAGATAAAAAAAAATTGGTTTCATTTTACCTTTTTGAAATTTCATGGTTGATATTTGTAGCTGAAATGGTCGTAATTTTACAGTAAATGAAAATAAATTAACTAATAACGTTATGTTGGCATATGCAAAAAATTTAATCCCAAAAAGAATTTTATGATAAAGTCAGAAAAAATTAGTTGATTTTGGTTATTGATTTTTATGTATCCATCACAAAAATTATTCTTCAAAAATCGAATTCTTTCTGAAAAAATGTTAAATTCGGTTTCATTTTTGTTAGCGGCTCTTCATATATCTCTTGATTGATCTTGCAGCTGTTTAAGTTTGTGATCAGAACATCATTGTTTATGTAAATCTGTCATATTGAAAATAGCTCCGTTATTGCAACGAGAAAACGATTTCTTCTTATTCTTCGTGCCATGTGCAAATTTTAAAATTTTTACAAAACAGAATATTCATAAATTTACACACGGCAACTTTTTAATCATTATTATTTTTTTTTTTAAATTTCAAGAATTTGCTCATGACGTTTGTATAAAAATCTCTACTATAGAAAATAGAAAATATTACTAAAATAGGACTGAGTTTTTATCGGAGTTTATTTCAAATAATTGCAAATGAATTTTATATATATATATATATATATATATATATATATATATATATATATATATATATATATATATATATATTATGACATAGACATAACACAGGCTGCATTACAAATATTTAACTGTTCTTGAAGACTGAGTTTTTTAATACATGTACAATTTTTATACATTTACACAAGCAACTCATAGTACTTTGTAAAAGTCCCCAGAGAGCCTGCTTAGAATATGAAGAAAAATTATACAAAAATATTCGATTAACTTTGAGTTTAATTTTTCATGTACCTATCTTTATCGAAAAGAAAATTATTTCCACATATATTTCAGGTTAGATAATATGTATTATGTTGGTTGGTTTTTTATTTTCTAATTTTCTTTGGGTAATCAAGTGCAATGAATCATGGTCGAGTTTTTTTTTATTTATTTCTGGATTTTTTGAGAGAACAAGCAGGAATATTTCTGACAAAATTCCAGAAAACCACAGGCATTTACTAGTGCAAGAATTTTGACTGAACCTACCTGGATATCAGTAGCTGTTGGCATTAGTACCCTGTAGTAATGTACATGATTGATCAGGTGTTGTACGTATACAGGTACAACTAATTGATAAGTGATTGATGGGTCATTTCGTCAAAATTCTCTGATTAATATCGGTATGACTTGCTTCCTACCAAATATCTTTGTTCTCGTGAAAATTGTTGAAAATTTTACCATCCTTCAATAAAGAATATTGTTGAACTTCCGGTTTAATTAATATTTTCAAATTAGCATACTGCGTTAAAGTTTTAAATGTAACTTCAAAAGGTGTATCAATATTGATTGTTAGTCATAACAAGAATGATTCTAGGAATGGAAACCAAAGACAACTGTGTTGGTTGATTTTAAATATAGTTTGACTTCTCTAAGCTACTTTTTTCACACCTAACTTAGTTGTCAAGAACATGACGCTTATCAGAGCATTTTTTTTCTCTCTGATGAATGTGTAACGGTACAATACCAGATTGAAAATTAAATAGTAAAACGTAGGTAACTGTACAACATCCATGCTTAGTGTTCATTTCTGTTTATTAAAATGCTTTTGTGTGAAAAAATTGTCATGATATTAGTACGAGTGTGCTGTTGTAAATTCAGTGTGATTTCTCTGACAGTTGTGTATAAAATAATGATATATCATTGTCAATAAAACAATTAGTAATTGCCATTTATGGTCTTCATGTCACATATCTACACATAAACTGGACGATACACAGCTGTGGTCAATGAAATGTTTTAGTATAATTTTAAAATTAAAAAACAAATAATAGCAAGCAACTTTTTAAATTTTATTATTATTATTATTATTATTGTATTATTATCATTATTATCATTATTATTATTATTATCACCAACTCTTCACCAACTTGTAAATCGGCATGTCAGGTATAACTTTATCGCCGACTATTAATTAAGACAAACGATGATTCAGTGCATAATAATTACAATGCAGTATTTACACATGATTAGTCACATGTACAAATAAACAATATTGATCAACACCAAATAGACAACAAAATATTACCATTCCCTCTTGTTTAATTATGCCTTTGATGAGCGATAGTCAGAACTGCTAAAAAAAACCCGTTATAACACGCAAGTTGTTTTTATGCCACGTCTTCTGGTTGATGTTTGATTTCTGTATCCTTAAACTAACTTGTATTAAAGTACAAAATGACATCACATCGTTGAACTTCATGTTTTTATCCTCTCCTGTTAATTACCACAATGGTGGCCCAGGCCGGGTCTGACGAAAATTTGAGGATAAGTGGTGACTGCTCTTTCGCCAAGAACTCGTCTCGGCATCTAGAAATGGAAGTCAAGAGGTCCTTCGAAGGAGACCTTAAAAACCGATGTACCATGTCACAGCAGGTGTGGCACGCTAAAGAACCCTCCCTGCATCTTGCCCTAAGCGCACTGCAAAGGTACAAATTTTTGCCGCTTCGCCTAGACTTGTTGATAAAAGTGAAATATTTTTTGACTGGGACCTAAAACCCTTTTTATTCAAATCAAATCTTCTGTTAATTATTTTTAAACCATTATTAACACCCATCTTACTTTTGTCATCTGTTTGATACTTGTCAAATTGGACGAGGTAAATATTTGTCCCTTTATTAAAACATGCCATTTTAACTCCATCTGTTGTAATTAAATGTTCGACTCTTATTCATTTTTACCGTGTAGACGGTTCCGGGTTTTGTAAGCAACACACCACCCGATACTTTGCCGTATGACCATTCATTATATCAACAACTTAAGGCCAAACTATCAATATTGGTTTGTTTTCTTGTTGGAGATCTATGAAATACTAGTAATGCATAAAAAGTAGCACATGTATAAATTGTTCTCAGATTACTTTGGGCCCTATCATGTGTATGTTCACCGACATCGTTAGGCTACAGAAACTACTTTTGAAAAAAATGAGGTCATATAGAAAAAATAAATTTCATCTTCATATAAAAATGTTTATAAATCGTGACGCAATTACAATATATAAATGTATATGTATTTTCAGGCGTGTGTCCAATGGGATTTTTTGGTTTTCTTTGTCAGTATCAATGTCATTGTCAGTATGGGGCAGCATGTGATTCATTTAGCGGATCTTGTTTTGGAGAATGTGAAGCGGGTTTTACGGGAAAACCCACGTGTCAGATCGGTATGTAAATTTAACGTACTAATTAATTGGTAAATAGTGTTTCGATTTATTAACGGACAATCATATCAATTGGTATTTGGTAAACTCTGATTGGCTGCCACAGTTTCGATTTTTTAAATGCGATTCTACTTACACGATGAAAAAAGTAAATAAAACTTCTAAATATCAGTCATGTGCTGGAGCATTAACTGATGAATAACAATGGATCTTTTTTAAAAGATTCGAAGATCATTAAAAACTACATCCCTTTTGGTGCAGTTTCACTGACTTTTTATCATGAAACATCATAAGTTACTAGTATATGTTCGAGCAAAATTCGATGAAATTATGAAAGATTTTTGGCAAGAGATACATTCAACTTTGGATTTAATTGAGAGCAATGAAGCAGACGTTTTGTCACTTTTAATGGCGTGGCGGTGTCCAAATACACTTAAATTGGCTAAAAATTCTTATTTCGTATAAAAAATTAGTATGGCGTACACATTATTGTAATGTATTTTATCATTATTGAAGCAAAGTTAATAATTATTTTTCAGAGAATGTGGCGTATGGACGCGAGACACACCAGGAAGGATCTGTACTGGATACATCGAGTCTTGCTGTGGATGGGAACATAGATCAAGATGGATCCAAACAAAAATGTTCCTGGGCGTTTAACCGATATAATCCCTTCCTTACACAGTGGCATGTTGATCTGGGTAGTTCTTATAACGTAAACAGTATACAGATATACTTCAGAAATGACGGTAAGTGGAAAAGCAAAACATACAGAATGTTGGAGGTAGAAATGCAAAATCCAAATCGTCTGTTGTGACAATAACATTTCCAAAACCTTTTGGTAAAAAATTTATAACTAAATAATCAAAATTCTAAAAATGCTGCATGATAGTGTTTTATTATAAGTTTGCAGCTTAACATCGTATTTCTGGACGGAATAGTGATTTTTGGTTTAAAAAGTATGCATAAATTGACGTAATGTCTTCCTTAATTTATTGTAATACGAAGCATTAAGAACGTGTGTCCAACTTGAGTTCAAGAAATCTTGTATTTACTTATATTAAAATACTAGTAGTAAAAAGTGAAGACACTTACAACCTTAGTAATGTAAATCAGGAATATTTTGATTTTTTTCTCAAAAATATACATTTCAAGTCATTCGTGTATTTTTACACACAAGTGGGTTTTAACAAATTCAGATTAAATATTCACGATTTTTTTTTTCTTTTGCGAACGGATTCAAAAATAAATCGAACGCAAACATTTCCAGTTTTAAGGATTTTGTCATATTATAAATTTTTAATACATTCAGAAAATTAAAAAAATATGAAATGAGTTTGTTTTTGTTTTTGTTTTTTTTTTCTTTTTTGAAAATGCAGCTTTATTTTCGTTATACATAAAGATTTGTAACCTGTTCGATGGATGGTAATAAGCGTATATTCGGGGCATTTTCCGCTAGGATTTAGGCACTCTGCTGACTAATTTTTCTCATTCTTTATCGTTTTATAGAAGTCAGAAACTTACAAAGAAGAGCCGGTATAACCGTTTATATGTCACCTTCACAAGACTTCCGAGATGGTGAAGTGTGTTACACAAATAACATAAAGGTATGATAAAAAAACTTCTAGTAGGCCAATTATATCTTTACGAGATTGAAAAACCCAAAGAATGAAACTAATTCCTTATACGGCAGTTAGAGTTCTTTTTGTAAGCATGTGGTATACTATGATGTAACTGAAAAAATTGTGATGTCAAAAGCCAAAGTCACCGTGAGCCATCAATAAACCAATTGCAATCAATTGAAAACAAACGTATTTGAAAAAAAATTATTCTAATACTTTATTAAAAGTCGAAACAGCCTAATATTTGAACCTTGATAAGTTTAAAAGGTTATTTTGCACAAGTAAGTCTTCTCTCTCTCTCTCTCTCTCTCTCTCTCTCTCTCTCTCTCTCTCTCTCTCTCAGTCAATCAGTTTGAAACAATTTTACTAAGATCAAGGTATTGTCATTAATACCTAAATCGAAGTGTTTGAATTTAAAGAATTTGGAACTTTTCCTGGGTTTGTTGGGGGTATATTTTGCATTGTTTAATCTTAAAATTGTTTAATTTTTTGTTTAGTATTGCACTTTTTTAAATTATATTTGGCATTTATCTAATCATAAATTTTCTTACTTATAAGAAAAATTTGAAACACTTTTTTTCATTTTATTTTTGTATTATTATTTTTACAAATAATTTACAGGATGAAAATTTTGGTTTTCCACCGGAATTATTAGTTCTAAGAAACTGCAGTGCGAAAGGACGTTTTCTGATTATAACCAATCAACGACCGTGGTCAAATGACCCTAGCAACTGTCCATCGACATTATACTCCTGCTGGGCGCACATAGAAATATGTGAAGTGCAAGTATTTTGTAAGTCAGCATTGATAGATGTTCTATAACCAGAATCCTTGAAATCATTATTAAAAAACCTTGACATGGTTAGACTTATTTGGATTATCACCAAACTTCATATAATTTATCATGGGCAAAAACTGACGGAACGGGAGAAAGATTAAGAGACTTTATGCACCAATATCATACAAAGCTCTTTAACTCACTTTTTATGTCATTTGTGTAATTTTAACTGTTCTAAATTTTCCTCTTAACAATGCCTTTTCTTTCATTGCTTCTTTTAACAATATATAAAAACAAAATGATATGCAACAGAAGGAAACCGAAAAAGAATTTATTAAATAAGTCAGAAACAGTATGTTTTGTGCTACATTTCTAAATCATATGGAAAAATATAGACACACTTTGGTTTCTCTTTAAATTAATATCTAATTCTGTTAAAATGTACATTTTATTAAACTCTTACGACTCATAACTACTTCTTTTATTAAAATAAATTGTAGCCATGTAAATATTTGAGAAATTGATAAGTTTTGTAAAGTTTGATCGTAAGATTTTTATTAAAATATAGTATTTTTGAAAAAAAAATTCAACTGTTGTGATTGTGTTTAATCACCAAGATCTACTTTTTAAATGATCGTTACAGCATGTACTCACGGTACATACGGGCCAAAATGTAACAATTTCTGCCATTGTATGTCTGGTACCACGTGTAATCAAAGAACAGGGCACTGTCCAGGTAAATGCCAGGCTGGGTGGACAGGAAAAAGATGTGATCATGGTAAGTATGAGGACACATGCATCTGGAGTTAATGATAATGTCCACTAGGGTGGAACTTATATCTCAACACGGCACAATATTGAAGGATCTTAACACGGCACAGTATTGTAGAATCTCATCACCGCACATTCTTCAAACTGTCATCTATAAATACGAATATAGAAATATTAGTATTATGCATTATTTTACCACACAACTAAAGCCGATAGCTATTTCATCAGTGGTTATAATATAAAGGCACTAGATCCCTTCTTTTAAGAAATGTGTAACTAAAAAACGGGTACTCAGAAACAACCATCATAACCAAAATTAAAAAAAAAAAATAATAATAATAAAAAAAAAGATATACATGTACTTTAAGATATTGATAGGAACAATGTATCGAAGACAAGACAAGAAAGAACAAACGCTCATTAGGTTTATATATTTCTTTTTACATTAATAATTCATTTAAAAATGATATATGACCGAAACATTGATTATAAGATTTGTGTCATTGACGGGTACTGGTGTACCTAAATGTTTTTCTTCCAATGTTGTTGTATCGAAGTGTATTTGAATCGCACTTTGAATACAGAATATTTGTCTTGTGGTTAATAATTCTATTGATTCATCTTAATTCTTAATGTCAGAATGTCCACGGTCCAGGTTTGGTAGAGATTGTAAACAGATATGTGGGATGTGTAAAGATGGCAGAGAATGTAATAAAGTATCTGGAAGGTGCCCTTCCGGTGGTTGTGAGGCGGGTTGGACTGGAGATATGTGTATCGAACGTAAGTATTACTAAAACGTGTATAACGGTACAATAACTCTCACCAGGGAACTGTAAGGCGATTTTATGTTTGGGAAATTCTGTAGCATTTTCAGTTTGATCATTCTGTTTGTTACTTCCCTTTTTCAGGGGATTTGGTGTGGGTGTGTATTTACCAACGTTGAAGCGTAATGTTTCTGAACAAATTGCAATTAATTACCATGAAGTTGACATTTTTCCGGAAATATGCGTAAATGTATTTATCCGCCATTCAAAATAAAGTTTATGTGCGCACAAAGCATTATATGAATTCACCTTTTACGCTAGTTTTACTGGTTTGTAAATAAAATCAAACGCAAACTTAATGGTCCATGTTCAAATCAAAATCCCAAAAGCAAAGTAAAAGCTATGAAAACCATCAAATTAAATTGAACACGCGAAATTCCACTAAAGATGTGAGACAGGTTTGCTTTGGAAGGGTAAGCACCTTCTGTCTAGCTAGCTACACCGGTAGCGTGTAAAATCAGAATTGAAAATGAACGGAACAAGGAGCTTTAGGGCGTCAAATGTACTTATGATACTTTTGGATACTGCAACATCATGTTTGTCAACATTATTGTGATGACGGTCAAAAATCTTTGAAAGAGAACCACTTTGTACAAAGATTTTGACAAAACAGATTTATTTACGCTATTTTGCTTTGTTGTACATTTTGTATGTAGAAAGGTTTTTTGAAAAAATCTTTACTCATCATTTGAGCATTTTTTTCGAATTAAGCTTAACGGCAAAATACACTGTTTTTAACATTTGTTAGTTAATGATTTTTCCCAGCATGTCGTGAAGGAACATATGGAATGAATTGTACAAAGTTATGTGGTCAATGTGCTGATTGGTCAGATTGTGATTCAGTCACAGGTGAATGTCCAATAGGATGTCAGCCCGGTTGGTATGGGGAGCGTTGTGATAAAAGTAAGTCTTACTTATTAATATTTAATGGCTAATGTCATATACCACTTTTTTGAATGCATTATTTATAAGTATATGACATTGTTATAATAGGGATTTAGAAGTTATATCAATTTTACTTTATACCTGGTCTGATTTTAATAATATGGTCATTATCATATGATTTTTAAAACCTACTTATGAATTATTTAGCTCGTAATGAACTTCTGTTAAGTTTTTTGTTTAGTTCACCATCCATAAAAAGGACTATTTTAACGTTTAAAGTACAAATTGATGTACTGCTTGGATATAACCCTAACAAAGTACCATAACCACACCACCGAATGACTTTTTGTCCATCAATAGTAAAGACTTTCAAAGATGCGTCCGTCTTGTCATGTTGCCTTATATAGTTCACCCGTTTGTTGTGTAATGCCCTTTGTTACTATGATTGTGGGTTATCAGATGTGTCATGTGCTACTTTTGAATTTTTATGAAATAATACATTCAAAAGTAGCACATGACAGATGTAAGTCGGCCTTAGAATTGTTATTTGCCTGTTTGATAGAATGTGAGGCCGGAAAACACGGAGAGAAATGTGATAAACTATGTGGTCACTGTAAAGACGGTACCCCGTGTTCACAAGTTAACGGAGAATGTCCTAATACATGTGAAAAAGGATTCAGTCCACCATACTGTATTGATGGTAAGTATCATATAATTTTTTTATATTACAAAATATCAAAAGAATATAACACAACAATTTCCGGATTTATACTTCTGTGTTACATGCCGAATTTTGAATTTACCGAACTTTGAATATAATAAATTCTGCATATGACAGCTGAGTTACAATTAGTCTGTTGAAATGATGCATATGCTAACGGTCAGTACTTTATATTATAAAGTGAGTTTTGGTAACAGTATTTTCATTACAAAAGCAATGATACTTAAATCGTGCATTCATGAAAATTAAGTCTTTGTATAAAAATTTTGTTTCGTGAAATTAAATATGCCAGTAAGAGTAACTTAAAAATTTTGACGTTTCATGGTTAAAGTTCTCAATTTTCCAGAATGCGTTGGTGGTTTTTATGGAGAAGACTGCAAACAGAAATGTGGACACTGTAGTGGAAATTTGACTTGTGAGCACGTGACGGGAAACTGTACAAAAGGTTGTAAACCCGGATGGACAGGTGTCCGCTGTCAACAACGTAAGTTTCGTGTCTGGTAAATTTTTAAGTCTTAAATAAACCGAAGTAAAAATTCAATAATTCTAAAGTTTATCTTAAGAAGGACAAAACTACAAAACTTTTTTTACATATATTTTGCGGCAAGAGATGTTTGGTGGTGATTAATCATGACGTTCTGAAACTAGACAGGCTTCCCGGTACTTGAAATCTATTTTTGGTTTTGTACAACTTACACTGACTTGAGGATTTTAATTCTTAACTTCTAGATATAAAAACTATTTATTTTTATTCGTCATAACCATACAGTTAATCATGAACAGTATACAAATAAATAAATAAATAAATAATAAATAAGTAAATAAATAAATAAATAAATTAATTAAAAAATTAATTAATACTTGATAAAATAAATAACTTAAAAAAAAATAAATGAATGAAGAAATGAATAAATAAATAAATGATAAATAAATAAATAAATTTTAAAAATTAATTAATACTTAATGAAATAAATACATTTAAAAAATAAATAAATACATGTGGATGTTAATTGTTGATAACTATTACACGTAATGAAACTGTATTGTCTGCTTCCTTTGTTATGTGCGTTTATAAATTTGGTTTTGCATCTAAGTTTGAACATACATATGTAAATATATGAAATACACGCTAATTTTGACCCTGTACTGTACATCTTACCTGCAGAATTGTGTAGACACAGGGGTAGACAGTGTATTAACCTTAGGGCTTAACGGTTCATGTTTGATAAGATGATAAATCACCTAGATAGCTTTAACTTCATATGTTCACAAAACAGATTAAGGGACTTAAATAACTTTATATTAACTGAATTTATACAAGACCAACAAACATCTGTAAGTATTGATTCTAAATTACAAATTTCAGCGGATGTCATTTTTAAAATTTTTTAATAAAATAAATAATATATATTTAAAAATCATAACAAGCATAAAATAAATATTTTTGCTAAGATATTGTGGTCTTGATGATATTTATAAATGTTATAGTTTAAGTTAATTAATTTTTTATATACTGGCGTTGGTGTTGGTCAAACTTAGATTATGGGCAGATGATCCCCTGTCCGGTGTATGATTGTTTGACATACCAATTTGACACGTAATCACGTGATTGATCTCTGACCATATGATATCATTACAATGTTATATACAAATATTTGATCTTTTTTTTATATATAAAACTTGATTACAAAGTAGAAGATCGGCGCTGTTTTACGGACATTTTGAAAGTTTCTAGATTAAATGGAACAATATTATTGACTATTTTTCATTTAAAACGTATTTCATGTAAATATATACACACAGTGTGTTGTACAAAATATTTGGAATGCTATCATATCAACGTATCGCGCATCTGATGGACAAAATGTTACTTTTTTTATTTTGTTTTTAAAATGAAATAACAACATTCAAAACTAGCACAGGTCACACAATTTTTAAATTTTCAATATAAAAAAAAAAAAAAAAACAAAAACAAAAAAAAAAACCTTGCATGTGCGTAAAAACGGCACATACAGGAATTTAGTAATGTGTTTTCTACATTTTAATTGCAGCCTGTAAAAAAGGAACATACGGACAGAACTGTACAAGGACGTGTACGACTTGTTTAAAGGAAGATTGTAATCAAGAAACCGGAAGATGTATGAAAGGTTGTGAATCCGGATGGTTACCTCCAATGTGCAGTAAACGTAAGTAATATATTGTATATGAATGACTATCAATGATCCTCATATAGGATGATTGCTAACGTAGGTGTTACTGTAACCGATATGGCCAGTTTTACTTTACAGAATAATGGTCTTTTTACAGAATTGTCACTGAAGCAAAATTTATTGCACTTTAAGTTTTGGTTTAAGCATTTAAGCTTTTTTTACTTCTGCTATAATTGCAGGTAAGAAGGAACCTAATTACTGTAATAATATTGTAGGCTTTGTTCAAACTAATACTTATATTTTATTCTGGATACATATATGTGTATACAATATCATGGCCGCACTCCAACTGAGCTAACCACATGGTTGTGACGTAAGTGACGTCAGACTCAAGGGAGGTAATTTACATTTAACCTCGTGCAAATCATACAATAACATAATCAATTAATGTAACATTTCCCTCCTTGTGAAATGTTAAAGAACACAAATGTCTATTCTTTAAATGTCCATATAAAACTTGACACTGTTATTAATCTGTAAACGAAAATAATAAGAACATTCAATGCTGAAGAAAATTAGATAACAACATAGAAACAAACAGTAACTACAGCAATACTCTAAAAAGCTAATGTACGGATCTTTATTATCCGATTTCGCTTTGCTGAGAATGCGCTTAACCGTTTGAACAACTCGTTCTGCTAAGCCATTTGATTGTGCGTAAGTAGGGCTAGAAGTGATATGCTCAAAATTCCAAGTTTCTGCGAATTTATTAAATTCCATCGAGGCATATTGCGGACCGTTATCCGACATTAACTTTTGCGGAATGCCGTGACGTGCAAATATTGTTTTGAGCTTATTTATTACGACTGAGCTTGTGGTACTTGAGAGTAACTCTATCTCAAGAAATCGGCTATAGTAATCGACTACCAATACATAATCGCGATTATTCGCGAAGATCTGATGCGACTGTTTGCCACGGTAAATGTGGAGTTTCATGTGATATCATCGGTTCTTTCTGATTATTGTTACGCATTTCCAAACAAATTTTACAACTCGTTACATGACTTGTTATATCGGTGGTAATTCCGGGCCAATATATAACTTCGCGAGCTCGTTTTACACATTTGTCTACACCCATATGTCCATAATGAATTTTTTCGATCATATTTGACCTCAGAGAACTGGGAATTACGATACGTATGCCTTTGAGAATGACCTCGTTCTCGACTGAAAGCTCGTCTCGAAAATTGTAGTATTCTCTCAGCACTTTAGGACAATCTTTGTAACTTTTCGGCCATCCATTTAAAATGGTTTGTTTAAGCACACATAATTGTGGATCAGAGGTAGTTGCGGCTTGAATGTTTTTAAACTGAGTGTTACTTATCGGGATCGATTCCATAACCGCGTGAACATAAACGTCCTTTTTATCGGTAAGACCTTCGTCAGTGCTTGGCAAGAACTTTCTCGAAAGCGTATCAGCAAGTGGAATGTCTTTACCTGGCACGTGATATACGTTAAGATCGTATCTTTGTAATTGGAGAAGCATGCTCTGTAATCTTGGTGGCGCGGCACTGAGCGATTTCTTAAATATGGATTCCAATGGTTTATGATCCGTTTGTACATTTACTCGTTTACCATACAGGTAATGGTGATACCGCTTACATCCGAATACTATCGCCAACATTTCTTTTTCGATTTGCGCATATTGGATTTCGGACGCGGTAAGCGACTTGGACGCATAAGCTACCGGTTTATCGTGTTGTAAAATAGTAGCGCCTATTCCATTTTTGAAGCATCTACTTGGAGCGTGATTTCAACTTCCGGGTTATAATAAGCTAATACTGGATCAGTAGTAAGTATCTCTTTCACTTCTGCGAAGGCTTTCTTTTGCGGTGCATCCCATGAAAACAGTACTTCCTTCGCAAGAAGTTCTCGTAATGGACTTATCACCTCCGCAATGTTTGGTGCAAATCTCGATAGATAGTTTATCGTGCCTAACATGGTCTGTATTTCAGCTTTGGTCTCTGGCGCTTTCATATCGCGTATTGCCGATATTTTTTAAGGATCGGGCTTAAGTCCGTCTTCGCTGAGAATATGACCAAAGTATCTGACTTCTGTAACTCCGACCTCTAGTTTCTCGTGATTTAACTTAACACCTTTTTGTCGAGCGCGTTCAAGAACATTGCGTAGGTTTCTATCATGTTCGTCTCTCGTACGTCCGTGAACTAGTATATCGTCGACAATAACTTCAACACCGTCGAGATTTTCAAAACTTTCATTTATGTAACGCTGAAACTCGTCTTGTAAAGACTTCAGGCCAAAAGGTAGTCTAAGAAACCGATATCGACCGATTGGTGAGTTGAATGTAGTAAAATAAGACGACTCTTCGGATAATTTTATCGCCCAATAACAAGAACGTGCGTCTAACTTTGTAAAGAATTTCGCGTTTGATAAGCGCGGTAGAATGTCTTCAAAATTTTGCATAGGATAATGCGGACGTTGAATTGCCTTATTAAGATTATTAGGGTCAATACATACTCGTAGTTGTTTCGTTTGCTGTTTCTCGACGATAACGATTGAACTAACCCATGATGTTGGCTTGGTTACTTTCGCGATAACTCCTAGAGATTCCATCCTGTCAAGTTCGGCCTTTAATCGGTCGCGTAATGCGATCGGTACCCGACGCGGTGGATTTACCACAGGCGGAACAGAAGGGTCAAGTACAATATTACATTCAGTTTTAAATAGACCTATACCTTGAAAAACATCATTATATTCTGCTAATATCATACTCCTATCTAATGGTGCTACAGTTGTATCTTGTACTGAGTGCACAAACTGGATGAGTGAATATTCTAGACATGACTTAAGTCCTAAAATTGGTGGCGATTCTGTTTCTACAACATAAAATTCAAGAGATTGACTTTTGTTACCGAAACAACAGATAATCTTACAAACACCAAGTGTGTTGTGTTTGTGACCATTGTAAGTTGTCAGTTTGCTAGTAGCTTGTTGCAGTGGGGCATTGGTCTTGAGAGTGAAAAATACATTAGCAGGTAAAATATTTACTTGAGAACCTGTGTCTATCTTAAAGTTTACACGGGTGTTATTGGGTTTACACGATAATTCAACAAATGCCTGGTCATTGCTAATTACATTCACACCATTGTCAATATGCATAACATCTATACTGTCAATAAACAAATCATTAAAACCAAAATCGTCTATATCATTGTCATTCACTACATTAACTTCATTAACATTATGCTCTTTCTTTTTACAAACTTTCTCAAAATGGTTCCATTTATTACAAAAGTTACATCTCTGTCCTTAAGCTGGACATTTTGCTTTTTTCGCGTGTGCAGATCCACAGTAATAACATTTTGTTGTTAGTCTCGTGGCTACACTGAATGAATTAGATTTGTCCCCATGACCTCTCTCGTTGTTATAACTCTGTCGTTGTTGAAATGTCTTGCGGTGGAATCGGCTTCTACCATGTGGCGCGTTTCCCGCCATTTGTTTCTTATATGAGACTGCATGGACAGGAGTGTCCGTCTGAGCTTGGGCCATCGACTTTAACTGGGCCTGTGAATATTCATATTGTTGAGATATTTGGATTGCCTTATCCAAGTTTAAATTGTCGCTGACGTTTAACAGTTTCTCTCTAATTTGTGCTGAATTTACACCGAAAACAATTCTGTCCCTGATCATATTTTCGGTTTGATCATAATAGTCACAGTCTTTTGCTAAAATCCGCAGACGAGTGACAAAGTTTTCAAAGGAATTGCTGCCTTGTAATTCTTGATTAAACTTATATCTTGCAAATATGGGGTTTAATTTTGGCTGGACGTATGTTTGAAATCGTTCATAGAAAACAGTTAGTTTCTTTCTGTCTGTTGCGGACAAACCCCAGGTATCATAGATTTCACGTCCCTTTTCCCCTATCCAGAGAAGCAAATACGTACATTTATCTTCCTCTTCTTTTTCTTTGAGTGGGCCTGCAAAGATGAGCTCCACGTGAGCTTTAAATGCGTCCTGAAGATTGCTTGAATTCCAGTCCATAGATGGTGTAGGTATTCCAGTGAGATCCATTTTTCTGACACCATGTAATAATATTGAATGCTTTGTTCAAACTAATACTTATATTTTATTCTGGATACATATATGTGTATACAATATCATGGCCGCACTCCAACTGAGCTAACCACATGGTTGTGACGTAAGTGACGTCAGACTCAAGGGAGGTAATTTACATTTAACCTCGTGCCAATCATACAATAACATAATCAATTAATGTAACAATTACTAGTAGTAATACACATAGTTAACGACAATATCTCGTTGAAGCTTTTACTGTGATTGTGAAATAGACATGTGGGTAGATAAGAAAGTTAGTGTTTGCAATGTACATTTTGTACATTGTTGTACCATTTACATTGCCATTTTATGCATGTGAATACCTAAAGCACGGATATTTCATTTCCTATCAGACAAAACATGTATTGTTTGAAAGATCGAACAAGAAGCGGGGAAAATTTTGGCAGTTAAAATAACATTAGGACCAATACAGGTTTATATATATTTACGAGATAAATTCGCTTTGTAATATTAAAAGTACCGAATCTGAATGTTCAAATGTTTCTGTTTACGCCTAGCTTTGGGTTTAACACCTCTGTTTCTATTTATACAGCATGTGAACCAGGTACATATGGTCATAACTGTGTTCATACGTGTGGGGCATGTGCGGACTCTCAAACTTGTGATCACGTGATTGGTACATGTAAATTTGGATGTTCATCTGGATGGAGAGGAGAGTTTTGTAAAGCGGGTAAATAACCATTACAGCCTGGTGATTTTTTGGGTTGTCATCAGTCGGATTTAATTTGTGTTTTTTTTTTATGCAACCCAGAATTTGTGTTCAGTACGAGTTGAAAAAACGTTGCTCAATATATTAAAATAGTCATTGTCTATATAATTTTGAGGGAAGCTTGGATACCTGACAAAACACTTCCCAAAGCCTGATCAAAGTTAGTAAATATATAGTTTTAATGTTGCATAAAATTGAAAAGAATAATAATATACTCTCTTTGAAGTCGGTAAAGATTAAAATATATTTCAAATAATTGTTTTAGCTAAATATTGAAATATTTTATGTTTCCTTGGTGACGTACATTTGCTATCAAATATTTATCATTTAAAAGTCCAGGGTTGAACATCATTGCAATATCATTTGGATTATTTTTAGTTTTTATCCCAAAGAAATATGAATCGACTCTGAATCCTGAAACTGCAATTTATCATTTGCATAAGAAATTGGTAGTTTTTTTATATAGTGTAATATAATTGTTTTAGTGTTATTGGCCGAGTTATATTGATCCGTTTTTAAATTGAAATAACGAGTAATAAATATATAATTTGCATTATGTATTAGTAAAAATTCGACGTAGATCAATATTACACTTATAATGACATTTTCATAATAACGATATATGATTTATATCTTTATTATTATTTTTTTATTATTATTACAATATATATATATATATATTTTCATTTTTATTATAATTTGTTTCTATGTAAAGCTTGTCCTGCTGGTACTTATGGTTTGGATTGCCAGATGAAATGTGGACATTGCATTAACCAGACTAAATGTGACAATATTGACGGCACTTGTGAGGCCGGATGTAGCCCAGGATACGAAGGTTCACATTGTTCAAAAGGTTCGTGACTTCTCTCTAATAAACATGACGTCAACTATTTTTTTATCAATGAAATATAAATACATGTATAGTTGTTTCCTTATCACAAGGGGGTAGTTTCATTCTATTTTATTGAGTCGACATATTTAAATACCAAATATTTGGTAATTGAGATAGATACTAGAGCAGTAGTTTGTAACTAGAGAGCCAGACACACCAGCGACATCAACAGTAAGTGACATTTCTGTGTATTTTCTGTTAAACATGAAAAAAAAATGGTTCAAATGGTATCAGTCATAGCGAATCTTAACCTACTTCCAATTTTGAAATCGTTTTCTTATTTTAGATGGTTTCTTCTATGGTGATTGTTGAAATGTTGCACATGCATTGTTAATGTTCATAAACGAATAGTTGGATGAACGCTAAAAATACAAAAGTTAAAACATTTACGAAACACCTTAGTAAAACTATAAAATCATACAACCGTGACCAAGCTGACAGCAGCTAGTGTATCCATTGCTTACAACACGACTATAAAAATATATTTAGTTTTATTTATATCTTTCAGTGGTGCAGAAGGAGAGACTTGAAGAAGATATGGTAAACACAGGCAGTATTGTAGGTGGCGCTCTAGGATTTGTGGTCATTGTTGGTTTAATAGTGCTTGCGTGTGTAGTTAGGTAAGACAGATATTTAAAGATTGTGGTTAATACTTAACTTGCTATGTCTGCAATGATATTTGTATCTAGTCACCACTCGACAGCCGTATCCATTGTTTTAAGTATCAATTTTTATGCTATTTTTGCACATGTTAATGTATTACTGTTAAAGATATATTGAAGTTGACATAGTGACTAACATGATGAACATCTCCAACTACAACCGGAGATGGTAAGCTTTCTTTTATTATTCGTTTAGACAATAATTATGCCGATGTTCATTATTATTTTATTTTAACTACTCAAAAAAAAAAAAAAAAAAAAAACAAAAAAAAAAAAAAACAAAACAAAAACAAAACAAACAAACACACAGTACATATAGGATTTCAAAATTTTACTGGATACTTCTCAATGAAGTTTTTGATACAAGACAAAATATTTCATATCATTGCCAAAAAAATCAATATCATAATCTGACAAATTTGATCTTTATTTGATTGTGGAAGTTATACCAAAGATATTCATTTTTTTTATTTTTGGAAACTGCTTGCCATGAATATTTGTGGTACATCAACTAATAAAATGTAATCTCTAATTACAGTAGGTAGCTGGTACTCCCAATTAAATTTTAATATATAATCCGTTTTAACGGAATATCATTTCAGACACTGGCGAGGCGGAAACAGAAAAAATAAAAGGGAAAGTGTAACGGAAGTAAACGAGGAAGCATTGTATGAGAACGCCAATATCAATGACGGTAGGTAATCATTATCACGTGATCATATCACACCAGTTTACCAACATTAATGATGTGCAATACATCATGTTACACTTTTGTAGAAGTTCATTGACTGATCCTATGTTATCAATAAGGTCAAGGTTATCCAATACTGTCAAATTGGTAACTTATCTTTACCTTTTATTTAATTTCGCCAGTTTTGAAGAAAAAAATATGAGTACATACCTCAATCTAAGTGTTTTTATGTGGTTATCATTCTTTTTGTTGTGTGGCAAGTTTACCCATTCGACAATACTTAAGTAAGCACATTCCAATTTTGTAAAAAAAAAAAAAAACATTAAAATATTGAATTTACTCGATAAATTTTAAGAGGTTATTGGTTTTACTAGTGTTACGCTTTAAGGGAATTGTAATTTTTACATTAATAGTATATCTCTTACATTTTCAATGTATTTTTAATTTATGTTTAGCATATGAAAGTATAGAAGCCGTAGAGGAGAGCACTCTTGAAACCAGCAGTAGCGAGACGACCTTTTACGCCAATACCTATTATAACATGGGAAAACAATCACGGGGAATACCCGTGGTGATGCTAGAAGATTACATCAACAGGTTACATGACACACCAGATGGCTTTAGGGATCAGTTTGAGGTATGATTGTACATAAGTCACATAACATCTTGATTCTTTATACCCACCCCACATCCCTAAGCCACGTTGCTAAGGATCATATTGTTATTTATGACAAGTATACGTACGTCAAAATGTTTCATTCAAATCTTTGTAATCGATTACATTAAATGAACATTTTAAACTGAAAATGTTATTGTTATTGGAAACACTATATTTTTGTTTGGTTTAGTTGGTTCTTCAACGACAAGTTACTATCCTAATCTTGCTAAATAAAAATCATTCAGCCTCATGGCTTCGGATATTGCTAGTGAAAAAGAAAATCATTCCGGAGCACCTGTTTATATCTGATCAAACCTTTGCTATGTAGAAAAAGTTCAATATTCAATATGCTTATTTCTTGTCAAAAAGTTTGTTTTGTTTTTGTGTTTTAGAATCGGTACCTTTTGTTGATTAGTCTATGACTACTCTGGTATTTTTTTTAAGTCTTTCTGTTTTTATAGTAGTCATAAAAAACCGAAAAAAATGAAGAATTTGTATTCAATAGCATATTTTTGGTTTTAAAAGTGGCTGAATGTATCAGTATTACAGGCACTTGTTTCGTTTTTTAGAGGTATCCTTATAATAACTTTATGGTGTTAAATAGATTAAATATAGTTTTTGTTTTTTTTTTTTTTGTTTAATACAGGAACTCCGAAACTGTCCAACGTTACCGCATGTTGTAGGTCAAAAGCCAGAAAACAAATGCAAAAATAGATTTTTGACAACTTTTCCATGTATGTATATAATAATATCACTTAAATATGTTAAATAGAAAATTTATTAAATGTTCAGTTTAAGTTTATTTTTTAAAAAGTTTAAACTATTCCCAAAAACTTGGCCATACTTGCATAATCTTGCAGTATTTTTGATCAACTTAACGTTGATCAACTTAATGAAATTTGATTCAATAATACTATTATTGTAATGTAAGATAGCAGTGAATTAAAAAAAAAAGATTGTTTAAACACACTTAAATAAACTTTAGTTACTGCTGACTCTTTTTTAAGATTTTTTTGTCTGCTAAAAGGATTATAATATTTGATATTGTTTACTGCTCCAGTCCGACGTTGAGAACTGTTACTTTTTCCAAAGTCGGGACAAGTCAACATATTCTAAACATTTACGAGTTTAAAGATTCTATACTGACCGAAAAGATAAACATCTCAAATCAAACCGGTTTTTTTCGTTTTTTGGTTTGCACTTTTAACTATATTATTTCTTCAAACAATTTTTAAAGCTTTCTTGATCATTTAGATCTTAAACGCGAACATCTTTGATCAAATTTGTGATGGCAAAAGGTCTGATTTTAATACTTGTTTGTTACACGTTCTCTAATGATGATGTTTCAGACCATTTTGTGTTTCTTTAATGCTGTAATGTGACTTGATGACCCGGGCTATTGATTTACAATATATTTAATGTTTTTACTACAATTTCTTTATAGATGACCATTCTAGAGTAGTTTTAAAAGAACTACCAGGAGATCCGTACTCGGATTATATCAATGCTAACTATATAGACGTAAGTCCAATAAATTTGTTTTTACTTTATATCTAAAATACTTTCTTTCAAAAAAATAATAAAATAAAAAAAATATATATAAAAAAATGAAAAAATAATAAAATATATATATATATATATAAATGAAAAAATATATATATATAAAAATGAAATAAAAAAATATATATATAAAAAAATGAAATAAAAATATATATATAAAAAAATAATAAAATAAAAAATATATATATAAAAAAATGAAATAAAATATATATATATAAAAAAATAATAAAATAAAAAATATATATATATATATAAATGAAATAAAAAATTTATATATAAAAAAATGAAATAAAAAATATATATATAAAAAAATAATAAAATAAAAAAATATATATATATATATAAAAATGAAATAAAAAATATATATATAAAAAAATGAAATAAAATATATATATATAAAAAAATAATAAAATAAAATATATATATATATATAAATGAAATAAAAAATATATATATAAAAAAATGAAAAAATAAAATATATAAATAAACGTTTGATTAAGAAAACAATGAATTTTATTCTTGCGATGCAACTTTGTATGTGTCTATGTTTTTTTTTCCTGAGTTTTTACGTCTGTTGGATGCTGTTTTTGTAGTTTTGCTCTCGTCTAGAACAACTTTGTTTATTGTCTTTTTTAATCTTTGTGAAGTATATTGTTTAAAGTATATGCACCTATCTTTTGAAATAAGATAATGAAAATTAAGTCATTATCCGCCGTTTAAAACCATTTCAGATAAATTATATTTTTGGTATTTTAACTACATGTATTTGCAATGTACCCAGAAGAGTAAATGGCATACAGTTACATACAAATCCTTAAATTGACTTCAAATTAAAAATAATATTAGTTTAACTTTCGAATTATTATAATGGTAATTATCTGATCCGATGTGGTCTAGTGGTTAGGATTCCTGGTTTTCACCCAGGCGGCCCGGGTTCGATTCCCGGCATCGGAACAAGTTATTATTTTGTTAAATTAAGAATTTTGTATAAAATGAGCTGTGAGAAAAAGAGAAGGAAGTATTAGAATCAAAATCAACGTTTTCATGTTTTATTCGCCTCCCCCCTTTTATTTTTTAAAAACTTTAGAACACTCTAATTAAAATATGTTATTTTGTGTTTACAGAGTGTAGACATGGATAAAGCTTATATAGCCTCACAAGGTAAGCGTCTTATATGTGAATTTTTTTTCAATTTTTACTTATCGTTTTTACCAAGCACGTGGTTCACTTGAATATTTGATTACTAACTAGTGAAACAGTTAGCAAAATAAAATATATTGATTTTAGCTTTTACTGTACACCCCCATGTCATATATTTGGAAAATAGTTCTAGGTCTGTTCTAAATCAAAACTAACTATATTTTTGACAGTTTAACTCAAGATAAAAGAGGTATATTTATCTTATTTATGCTAGACGGAAGAACAATGTACATCAGTCATTTTAACAATACAGATGCGCTCAGATAGGAATGCAAAATACATTCAAATTCTATATTTTAATTTTAATTCAGCCAGATGCATTTTTCTGTATTTCTGGTTCATTATAATTTTCTTAACCTTGATTCTTAATTATTTGTATTTTGTTTTATTCAGGTCCAAATCACACAACAATATCTGATTTTTGGCGAATGGTATGGCAGGAGCAAGTGGAGAAAATCGTTATGTTGGCAAATGTTGTTGAAAATGGAAAAGTAAGTACTGTACAATTCATACAATAAAGCCAGTATTGTTGTGCATTATGTTCCTGTCATATACCATTTTTTGAATTTAATCATAAAATACATTCAAAAAATGGTATATGATTGTCATATACCATTTTTTGAATGTATTTTATGATTAAATTCAAAAAATGGTATATGACATTCCGATAATTCCATTTCTGTAACCTATGAAAAAGTTTTAGATAATTTTAATTTTAATATTTGAAAAATGTCTTCCAAGGTTTGTCGTTGTGTTAAAACTAGTTACTTAATGATGAATTTAAAAAACAACACAATCATCTTGGTATTGTACTTATCAGGGGATCGTGGGAGGTCTTTGTTTTGATCGGTGTGATACGACGAAAAATAATGAAAACACTTTTTGAATTTTTCTAGTTGTAACATAAATACTTGCATACCATTTTGTTATTATATCCATTGCTTGTCCTGACTTGGCAGTTTTAAGATCAATTTTTTTTAAATTTTCTTTGCTTTTGTATTAGGTGTGTGTGGGTGTGTTTTTTTGTTTTTTGTTTTGCTACAATTCCATGTATTTTTTGCAGGTGAAATGTGAGCAGTATTGGCCAGATAATCAGCCGTTACAGTACAAAGATTTATTAGTGACTGTTGTCAGTATAGTTGATCTGGCAAAGTACTCCATTCGTCAGATGACCTTAAAAAACACTAAGGTTTGTTTACTGATATGAATCATGCTTGTGATAAACCAAAATTTATTTGTATTAAATTAAATAAAATGAATCTTAAACAAGGAACATTGATTGACATACGTCCTTAGCACTCCAAATATGCAATGTTTATTTACTTCCTAATACATGTTATGCATTGCATTAGAGGATTTTTCTTTCTTTTTCTTACCCTTAAGTTTATAAAAATTAAAACATTGAGGACTTTTATTTTGAAGATACGTTAATATATATATATATATATATATATATATATATATATATATATATATATATATATATATTGTACATTAACATGAAAACAACACCACTACTAGTATTTAAATACATGTAATCTGAGATAAATTTTGCTAGCATATTTGTATTTTGAATATACTTTGATATTTATTTATATATATTTATTTATTTTTTTTTACAAATTCTCTATATTAACGTGAAAACAACACCACTACTAGTATTGAAATAATCTGAAATAAATTTTGTATTTTTCAAATTTTAGACAAAAGAAATTCGACAAATCGTACAGTTTCATTTCACAGGTTGGCCAGATCACGGAGTTCCGGATACACTAGAACTTGTAACATTTTTAAAACGTGTTAACAGCGTGCCTTCATCATCGGGGAGCCCAATCTTAGTGCATTGCAGGTATTTATACAAAACATTTTTCAAATCATTTCTAAAGTATTTTTAGTTACACCTACTGGATTCGTAATGGTCTGAATTTTACCTAAATGTTCAGTACTTTCTAAAAGAAAATGTTGTTATCCTCTAAGTTTCTTGCTGATTTAATATTGATTATATTATAATGTAAATTATTTTAAAAAGTCATTTTTAGCGATTTATTCTTTTAGTTTACAATATTAACGATTGTTCTGGTCTTTTTCACATTTTAATAACTTTCCTTTTAAGTAATTAAGCTAATGTTTCAGGAAACATTGCGTCGCATTATTTGTGTATTCTAGCATATAAATTCACCGTCGCTATCTCTTGACAATCCCATTTCAGTGCTGGGGTAGGACGTACAGGGACATTCATTGGTCTCGATGCTCTCTATAAATATGGTACTAAAGCTAAGAGATTAGACATTCTGAATTTTGTAAAACGTATGAGAGACAACAGGATGACAATGGTTCAGAATGTGGTAAGTAACTGCTTACAGACGTCATAATGATGAAGGTGCAATACTTTGTATGCATCCATATCTTATCATTAAAAAGCTTCCTAAGTAGAAAATGTTTTAAATAATGTTTAATTTGGTTTTATGGTAGTGAAGTAATAATAATAATAATAACAACAACAACAACAACAACAATAATAATAATAATAATAATAATAATAATAATAATAATAATAATAATAATAATAATAATTTTGAAATTGGCTGCTTGACTTTGTGCCGACTTTAGAAGTGGATGAAGAAATGGTGTTTTATGCCCTAGTCAAAATTCTTTCACCGATTTGGAAGCGGTCAGGATCTTAGATGGTGCAGAAACCAGGGCACCTCGGAGAAAACCACCGAACTTTGACAAACGGATTTTAGATTCTACAGTAAACCTGCTCCGAGAAGAATTCGAACCTTGGCAGCACAATGATCATTACCGCTCACTTCAAACTGTTTTGTTAACAAGGCCACACAAGACTTGGAGATGTCTCATTACTGACTAAACAAATGCTTCAATTAAAACTCACATTGTAAGCATTTTGTATAAAACAGTTGCTAACAATTTTTAATCCATCAAATTTTGCAGAACTTTTACTTTTGTAGTGGTTCACATGCTGTAATCTTCAGTTAGACGAATTTAGAAAAAAATAATGATTGTTTTCTTTTATTTCATTACAGGAGCAATTTATCCTGTTACATACTGCTCTGCTAGAGGCATTTTCATTTAGGAATTCTATAATAAAGAAATCGGAATATCCTCGAAGTCTATGAAGAACTTTGTGGGGAAGAATCCCGAGTGTTACGAGAAGAATTTCAGGTATGGATCGATCATAAATCCGACGTTTTGAGCAAAGTAATGTCGAAAAACAGCTTAAAGCCCCGACTGGTGAAAGTCAAATAAACAGAAAAGAATGCATAATGAATAAAGTTGTGTATAACTTGAAAATCTTATTTGAAAATCTAACTTGTTAAATTTAAGAAGAAACCGACACAACTTAATTGTAAAGTAGTGCTCAGGGGTTGTTTAAGTAAATAAGGTAAATCCATGCGCATTCAATGTGTGTGTGTGTGTGTGTGTGTGTGTGTGTGTGTGTGTGTGTTTTAACTCTTATAAAGGTTTTCAACATGTCTTGGTTTATGACTTCCCTACTATTTGTATGTGTTATATGGTGTGTTTAAACCTGTTCTAGGCTCTGCCTATTGACATGTACCTGGTGCTAAGTCAGCTAAAGTTTTATATAATTCATTTCAGTGTCTGGAATCTACAAAACCAACCTATACAAACAGCCATTGTACTAGTGCTCTGTTGAAAGAAAATGTTGATAAAAACAGAACTTTAGAGATTCTTCCTGGTGAGTAAGTCTTTGGTTTCACAACAGAACCTATACAATATCAAAAGTTGTGATTAACTTGATAAACTTCAATAAATAAAAAGTATGCACACAGGAATATTTGATGTAAAAATCTTAAAAATTGCCACTATTATATAAAAAAAAAGATTAACTGAAAAAAAGGGTTAACAGAATTTTGATTTTTTAAGTCTAAAATGTAAAGTTACCAATAGATGTAGTTTAACCCTTAAAAAGTGTAAATCAACAGTTATGGTTTATTTTATTTTATTTCATTTTAAATTTTCATTTTTACAAAGTAATATAACTTTCTATATAGTCTGTGAATGTCAATGGTGGACATAATGTATATTAATAATGGTTCGAGAATAGGTCAAATATTCCATTCACGTCTTCGTTTAGAATGCAGTCACCTCAAATATCATTTATTTTGCAAAAACCTGGTCCCAGACACATTCTGTATATGTGGTCATGTAGAAAATACAGAACATTTTCTTTTATTTTGTCAAAATTTCAGTAACATTCGAGCTGAGACTTTAAACGACTCGACTTCCGTACTCTCTGAGTGGTAATAAACTGCTTTTTGGAGACCAAACATTATCTTTTAGCAAAACAAAACAATATTTTTAACAGTCCAAAATTTTTGTTGTACAATCTAAACGATTTAACGTCCTTTTGATTTAACCCTGTTGTCTTAAGTGTTTAATGTATTTTGACTTGATATTTATTTTCCTTATTGCGTGATTATCATGTAATCGTAGACACCCACTAAACACTGTTCAATTTATTAACTTATTTTATCTATTATTATTATTAGTTAAAAGTAGCTTCATAATTGTTGTACTTATTTAGCAGGATATTGGTTTATACAAGAGTTTAACTCTTGTTCAAGAATCCTAAATTTTGTATACATTGAAATGTATTACCGTATTACTAGTATATACATGTATTATTATTGTTGAATAAAATATTGTTTATACTATTGTATATTATTGTACTATATCTTCATATCTATATTAATCTGTTTACAATGACTGTTTATTACAGTTGATGACTACCGTCCTTATTTAAATACATACATCCCTGGCACCAATGACTATGTTAATGCTATTATAGTTCCGGTAAGTTAAATGTTCTACTTTCCATGTTTCTTATAGCTTTGTTACGTACTCGTTCAAAGATTGTTTTATAATCAGTGTTTCAAAATGTACGTTTTTGGTGTCTTGTTTGGACATATCTGTCATTATAGTGTTGTGTTGTAGGTGACATTGGCTTGGACGTATCTGTCATTATAGTGTTGTGTTGTAGGTTACATTTGCTTGGACGTATCTGTCATTTGTGTTGTAGGTTATATTGGCTTATTACTTATTGTGTTGTGTTGTAGGTTACATTGGCTTGGACGTATCTGTCATTACTTATTGTGTTGTGTTATAGGTGACATTGGCTTGGACGTATCTGTCATTGGTGATGTAGGTTATATTGGCTTATTACTTATTGTGTTGTGTTGTAGGTTACATTGGCTTGGACGTATCTGTCATTACTTATAGTGTTGTGTTGTAGGTTACATTGGCTTGGACGTATCTGTCATTACTTATTGTGTTGTGTTATAGGTGACATTTGCTTGGAGGTATCTGTCATTTGTGTTGTAGGTTATATTGGCTTATTACTTATTGTGTTGTGTTGTAGGTGACATTGGCTTGGACGTATCTGTCATTATAGTGTTGTGTTGTAGGTTACATTTGCTTGGACGTATCTGTCATTTGTGTTGTAGGTTATATTGGCTTATTACTTATTGTGTTGTGTTGTAGGTTACATTGGCTTGGACGTATCTGTCATTACTTATTGTGTTGTGTTATAGGTGACATTGGCTTGGACGTATCTGTCATTGGTGTTGTAGGTTATATTGGCTTATTACTTATTGTGTTGTGTTGTAGGTTACATTGGCTTGGACGTATCTGTCATTACTTATAGTGTTGTGTTGTAGGTTACATTGGCTTGGACGTATCTGTCATTACTTATTGTGTTGTGTTATAGGTGACATTTGCTTGGACGTATCTGTCATTTGTGTTGTAGGTTATATTAGCTTATAACTTATTGTGTTGTGTTGTAGGTGACATTGGCTTGGACGTATCTGTCATTACTAATAGTGTTGTGTTGTAGGTGACATTGGCTTGGACGTATCTGTCATTATTTATTGTGTTGTGTTGTAGGTGACATTGGACGTACCTGTCATTACCTATAGTGTTTTGTTGTAGGTGACATTGGCTAGGACGTATCTGTCATTACTTATAGGGTTGTGTTGTAGGTGACATTGGCTTGGACGTATCTTTCATAACTTATAGTGTTGTGTTGTAGGTGACATTGGCTTGGACGTATTTGTCATTACTTATAATGTTGTGTTGTAGGTTAGATTAGCTTGGACGTATCTGTCATTACTTATTGTGTTGTGTTGTAGAAGACATTGGCCTGGACGTATCTTATTGTGTTGTGTTGTAGGTGACAGTGGCTTGGACGTATCTATCATTACTTATAGTTTTGTGTTGTAGGTTACATTGGCTTGGACGTATCTTTCATTACTTATTGTGTTATGTTGTAGGTGACATTGGCTTGGACGTATCTGTCATTACTTATTGTGTTATGTTGTAGGTGACATTGGCTTAAACGTATCTATCATTACTTATAGTTTTGTGTTGTAGGTTACATTGGCTTGGACGTATCTTTCATTACTTATTGTGTTATGTTGTAGGTGACATTGGCTTGGACGTATCTGTCATTACTTATAGTGTTGTGTTGTAGAAGACATTGGCCTGGACGTATCTTATTGTGTTGTGTTGTAGGTGACATTGGCTTGGACGTATCTTTCATTACTTATTGTGTTATGTTGCAGGTGACATTGGCTTGGACGTATCTGTCATTACTTATAGGGTTGTGTTGTAGGTGACATTGGCTTGGACGTATCTTTCATAACTTATAGTGTTGTGTTGTAGGTGACATTGGCTTGGACGTATTTGTCATTACTTATAATGTTGTGTTGTAGGTTAGATTAGCTTGGACGTATCTGTCATTACTTATTGTGTTGTGTTGTAGAAGACATTGGCCTGGACGTATCTTATTGTGTTGTGTTGTAGGTGACAGTGGCTTGGACGTATCTATCATTACTTATAGTTTTGTGTTGTAGGTTACATTGGCTTGGACGTATCTTTCATTACTTATTGTGTTATGTTGTAGGTGACATTGGCTTGGACGTATCTGTCATTACTTATTGTGTTATGTTGTAGGTGACATTGGCTTGGACGTATCTATCATTACTTATAGTTTTGTGTTGTAGGTTACATTGGCTTGGACGTATCTTTCATTACTTATTGTGTTATGTTGTAGGTGACATTGGCTTGGACGTATCTGTCATTACTTATAGTGTTGTGTTGTAGAAGAGATTGGCCTGGACGTATCTTATTGTGTTGTGTTGTAGGTGACATTGGCTTGGACGTATCTTTCATTACTTATTGTGTTATGTTGTAGGTGACATTGGCTTGGACGTATCTGTCATTACTTATAGTGTTGTGTTGTAGAAGACATTGGCCTGGACGTATCTTATTGTGTTGTGTTGTAGGTTACATTGGCTTGGACGTATCTTTCATTACTTATTGTGTTATGTTGTAGGTGACATTGGCTTGGACGTATCTGTCATTACTTATAGTGTTGTGTTGTAGGTTACATTTGCTTGGACGTATCTGTCATTTCTTATTGTGTTATGTTGTAGGTGACATTGGCTTGGACGTATCTGTCATTACTTATAGTTTTGTGTTGTAGGTTACATTTGCTTGGACGTATCTGTCATTACTTATTGTGTTATGTTGTAGGTGACTGTGTCTTGGACGTATCTGTAATTAGTTATAGTGTTGTGTTGTAGGTGACTGTGTCTTGGACGTATCTGTAATTAGTTATAGTGTTGTGTTGTAGGTGACATTGGCTTGGACGTATCTGTCATTACTTATAGTGTTGTGTTGTAGAAGACATTAGCTTGGACGTATCTTATTGTGTTGTGTTGTAGGTGACATTGGCTTAGACGTATCTGTCATTACTTATTGTGTTGTTTTGTAGGTGAGATTGGCTTGGACGTATCTGTCATTACTTATTGTGTTGTTTTGTAGGTGACATTGGCTTAGACGTATCTTATTGTGTTGTGTTGTAGGTTACATTGGCTTAGACGTATCTGTCATTACTTATTGTGTTGTGTTGTAGGTGACTGTGTCTTGGACGTATCTGTAATTAGTTATAGTGTTGTGTTGTAGGTGACATTGTCTTGGACGTATCTGTCATTACTTATTGTGTTGTGTTGTAGGTGACATTGGCTTAGACGTATCTTATAATGTTGTGTTGTAGGTGACATTGGCTTAGACGTATCTTATTGTGTTGTGTTGTAGGTTACATTGGCTTAGACGTATCTGTCATTACTTATTGTGTTGTGTTGTAGGTGACATTGGCTTAGACGTATCTTATTGTGTTATGTTGTAGGTGACATTGTCTTAAACGTATCTGTCATTACTTATTGTGTTATGTTGTAGGTGACATTGTCTTTGACGTATCTGTCATTACTTATTGTGTTGTGTTGTAGGTGACATTGGCTTAGACGTATCTTATAATGTTGTGTTGTAGGTGACATTGGCTTAGACGTATCTTATTGTGTTGTGTTGTAGGTTACATTGGCTTAGACGTATCTTATAATGTTGTGTTGTAGGTGACATTGGCTTGGACGTATCTTATTGTGTTGTGTTGTAGGTTACATTTGCTTGGACGTATCTGTCATTACTTATTGTGTTGTTTTGTAGGTGACATTGGCTTGGACGTATCTGTAATTAGTTATAGTGTTGTGTTGTAGGTGACAGTGGCTTAGACGTATCTGTCATTACTTATTGTGTTGTTTTGTAGGTGACTGTGTCTTGGACGTATCTGTAATTAGTTATAGTGTTGTGGTGTAGGTGACATTGGCTTGCACGTATCTGTCATTATTTATTGTGTTGTTTTTTAGGTAACTGTGTCTTGAACGTATCTGTCATTAGTTATAGTGTTGTTTTGTAGGTGACATTGGCTTGCACGTATCTGTCATTACTTATTGTGTTGTGTTGTAGGTTACATTGGCTTTTGCAAAGAATTTCTTTTTTATCAGCAAATAATAATTTTTCAATTTCAAATTATCAATAAAATAAGATATAATAAAAATGTAAATAAATTTTAAAGATATAAATTAAAATAAATGAATAAATGAATTAAAATAATTTCGACACAGTAACCATAAAGTGTATAATGAAAATTGTTTTACAACCAATTGCGATCTTAGGAAATTTTTAAACTTTTACATTGCTGGAGGCATTTCAGAAGTTAACTTTATAACGGTCACCATTATCAAGTAAATGGTATAAATTTGCCATCTGCATATAATAAAACTTGATATTCTTTGGCTTCTTTGGCTGCTATCCTTACTGACTCATCAAGGCATGTTTCATGTTTTTTATCTATATTGATGTTTAACCCATGATAAAGTTCAGCTATAATTTATACAATTTTCACTTCAGGCAATCAGAGCAGAGGGTAAATCCATCATCACACAGACACCGTTACCAAATACAGTTGTGGACTTTTGGAGACTAGTTTATGATCAAGACTGTCAATCTATAGTTTCACTAAACATGCTGGATGAGGACCAGGAAGTAAGTACTAACACATAGGTTAACTGAAGCTTATCATCATAGTCAAAACATGTTAATGAGTTAAAGAACTTTGTTTTACGTCCCTGTTAAGATTCTTTCTCTTTCAGTTCTGGGTTGGTGGAAGAAATCGAAGTAACCAGTAATCTAAGACAAGCAAACACAAACTTTCTCGCACTAGAATCTACCAGAATGGACTCGAACCTAGGCGGTGAAGGCATTGTGATCCAAAGCGCACGCATAAGTCCACACAATCAACATTGTTTTAATTAATTTAATAAAAGGTATTTCCCAAATATAGAAACATTTAAAAAAATATAAATAAATAAAATTAAGGGACATTGATCATTTACATTGGTGCTTATATACCCCCCCCCCCCGTAGATACAGGCGGAATAGCATATATGTAGTGTAAGGTTTTATCTGGCCATTCATTCTTATTTTCAGGATTCTACAGGTGCCTGGTGGCCTTCAGAAGGAGAATCAGTAACATATGGACCACTTGTTATATCTACAACATCAACATTCGATAGCGGTAACGGAATATCTGAAAAACTGTTTACTATCAGCAAAAAAGTAAGATCATCCTTTGATCAATTTGAAGACTAAAAAGCGTCTGGTTTTTCTAATTATGTCGTTTGTTTAATCGTTTTATTAGTAAAAATAACTTCTGTTTTATTTTGGGATCTTTTGTTAAAAAGATCATAAAAAGACGGAATTTAATCAGATTGAAATGCTTTTTGAAATGATTCTTTTAATAATACACTTATATTTGTTTTCATTAATACTTTTAATTATTGCATATACCACTTTTTGAATATAATCATAAAAATATATTCAAAAAGTGGTATATTGCAATATATTGTCATTTACATTGTCATTTACAAAAATGGTATATGACAATATATTGTCATATACCACTTTTTGAATGTATTTTTATGATTAAATTAAAAAAGTGGTATATGACACTAATCAATGATCTTACTAATGCCTTGAAAACATGCGTCAGCTATATAAATAACATTCTTGAGTTTTGATTTATCTGGTAAGTGAATATGGAATCTTTAGACAATATAAGTCTATCAAGTAAAGCAAAATTATAAGAGAATAAATAACTACATGAATATAAACATTTATGGACCACTGATTGTAATTAAACGGGATGGCACGGGGCTTTCACAAGCATTTAACAACATTATCCCTGTACCCATCCAAAGTAGGTAAATTTACAATCCGTGATCTAAATACATGTGTATATTTTCCATTTCCTTGAATATCTTTGTTGATGTTTATCATTTTCGTGTTATATGAAATGTTTAATTGTTTTAATTTCAATGACTCTTGGAAAGTTCATGTTTTAGTTGCAAATTTCCCTTTGAACTAATTGTGTACAAGAGAGAAGAGTTTGGTTGTATAGTTTAAAGTAAATTGTAGACTTGATGAGAGAATAAAATAAATGAGAACCTCATACTTAAGACTAAACATAAAATGTATTTTTAGTATCAATTTAGTATCAATTGACGCAAGAATATTGCAAGCCTAGGCTAATCAAGGCCCTTAAAAAGTTTATGGCCGTTATCACAATATTGTTGATAATTATGTAGTCACTGTATCCAAACTTATACTATATATATTTATTTGACTTACCATAGTTCTTTGTTCCTTTCATTCTCAAAATTGACATGCACTTGACGGGTGTAGCTAGCTAGACAGGAGGTGCTTACCCTTCCGGAGCATCCGGTCTCACTTCCTTGATTGAATTTCACGTGTATGACTAATTTTGCCAGCTTTCAAAGTTTTTACTTTGTTTTTTGGATTGTGGTTTGGACAAGGACTGGTATGTTTGTTTTATATTTACTACATGTGTTCTACGATTTTATTTTAGGGTTATGGAGACACGAGGATACTAAAATCTTTCCACTTGTCTACTTGGGCTGTAGGATACAATGAACCAACTAGTACAGAGTCCTTGTTAATACTTATGGAAGCAGTGGACGCATGGAAAATGGAATGTGGAAACGATTCTGTGATTATAATGTGCATGTATGTTTATTTACATTTTCGTTTTAGAATTTTGATTTTTCGTTCTTAGGTTATTGTAATGTAACTACAGGTTAAGCATTGATCATTGCTTAAATATTTCCAATTTGCACATTTACTGACCTTCTTTAATTTCTTTCTAGAAGTACACCAATCTTAACGTTGAAATGCATTTTTTTTTCTAAAAAAAAACTACAAACTTGATAAAATTGATAAATTGTTACTGAAAGATACAAAAAGAAAAAACAATGTCGGTTATAAAGTGGTTTACCGGTATCAAAACTATAAATCATCCTCGAGTTTCGATGAGATCTTGGTTTACCGACAAAATAGTATCCAATAAGTTCACTTGATATAATGCGATTTGTCTTTTTATACAGGAACGGAGCATCTTGTAGCGGTTTATATAGCGCGGTTAGCCTCGTTTTAGAAAGGATGCGACTTGAACAGGAAGTAGACGTGTACCACGCAGTTCGTCGTCTGCAAATAAGACGACCACAGTGTATTACAAATATTGTAAATATAACATTTATGATAATTAATGATGTATCTTGTTTTTTTTCTTTGGATACACAAATAGAACAAAGGTCCCTTCATATAACAATTTTTAACTTTATTTGCAAGACACCAAATGTCCCGTTAGACTAATATGGTCCATATTTGTTTGATTTATCTGACAAGATGAACAGCTTCGAACAAACCGGAGATGATGAAGGCCTTGATCCTTGTATTTATATGATAATAGTTTTATTTAGATACAAAGTATTCTACTGTAGACTTCAAAAGTGCATTGGGATGGGTTAAATGGGATGTTCTTCAATCTGTTCTTATTTACCTTGGAATATCTAACACACTGACACAATGTTCCCTTTTATATTGGAGATAGATTAGATCACAGATGCGATTCTTCGGTAGCTGAGCAATCTTAGCTTATAAATCCACATTAATTTGGTTAGAAGAAAATTGGTCAATTTTGATACATGTAAATTAGGGAAAATGATTTACGTAGCCTATCAGTGTCATTTCAACTTTTAGTTCTATTTTATACTGCACGTGGATTAATGCATTTTATTTTTCTCGATTTTAGGAACAATACAAATATATCTATGATGTTGTTGCCAGACATCTAGAGACAGTGGTAGAATATGGAAACCTGTAATTAGAGCATATAAACACCACCTTGACCTGTAAACTTTACAAATAGTCCCACAATCAGGAACGGTACGAACCGTATATCAAAATCAGTTGGTAAATTGAATCTGGACTTCCAACTGATTTTAGATATAATTACATGATTTCCAAAATGATGAGAATTGTAATTTCTTGTTCATTTGTTCATTTTGAAAATAAAAACATTTTTTTTCCGAAATGATTTTATTGTATTACCCAATCAGAGGATGGTTTTGGTGGTTTCTGTGGTATTCATTCCATTTACGAAAATAATACACATCGTCTTATACAGCTGATCATGTTGGTAACTGTTTTATTTGTAATATAAATATGTTGTCTTTTGAAAAGTGAGACTCATGTCGTGGAAGATTTTAATATTAAACGTGTATATTAATGTATCTTTTGTTTACTTTGTGAATGCTGTCTTAATATACAAATATTATCTTTTCATTGTGTATAATGTACATCTTTATTACAGTTTTTACAATTTGATAATTTTTATCATTATATATATATATATAAATATATATATATATCGCTATATTTGTCTCGCGTATTTATATGATCATAATAACTTTTGTTAAATCTCTAATTTTGTTAATTAAATATATTTAATGATTTTGTTCTTTTCATTTTTACATAATTACAAACACCTCAGACAAATTCTCAATGATTTTGGAGTATGGTGATGAACAAACCGTGGAATATCATTACAGTAACTTAGGAGTTACGAGGGTTATATTATTATTTGAAAGAGTTTCAATTCCATTCAATTTACATAAGTAACTCGCAGGTTCACATGAGATGATAACATAGATATTCAGAACGTATGGAACATGTAAATTACTTTTGAACACTAATCAAATGTAGTAGTTACTTCCCTTGGCTCAATGGTAACTGGACTGTGTGCAAACAAATTTTTGCCCACATTGACACTTATTATTTATGAATACACTTGATATGTTATTTCAGCATCTACATCAACAAATATTTAGTTTATGCTACGCTTGAACGGATACTAGACATTAGAAAGGTATCGCGAGAAGTAGGCAATGTTTTTATAGAACTTTACTAACATTGGAATGAAATTTGCAGAAGAAACCTATATTTTTTAAACAGCCAACGAAACGAAACCAAGAATGTCAAGCAATACAAATGAATAATTTAAACAACAAACGTAACCAAGAACACAAAGCAATATATATATATATATATATATATATATATATATATATATATATATATATATATATATATATATGTGTATATATATACCTGTATGCTGTCAGAAGGAAATATACCACTTAGCAAAATTTTCAGCCGTCTTCAATTTTGAAATTTATTTAAATCTAAGGTTTGTTCCCTCGTGCAAAGCATTCCTTAGCTGGATTTTGATTTATATATTTTTTAACTTTAGATTCATCAATTTTCAATTGTTTGGCTTATGTTTTTTATCTATCAAATTTTTCGATCCTAGTGTCACTGATGAGGAATAAATTTCCGAAATGTGCCCATCTGGCACATCAAATTTAACTGGTATTTGTGTATATCGCATCAATAATTTAACCATAAAAATCGTTCCGTTTCAAAATTACTTGGTATTGTTTGGTACTGATAATATATGTCAGGTTATAAATTCAAAAAGAAAGTTAAATGGACTCTTAAAAACATAATTTTTTTGTCATTTATACGCATATTTTTAATGCAGTGTATCGACCCGTTCCAAATACTCTCGAAACAGACAAATAGTAGATTTCGATTTCTTTGTGAACATGATGAATTAAACAAGTGAATTGATTGATTTCAAGTCGAGGCATAATATCGTAGCACGTGGCAATTATACACTGTAACCAAGGTGACAACATTTAAATATATATACTAATGGGTAGGGTTTGTAATTTGTTTATACATTGTAATGAGAGCTTTTGTATTCATGATATTCAATACGCCTATGCTCACAAAACATTATTTGATTAGTTAAGTTTTTCTATAAATAGTGTCAATAGACAGCTAACACTGGAGAAGGTTATTGGAATTTTAGGACAATCTATAATAAAATCCGTTCTACTTACTAAAATCAAAGTTTGTGCGTGTACATCATTAGTAAACCGACTTGTGTGAATTTTTTACTCAGTGGATAGCTTTTGAAAGACGGTTAAACCGACTCCTCTCTCTCATGACTGGTCATTGACATTTACCCTTTTTTCTCTTTTCGTGTAAAATATCTTCTTTTAAGCATCTTTTATAAATTTGACATTTCAAGAGATCTTGAGATAAAAATATTATATACAATATCGGATATATGTGTCATTATTATATTATTAAGCCGATGAATTTTTAAATATCGGTTTCCACCAGTTTAAAAACTGCATATTCCAAATATTCTTGAATAGTAATTATTATCATTAAAATATTAAAAATATTGTTTTTATATTTTCATATTAATGTATAATGATCGACCAGACACTATGTTTTAAACGTTTAGTGTCAGTTTAAGGGTTTTTGGCGGGGTTGCAAATCAGGTTAATCAATTAATAGTATGGTGAATGTCGGGCGGGCGGGTGGGCGGGGAAAATAGGGTACCAACTTTGTGAACTCAACTCCTCCTAAAGTTTTCAGCTTAAAACCTTGGAACTTCACGGAATTTTTCTATATATATTGAAGATGTGCACCTTACTTTAATGAAATATTTCAAGATTTTTCCCCATTTTTCCAGACTTTGAAACTTAGTGACTTTGCACTGTATATATCAAAAGATTATCAAAGATGTGCACCTGACTTAAAATGATGTAGTGAAACCTTTATACCATTACATCCTACTGTGACAGGTTTTAAATTTCAAATCTTTTAAAAAAAAAATAGGATTATTATACATATATGAAAGAAAACTACAAAAATGTTTATGTTCTAAAAGTCACTGGTTTATTAGCTACTGGATGAAAGTGTGGAAAGCTAGTGCTGTCACCCTGTTGCCTATCTGTCCTGTACTGTCCATCTCATCCAGTCCATTCCAATGTAAAGTTTCTGGTGCACATTTTTTCAATTTACTGTAGCTTTAGAAAATGTTAAAATGATTGAGATTTTCCTAATACATATATATACTTTTTTCATTACTCTTTCATATATATTGTCATTGTTGGACCTATTCCCCCATTTTTCATGACTTTCTGTGAAGTATAAAAAAAACAACTTGTGCACCTTGCTTTGTGCAATTATTTAAAATTCCTTCCACACTTTACCCCCATTCAATAAAAATTTCAAAAACAACCCTGGCCCATTGAGTCTTTGACCCATTTTTTAAATTGAAAAATATTTATTTATTTATTTATTGTTCTAATGTTTAAACAATCTTTATAAAATACATGTATACCATGTAAGTGTGTTCTTAGAATCCAAGTTTGTATAAAATTTTGTTCAACACTTTTAAAAAAGGATGGTTGGTAAATTTTGAAAAAAAAATGCAAAATTCAAAAGCCATAAACTAGAACTTTTAAAGGAAAAATTATATGAATCTTGACACGAACGGGTGCGTTGGTTTCGGTAAATTAAGAAGAAAAAGTTCTTTAAACTTAAAATGTTCACTTCATTGTCAATAAATACAAACTCGCATATTACCACACATGAAATATTTGAACTGATGTTTAATTTTGAAGAGTTTGACATACACACAAAAAGATGTTCTGAATTTGACACATCAGCGAGTCAGTGAAACCAAGGATTTTTTAAATGAACTGATGCAATCAACTAAAACCGTTTTCAAAAGATATGTCTTTCTTTTAGTCCTAAAGTGTCAATGACATATAGGGTTCAGTCAAAAGTATGCAAATGGAACAAGGGGGTCAGAATTTGTGCTGTAGATGCCAATGAATGGCGCTTCTAACGTTCAGTCCAACGTTTGGAAATGGAACAAGGGGGTCAGAATTTACGCTGTAGACGCCAACCAAGGGCGCATCTAACGTTTAGTCCAAAGTAAGTAACTGGAATAAGGGGTTCAAAATGTGTGCTGTAAACGCCAACAAAGGGCACATCTAACGTTTAGTCCAAAATAAGTAACTGGAATAAGGGGTTCAAACTTTGCGCTGTAAACGCCAACCAAGGGCGCATCTAACGTTTATTCCAAAGTACATAAATGGAACAAGGTGTTCAGAATTTATGCTGTAGACGCTAACGAAGGGCTCATCTAATGTTTAGTCCAAAATAAGTAAATAAAACCAGGGTTGAATCGAATGGTGCATCTAACCTTCAGACCATTAGTTAGTCAATAAAACAAGCGTAAAACACGTGTTCGAGAAACGCCAATGAAAGATGCCCATAAGTATGTCAATGAAAACAAGGGTAGATAACTTGTACGGAAGAGGCCAACGAAGGGCGTCCATAAGTATGTCAATGAAAACAAAGGTAAAGAACTTGTACGGTAGACACTAAGAAAAACGTATCTAATGTTTGGTTTGTAGTTGAATTAACATAACAAGGGTTCAGAACTTGTATATGATAAGTGATGTTTAATAGGGCTAAGTTAAGCTGTTGATCATTTATCATGGTTTGATAGTAGCAGTCCTATAAATTCAGAAAAATAAACTATGGCATGAACAGACGACAAATTACAGAGTCGTCTGCGTCGGCAGCACTAAGCGCATGCTTTAAATACTTGTACATTATATGCTTCTTATAACTTTTTGTTTTCATTGAGAATTTCGTTAAAGCGGAAAAGGTTCTTATTTTTTCATATTCTAGACAGCCTTTGGTGGGAAGGTATTCTGGACAGCCTTTGGCGGGAAGGTAAAGTTTGACCAATTTTGACCTTTGATCACTACCCTTCTTCCATAAGGTTATTAAACAAAATCCTTTAGTCAAACATTCCCATTTTAGCTGGTACTCTTTGGAAAATACCTCATTATAAAACACTGTTCTAAATACAAATATTGAATTTGTACTTCAACTGACAAAGTTTATAAAAGATTACACTGTGTGTTTTGTCACGTTTTTATACTAAACTACTTTAAACAAGTTTGTCAGGAGAAATTCTAAAATTGGAAAGTGGAAAAAAACGTGATTCATATACACACATGGCTTCGGTTTTTAAAATGAATTATTGCTTGTGTTTTATTATCTTTTAAATATTTTTGATTTATACCAAAAATTAAGATAATATCGAATTTGCTTATTGATAATAAAACTTAACTTTTATCATTATAGTAGGAGTAACGGGGTTGTACACGGTTTTAAATTGCATTGACGAGCAGTAAGCGCGACGATTTTCAACTTTAAATGCACATATAACCGGTTCACTTCACACCCGGGTCAACATACAAAAAATTACACACGGTTATATGTGGTATACACGTCATATAGGTCTTTTTTGTTCCAATACTTTCAAAAAAGTAATCGTTTTTCAACCAAAAGACACATGCGCAGTTATTAAATATGGCGCCATATATTACGATGAAAATGGAAGTCGTGTTGGAAGGTAAGTGGTAAAATTGGTACCCTTGGGCAATCACCTTGTACTTTCAACATGTTAACAACATCATCATCGTGTTACAGTCAATTACACAGTCAATGTAAATTTCCAAACGCTATTTTAATCCCGTGTTAGCCATTTTTCATCAATACTTATGAATTCTTTATATTGTATTTTTAAAAACTTCCAATTCAGTATTTCGCGATCAGCTAAACAAGATGGAATAGAACATAGGTATGTGTATCACTACACTGTAACATTTTTTTTATTATACGGATGAATAAATGAGCAACGTTGTCATGATGAAACTAGATCAAACTGATACTTGACACTTTGCACTTAAGAAACGATGAAATTAATTACACGATTAGAATGCATTTAAATTGCGATTTACTCTAAATGTCATGGCTTTTGAAGCAACCTATACATGTAATGGTTTATATAAATTTACATGTACCCGTGGTATTTAACACGATACAAGTGATGCTTGAAAGAGTATAAACAACATCTGACTAGTAGGGTCAAATACTATGACTACAGTACTTTTCGTAATAGATCTTCCATATCTAGACGAAACAGAATTTTTTGCTTGTCAACAAACACTACTCGAAGCCAAGCTGAAGACTATTACAACTGGCATTAACTCTTTACAAAACGATGGAAATTCATACCGCATTTTCGAACGTAAAAAAAATCTTTTACAAATATGAACATCTCAAATCTAGCTTTAACTCATAGAAGTATTCCTGGTAAAATTGCACAGCACCGAATGGTGTAAAAAATATTTTAAAAAAAAATAAAAAATAAAAAAAAAATAAATAAATAAAACCAAAAAAAATAATAAAAAACTTTTATGTAACAATAGCAGGAGGTACCGAACACGCGTCGAAAAAGGGCAATTAAAAGAAAATCCAAAAGACAAGAAATCAAGAATGTCCTACAGAAAACTGTTTTTAAAGGTTTGCCTTAAGAAATATGTCGGACATAATGACAAAAAGAAATAGTATCAAGTACAGTATACCAAGTTCATTCTCAAGACTAACCACCGAAGTAAAACAAAACTCCAATTAGAAATGTTGAAATAGAAAATAAATCTAAAAGAGTTCAGTTGATTTTGACTTACAATACTGTTGAACTTACATACAGACAAGTGGATGTCTTTGCTGTTGAGTTCACTTCAATGTTTAGATGATTTCCAATCAAACAGAACATGGTAAGCTAACTAGTTTATCATTACTTTTGGTGTTGGTTCATCAAACGTTTTTTTATAATCGTCTTCATTCATTACGTTATTACCCCAGCAGCAAGGACATTGCTTTTTTTTTCCTTTTCCGGAACAGTGTTTTTTTTTTTTTTTTTATCAAACATTTTTCGGTTAAAAATGTCGGTTTTAGTCGATATAGATATTAGAAGACAGTATTTTGTATTTAAGAAATATCACTCTAACATGTAACAAGAAATCCTAAAAAGTTAACACTCTAACATGTAACAAGAAATCCTAAAAAGTTAACACTCTAACATGTAACAAGAAATCCTAAAAAGTTAACACTCTAACATGTAACAAGAAATCCTAAAAAGTTAACAAGTGGATTGTTATTACTGCATAATTAATGCATCAGGTACTTGTGTTAGGATGGTAATTTCCTTGTAATAAAAAAAATGCATTTTAATACAAACGTTTAAGTCGTCATATACCATTTTTGTAAAAATAAAAATAAAAATAATAATGATATAATTCAAAAAATGGTATATGACAAAGTCAATGAAGGAAATGAGAAAATAAAAAATAATAAACTATTCATATTTCTTTTCTGTTGAATTAAAACATTTAACATTTTATGCATCGTTGCAAATAAAAGTTATACTTTTTAGCCCAGCACTAAAGCCCTTTAATACAATTTTTTAAATTTTAGGTCCTAATTTTCTTTTTTGATACTTTCCCCACATTATATAAGACGGTAATGATCATAATAAAGATACTGTTTAAAATTTTCTTTTCATATATCTGATTTTGTTTAATTTATGTAGTTTCAGAAATAAGTTTCAAGTTTCACATTCAGTTTACGGTATATATCTAACAAAAATAACAGATAATTTTCATATGCCATATTTGCACATTTCGGAAAGTCACTTATCAGTGACACTAAGGGTCGAAAAAGTTGCTAGCTACATAAAACATAAGCCAAACAGTTAAAAATTAATAAATCCAATGTTCCAAAATTATGTGAATCCAAATCAATATCTAATGATAAAATCGGCCATGTTCAGTAAGTGAAAACTTCCGCACTGATAAATGTGTTTTATATTTTAATAGATTTTATAATTAAGATAAAATGAATTTCTCTATTCGGCTTCATTATATATACAAGTGTCATTTACTATTTTTTAAATTTTATCATTAAATACATTTAAAAATGGTATATAACACAAGTGACATGGCCTACTTTGAGATGTACTATTTATCTTGTAAAGTACTATTCAGGTAGGCGAGGTTCTTGTACTATCGATTGTTACCTTTTGAATTAAGCTCCACGTGGTACCAGTTACCGATAAATGTTTAATTAGTTTTAGCTCACTCTGTATCATTCAATTTGGAACATATTTTTTTTGCGCATAATTTTAATTAAAGCACGGAAATAACTACTACATTCATTTACTGCATAATAAAAATGTTCTAAAATTCCTTGAAATAAATATATCTCTTGAAATCTAAAACCATGTTGTAAAAATGGTTTCTCCGACTGATAATGAAATCAGGACATTTTTAAAACACACAACACCCTTAAAAGCCTCTCTCTCATTTAAAGTAATTTTTCAAAAATTATCACATTCCTCATCAATGCTGTCCTGAAATAACCTTTGTGAATATAATGGCCCCGTAGCCTGGCCCCGTCTTAAAAGAGAACAAAAAAAAAAAAAAAAAAAAAAAAAAAAAAAAAAAAACTCGGAAAGTATTCAGCTAAAAAAGCGTGTCTCTTACTGTCTCTTAACACAAATAAAAAAATTGTTTTGGAATAGATTTTCTCAATATATGCTTTTTAAAAAAATAAAAGCAGGTAATGTTAATTCACGTCGACTGTTAAATTTAAAGGAAATCTTTTGACAATTTTGATTTAACAGTTCTTTGTCAATTAATATTTTGTGGCAGACATTCAATTTTTACAAGGGCGTTTGAAAATAAAATACTTTATGATTTGTCATTATGAAAAAAGACATTGAGTTTAAAATACAAAATGAATGTCAGAAAAATTTGAATTGATAATTACTGGTGCGTTTAATCTAGTCGTATTTACCTCGAAATTTGAACAAAAGGTAAAAATCTATAGAGAAAACAGTTTTTAGAATGTGAAATAGTTTTGTAAAAGCTATTTAACGCGTCACCAGACTCGGAAAACAAACATTATAAAAGTACTACTTATTACTTATTTCAGGCATTATAAAAAGTCTTTCCACATTGCCGTTAATTGTAAAGGAAATTATTTGATCTTGAGTCGAGTTCTACTCATTACTTATGTTTTATTCAGAACACCTGTATGGAATGAAAAGACCGTCTCTCTCTCTCTCTCTCTCTCTCTCTCTCTCTCTCTCTCTCTCTCTCTCTCTCTCTCTCTCTCTCTCTCTCGTAAGTTAGTAAGTAAGTAAATAAGTTAGTAAGTAAGGAAGTAAGTTTTGTAAGTTAGTTTTGTTTACTATGTCTCGCACTAAAGGTGTCATGATTGACGGCTTTAGGAAATAAATTTGATAAGGCTTACTTTTGTAATTTTTCCTCTATTATTTTTAACTTAAATTTAAAAAAAACTTTCATTTGTACGAAAAAAATTTTGACAAAACAAATTTCAGATGTCATAAACTTGGAAGGATCTTCAAAATGACACATTAAATTCTCAAATATCTTAAAAAAAAAAAAAAAATAATAATAATAATAATAATAATAATAATCAAAAATTAAAAATTTTGCAATACTTAAGTCAAGGAAAATATTATTTAAAGAATGAATTTTAATGCGATGTGGGATCTGGAATTGTATACGGCTGCAACAACTTGACAATAGAAAACCGTCAAATGCTTCATCGGGAAGTATAATAATAATCCTAAAAGAATTTGGCATTGATATTTGTTCATTTGATGAAAGATTTTTATCGAGTAGCGATACAATGTGCTAATTTTTGAATTATTATGAAAAATGAGAGCGCATAAAATAAAAAAATTAGTACATGACACCAGTTAATCATTAGAAAGAGAAAAACAGATGCACCAATACAGGTCATGAGATTAAGTGATATGATATGATATGATATGATATGATATGATATGATATGATATGATATGATATGATATGATATGATATGATATGATATGATATGATATGGTATGGTATGGTATGGTATGGTATGGTATGGCATGCATGGCATGGCATGGCATGGCATGACATGACATGACATGACATGACATGACATGACATGACATGATATGATATGTGTGTTGAGATGACAATAAATAAAAGCTCCAGAACACAAACAAACAAAACAAGACATTTTGAGACTAGATATCATGATATCAGACATGACACAACCCACTGACTTTTTGTAGGTATCTTACCATCTCACGCTAAATACAAGCAGAGATATTCGAATCACGCACTAATATAGTTGTCTTTAATCTAATCTTCCACTTTCTAAGAAATTGTCTTCCCCTTACATTTACATTAAATAAATTACGAAATCCTGTCATATTTAATTTAATTTAAATGCATTGTTTCATTGGAAACTTTTAAAACTAAAACTATTAAAAGATAGGTTATTGTTACTTGAAAATCCAAAGTAATTTCCTTTAGATTTGTTATGTGCTGATTTGGAATTTCTATTTAAATAATGCATTCGAAATCAACACATGGCAAATTGATCTTTAGTTTAGTTCATATTTGAACTTTAATTTCACGCTTTGTACATCTACCTATCTAAAAACTGTTGGCGAATACTTGGCGTGGAAAAAGAAGATACAGTACAATGTAAACCGACTTATCGAGATTAGATTAAGATTAAGAATGGATTTCTGTTAATGTTTAACCAAAGACAAAGTAAAGTTAGGTACGTCGTAAGAGAATAAAATCAAAGAAGATATTAACTGCCAATATAGAATTAAATTACGATTCACTACACTATAATAAAAATTGAATTTTCTAGCATTGACAAAACTTTGCCTGTTTTCAAACCCAATAAAACTTTGCTTCATTGTTAATATCAAGACTTGTGCCCTGTTGTATTCAGAGGACAACGCCCCCTTTGCAGACACTTCAAAAACTCACAAGACAATTATGTTTATTCTGAAATGTTATCAAGTGACGCCTATAGATATTTTGAGACCTCAAAATCCAAATTAAGAAATAATCATGTTTGAAATTTTAAAAAATCTTGTTGTGTCCTGTATAAAATTAAGTTAAAATATTTGCCCAAGATCTCAGTAATTTTACACAGTGATTTAGGTTTACAAGTTGAGTTATTTGAACGCCTATAATTTTTCATCCTTCTTAATTTAACCCCTGAAAATATACCAGGTAAAATATTCAACAATAATTACAATATATAGATCTATTTACATTTCTAAGTATGAAGTGAATTCATACAAACAATATTTGTTTTACACGTTCGTACATTGATGATATATTTGAGCCAATAGAGAACGGTTTTGATCTGTCGGCTTTTGTCCATAGTGACGCATAAACTTAACACGCTTCTATTCAGGGAAACTAAGCTGAGAACTTGACACGATTCGTGATAGTTGAGAGCAGTTAGATCCAGGGGAAAAACCTTTCGTAAATGAATTTTTCAGGTCTGATATGTAAACGGTTCCATTTAAGGTGAGTGTTAACAAACAAATGCAGAGATGCGAAATTTTTTCGGATTTAAACAAAAAATTCGGCGTTCCTTCCCCACTAGGCAAACTTTAAAATCCTTTATATTATAAAAATTCTAAAATTTGTATGTGACACCACAAAAAAGGACATTAAGATATAAAAATGTTTTAAATGTATGATGATTTTGCAATGCAACATTTTATATATAAACAAATTAAAAGAAATATTAGTATGCATAGCATGTTCTATATCGTGTTGCAAAATTCTCTTTATTTATTTCAAAAATTAAAATACCTCATTTTCAATAAAAACGGTATACCTGTCTACATGATCCTGTTGTTTTCTATAGCCGACTATAAGTTTCCCATTTTCGTGATAATTCTAACATTACACGGGTGGATATCAATTTATCACACGTGACATGCGATACTTTTTTAATCAGTCTCGTCGTTCGCCATTTAAGAAAGAGTTCTTAGTTAATTTTTGACCCATAAAGAACATAGATTGTATGCTTTGTCTAATTCTAAAACTGAAACTTTGATCATTTTCTTTTGCTTCTTTTTATTCGGTGGTTAAATTATACAAAAACCGTCACGGTAATTTAAAAATAAAATTTAAAAGCACACGCACATAATTCAAACCATTAAAATTTTTATCTTAAAATTAGTCAGTTTAAACTTTCCGAATAACCGTTATTTTTCTCGAGAAAAAAATGAAATGCATGCGATTATTTCTATTCTTAAAAAGTGTATTTAAGAAATTTTTACACCCAGTATACAGTTTTGAAGATAGCAATTTTAGGAGACGATTATACTTCGTTTTTATCTGTCACTCAGAAACACGAGAACATCTGATATACAAAACATATAAGCAAAAGTGCAAAAGTGAAACAAAATATTCATATACAATAACTCTCTCTCTCTCTCTCTCTCTCTCTCTCTCTCTCTCTCTCTCTCTCTCTCTCTCTCTCTCATATTTTATGGTAGATTTAAAAAAAAAAAGAAAAGAAAAAAAAAAGAAAAAAGAATTCAACATGACATGGTTAATAACGCTAAATAATGTAAAATATTTTACTGAATTTTTAACACAGTAATATATGTTTGTATTTCATAATCATATACAGTGTATTCCATTTTATATATTTTTGTATATGTCCCCCAATTCAAATTAAATTTTTGATTGTTTTTGTTTTGTTTTTAAGTTGTTTTATATAAAGATATCAATCACAGGATGGTTTTGTAATAAAATTAAATCCCGCGATATTCTCTCATTCAGTTTATGAATTGTTAAGCTTTAATTTCGGATTTTTTATTTTTAGTATTTATTTATTTTTTTTAAATTTTCGATTTTTTATCTTTCCATTTTTCGGTGTTTTCCATATAAGTCATGAATTGTTCAACTTTAATTTTTCATGCGGTTTTCAAATATACTTATGTCATATACCATTTTTGAACGTATTAAGTTATGATTAAATTCAAAAATGGTATATGACACTTAGATAACTTATGTTATTGTTTTCTCGATATACATGTATATCTATTTTAAAAATTTAAAAGTGTCAAGTGACTTGGACCTTTTAGTATTGCCTATTTGTTGCAGTTTAGTGTACTCTATGTGTTTTCTGTTTTTTTTTTCTTTCTTTCATTTTCGAGTTACTACTTTTTCATTTTTTATGCTATTACAGTGGAATATTTGGGCTTAAAATAAAAGATAATGATATACCACTCAAGTATGTGTAGTAAGGAACAATTTTTTTTCATGACTATCAAAGTTTATTTATTTTTATGACTAGACGTAGAAAGAAAATGCAATAAATATGCAGAGGAACCAAAAATGATAATATTTATAACAATAACAAATTTTACTTTTTTTATTTGGATTATAAAAATAATCACATATAAAAATTTCATTGACTAAATAGTGTAGAAATTGCGATATGCCAAGTCGCTATTTTTATTTTTCAAGTGTCGATGATAATCACCACAACGATACATTATTATTATTATTATTATTATTATTATAGAAGATAATAATAAAAGAGCGTTAACACAATAACGATATAGAAATTTTACTGACATGCTGCAGTAGTTTTCAGTTATTTCGTGTATATAAAACACAATAGCTATTGCGGGGGAAGGGCAATAAAAACGTGACATTTTTCACTAATTCTATTCTTTTTTCGTCTTCTTTAAAATTCGGATTTTTATGCCTTTGTATGTAGGAAACCACAAATAAAAGGGAAATTCTTTACGATGTTATCTATACGAAACCGGACACTTCCTACATATTCGTTAAAACATTAGTCTTTATTTACAGGACATGACTGGCGGTATTGTGTCAATATAAGTAAGATAATTAATTCTGACTCTTAAATCCATCTTTTTCAGCTTTATATCAAAGAGAGAATTCAAGGCTTTAACTTGGCTATCTATTAACCTAAAATTATTTTAAGTTGAAATATTTCCAAATATCTTCCCTGTGTAATTTTGAATTTTTGTGTGACCTTTTTAACTAACATATCCAATTAAAGCAACCAGCTACTTATGTCGGCATTAAGTGTCTTTGTCGTTCTTATATTTTATCTGTCAAAATTTAACATATCAACTCACGTGACACCTCTCTCTCTCTCTCTCTCTCTCTCTCTCTCTCTCTCTCTCTCTCTCTCTCTCTCTCTCTCTCTCTGTATATCTATATATAATTTGAAGACTGCATTGTTTATGTTAACAATTAAAATAAATCCGTTGTCACATTAGCTATATGATTGACCCTCTTGAGGAATAATGATAAAAGGAGTTACGAAATTTATTAATCCAATGCACAAACATTATTATTTCTACTTAGACAAGAGATCTGTTCTTTTCGTCTGTGTAAACTCAAAGTAAAACTGTATATGGTGTGAAATGTAGGGTTATAACTATGCTAACTAAATAAGCGCATTCGGAGAGAGAGAGAGAGAGAGAGAGCGAGAGAGAGAGAGAGAGAGAGCGAGAGAGAGAGAGGAGAGAGAGAGAGGAGAGAGAGAGAGAGAGAGAGAGACATTTATGATAAATTAAATTGGTAGGTTTGACAATATTTCTGACTTTCTTAGCAGTTTTGTAGTGTATATGTAAAAAATATCTGAATTCAAATTATTTTTTGGAGAAGTCTTAACTTAAAAGTAACAAGATAGTTCTCGTTTTTCGTCCAACCTTGTGGGTGTTGTATAGCGGTATCTATTACATTTTGTGAAAAGAAAAGTTCTAATTTGGGTTGATCTCGGCAATGCACTGTTCAAATAAATGATGTCTTGTCTCAAAAAACGGGTTGAAAAACGAAGGTCATATTCCCAATTATTTGTAAAGGGACCCTTAGTTTAATATTTAGAAAATTTTGAGAGCTATTCTTTATTTGTACAGTGGGTTTAAATTTCTTTGAAATGTACATAAAGATCTGCTATTTTTATATAATCTTTTCAGAACCAGTTATATCGTCTGCAAGGAGATTCAAACACGTTTTGTGTGATTTCGAGTTTTGGAAGTGAAATTGAACTCCCATTTCAGTTGAAGAAGTTGTACACACGGTAAGATAAAAAGATATTTTATTTAAGTCTGTGACAGCTTTACAAAAAGTAGGTTTTTTTATTGAAACTAAAATTTACATACATTTTTAAAAGATACTAAAAAAATTTTTTTAAATAAAATCCGACCTAATTTTGATTTTTTTTTTTTATAAAACGATGATCTAGTTATTTCTATCACAGACTGGACGCCATTTAAAATTGTTATAAGTTTTTTTTTTTTTATAAAAAAAGCTCTGCATGAATTTTCGGGTATCAAGTTTTAAACTTAAAATAGACTTATTAACATGGATACTAGTATATTCTTTATTCAAATTAATTTTTACACTTTTTTGAACGTATGAATTAAAAGTCTTTTGTAGCAAATAATGCAAATTCTAATTTATTTGTTCATTTTCATGATTCCGTTGTGCTGGATATTTTATATCTCTATTAAAATTAGGATTTCAAAACGCAAGTATGAATTACTATCTGTATTTCATAAGTATATAATAGTCATTTCCTCTTGGTTTGTTATTAAAACAAATTTTCTAGTAACCTATATCCATCTTTTTTGGTTTATAGCATTTTTTCTCTTGGTTTATTAAGCCAATTTAGCTGGTTTATCATGCCGATTTCGCCGATTTATCATAGCCAATTTTGCTGGTTTAACATAGCCAATTTCGCTGGTTTATCATAGCCAATTTTGCTCGTTTATAATTCAACAAATTTCTGTCTGTGTTACCTTCCTCTAGATTTATAGCCATTTTCACGTTTTAGCGGGAAAATATCCACTGTTTGTTGCTGGATTTTTAAGGAATATAAATGTACGTGCTAAAACCATTTACACTAAACTAACAAAACCTGTCAACATAAGCTACCCAATAATTACCCAATATGATTGAACAATGTTTCCCTTAATTAGTGGTATATGTGTCTATCTAGGGGTTGACAGGGAGATTCTTTAAACCAACAAATATCGAGTGTTTCGGCTAATGAATGTGAAAATAAAAACCGCGTTTTGTTGGAACAAGCCTTCGCGTTTTTGTCCAAATATTGACACATGTATTCAGAAGGTTAATTTAAATAGAGTTAAAAAGAAGTAAATATTTCATTAAATGGTTCAGTCTTAATCCAGATTTCTTTGCCTACGGCTGGAAAAAAAATTGGATCTATCACCCATTCCTATGTGTATGAATTGCAGATTTTAGCAATTTTTTCAAGGGACGAAACGGACTTTATTTTATTGTTAGAACGGATCAAATGTTATTCTCGATAAGTATATGATGCATTTACATATATATTTTAAAAGAATTGTTGAAATGATTTAATTTTTGGTTGATAATTTAGACATTGCACATGACATTAATGCAGCTTCTTATAGACGAAAAATTGTCTTCCTAAACCGAAAATATGCACATTTGGGCAAATATGATGATACAGAAGAAAAGGAAAAAAAAACATTTTGAAGTTTTGAAGTGCAATTGATTATTATTTGATTTCTCCATCAAGTTCACATTTGTTTAAAAATACTCTCTCTCTCTCTCTCTCTCTCTCTCTCTCTCTCTCTCTCTCTCTCTCTCTCTCTCTCACACACACACACACACACACACACACACACACACACACACACACACACTTTTTCCGTTAATTAAAAAAGCATATTTGATCATTATAATTCGTTTATTCAGTACAACATAACATGTGTGCACACTGGACTTATAGATTTTTTACTTGTATTTTTTTCCTGTCATTGTCAAACTTATTGTATTCAGTAAATTGTGAGAAAATACCAGCTTTAAGGTTTTGTCCATAAATGCGTTTTATTGATAAATCGAACTTAGCAAGGTGACGTCACATTAGAAGTTGATTTAGAAATTCAATACATTCTATTTTGCAAACTTCGACATGTATATTTCAATAGCTTATAATAATCACGGAAAATAACATACTGAAAGCTCGATTGATTTGAAATTTAACAACGGACAGCCTTAAGTAAATAGACAACGAACAAGCCATTATTGTTTAAGCGTTTCTAAAGAAAAAAACGTTTGTATATAGGTTTATAGAATACAGTGTAATTTTAAACTACTTTGTAGCAAGGGCGAAATGTGTTTTAAAAATCATATCTGCATACTCTTAAGAATTCAAGTTAAATGAAGTAAACGTTTTATGATATTGTGTAATTTATGATAATGAGATTGCGATTTTCTTTCAGAATGACATCACCACGTGACCCCGTTGAAATAGATTAAGTAACTCTAGATTCAGATTAGGCAAGATGTTGGCATAGCTGAGTTTAAATTGAGTGCTTCAGCTGTGCCACATGCTGCCACCTTTGGGTCTGTGCTATTCATCAGATACACCCCAGACAACAGAAGATAGACAGATATAAAGGTATACATCCTCCTATATGGAGAGAGAGAGAGAGAGAGAGAGAGAGAGAGAGAGAGAGAGAGAGAGAGAGACCCTCGGAGAGATTTCTGCTTGAATTGAGAAAATGATATTAATATCTTAATTCTAAACTTAAAATATCTAATTATTTGAATTATTGTTGTAGTAGGAGCATGTGATATGTAATAAGTTTAAGGATTCTGACTTTTTTTTCAAACTTTGTGACTATCTTATAAAAATCGTCCAGTTTAAGCATGAAATATTCGCGACATCACAGTCACCCAAGACCTCACCTTACACTAATCTTTTATTTGTGAACAGAAATACTAATTTAATAAAAAAAAATTAATGATTTCTCTGTTAGAAGATCAAATATTGGTGAATCTATTCTTCATTGGCATAAGGTAGCAGCTCAACGAGTTAATATACCGCAGACAAGCACTACACTTCCCCCATTTCACTATCCAGGCACCGGGTGAACCAGTCGATACTCTGTCCTCCTGATACCGAACACCAGGTGAAGAACAAAAATAACAAGTTATAAAGTCTTATCTATGACCCGACCATATTTCGAACCCACTACTCACCGAGCTCAAGGTGGGCGCTTTACCACTGGAATCAAAACAATATTTCACTCACTCACTCTACCACTGGGCGATTGTAATACATAGGTAGTAGGTATATATTCGCCACATTTATAATAGTAAGTCGTTAAGTATCCGTAACCTCTGCTGTAATTTTTATGCGTTTAGTATTTGTAAATTTGTTAAATATTCCTTACTTTTAAAACATATTCGTTTTAACCAACCAGGTTGCTTTGTTTGTTTTTGTTGCAATTGCAGTTGCTAGCACATATATTTCTTGTATTTGTTATTAATAAACACCTTGTGACGGTACATTTGACGGTACATATTGTCGCCCCTGTACATATTGTCGCCGGCGACAATATGTACATGCACAGACTGTACATATTGTCGTCCATTGGTACATATTGTCGCCGGCGACAATATGTACCGAGATGAGGCTTTTAGATTTCCTGCAAAATGGGCGACAATATGTACATCACATATCGGCACATATTGTCGCCGGCAAATGCATTGATACTTTTATTACTTTTTTTAAAGAAACCGATGCCCCGTGTCACGGCATTCGTGACACATTAAAGAACCATACCTGCACATTGCCCCAAGCGCACTGCAAAGGTCAAAATATCTGGCATTTCACCTATAGCTGGTGACGTGAAATATTCTTGACTGGGACGTAAAACCAAATTAAATCACATGAAGTCAATTCAGTACCACAAATAATGTTTTGAAAAATGTTTTTGACATTGATGTCATGGAAATATGAATGTTTCAATAAGTTTTATACGTAGTGTATGAATTAACCTGACAGCATGTTATCTCTCTCTCTCTCTCTCTCTCTCTCTCTCTCTCTCTCTCTCTCTCTCTCTCTCTCTCTCTCTCTCTCTCTCTCATTAAAATTTGAGCAAAAGAGAAAAAAAATTTTTTTTTAGTATTTTCTTTAACCTTTTTTTAATAAATTTATTATTATTAAAAAATAAACAATACATACATACATACATACATACATACATACATACATGTGTAAGTGCTTGCATTTGTATCTATTTACATTCCTAGCTGCATTTATGTATGCGTACAGACAAGCACGGTAAAACACACACCCATACAGACGTACACCTACACAACAACTCGTATATGTACATACATTTAAATAGTTAAATACAGGAAAGCATCGCTAAGAATACAATTAAAACATTTACACAATTCACATTATCTTTTTTAATTCATTTGTTTCAATTGTAACTTCTGCATGTCGGAAATGTTACGATGGAAAATTGCAAGCACTGCAGTGGTGTCACTACATACAAGGACATCTAAAAAATACATGTAAATAAAATAATAAAAGATGTAACCGGTCAATGTAAAAACCATTATCTATGGTTCATTTTTATACATGAAAATATTATATACTTGTTTTGTCTATGTTTTTCTTTATAAAATGGTTTATAGACTAGTATTTGTAGTGTTTCAAATGCCTTGACAGGTGAAAACAGTGTGTTTTTGCATTTAACTCCAGACATGTAGGGTAATAAACACATTACTTATTTACCATTACAAGCGTCAGATTATGCTTAAAATTGTTACTTATTGATTTATTATTTAACTTAATATGTTAAAGTATCCCTTTTAATACTAGTGCTTTGTCTTCTTTTTCTTGTCACTCTGTACCAGACATTTATGATTGCAAACATTCGATAGTCCTCTTCCCTTAATTTAAGCCAGGCGTTGAGCCATCTTGGGTTAGCCAATATGTTTTTAATTTCTATTGCAAGACCGCTTCCCTTGCCTGCTCTTCTTATAAGCCGCCTTACACTTACAGGATTTGGAATATTTTGTAAAACAGACCAATGGATGTGTATACGAGGCAGCGTTATAGTAGAAACAACATACCTAAAGAATGTATTCACCATCTGTAGGGTGTACCGACTAGCTGGGCATATTTCTATTAAGTGGCGAATGATAATACATTGTACATCTCTGGGAAGAAATTCAGAGTGTCTGTTATCAAAGCATTCAATTGGTCTCTCAACGCCTGTGGAAGATGTCGAATGTACAAAATCACTAAACGGTGTTGCCATTGTGTGATCATCCGTCAGATTTGTCTCTAGTGTACCCTCGGTAGTGGAGTTAGTCACCATTTTCTCTTCATTAGTTAAACCGGTCATACGTATCTCTTCCACTGTGGAACGTGTTTCTGCTCTTTCGCTGTCGCTAAGGTTTTCAGAAACATATAGCAACAATTCTGCATTTTTTGTGCTCGTCAATGAGAATACTTACATAATGTTCTCCCCTGCCCTCGGAAAAGTAACCTAAAGTAAGAAGGAATGTGTTTTCGTCATAAGAGTCATCTGGAGATATCAGGGTTGTATATTCTGGTCCGTCTGCTGAAACTATCAAAATCTGGACATTGTAAATTCTAGTTAAAGCAACGAGAGTAACATGATCTCCATAAGTTGTTTCCAAGGCCATATGGTTGAGATATGATTCAATATTTTATCAATGAAATCAATGTACAATTCAGAAAACTCCCTTATATGCTGTATTGCTTCATGTCGTAGTGTTGCTGCTGTTCTATAAATGCCAAACAGTGAAAGCTGGTGAGAAAGTGACTCAAACTGACAGCTACCAACTGAATCTCTAGGATCAAGAAGCACCTTTGTATGCGGATCATGTAACCCCTGAATTCTGTCTTTGTGAGTGATAGGAATATAGTACATCTGTTTATGTTTTTCTTTTTGAATTTCGTCCGTAACTTTACGTCTTGCAGCCTGTTTTTCCTTTTCTGACGTTACTCCAATCATGTCTGATGCCAAAACCCATTGCGTTTCTTCGCCTCCACTCGGTCTGATGAACGTTACTTTGTATCTGTAGTTGACCTAAATCCCTTTCTTTAACCACACCTTTACATGTGTATCTTTTTCTCGGAACTAACTTGCTTCCTCCCTTTGGAGGGAACCTAATGAAAACCTTTTCACCCTTTTTGTATACTGCAGCACGTGTTCGTTTAGAAAAATTTTTCAACTTGCTCAAATGAAATGCCTCGGAGGCTTCGCGAATTTTTTTGGCAAAAAGAAGTGTTGCCTCTATTTTTACTGACTTCAGCAGGTGATCTGTTTCCAAGCACTTCCTTTGGAATATTGTTGATTGCTTCCTGAATTTCAAAAATATTACGAGCCCAGTTCAAGCCACGTTTTTGTCTCATTTTAAAAGTAATTTTGTTCCTTACCTCTTTGTGAGATCTCTCACATTTCCCTTGTGATTGTGGATAGTACGCACTGCTCCTAATTATTTTGACAGCCCCTTTTCTTTAACAGTTGCTCTACGGCTCCTTTAAATTTCAGTTCCTTGATCGCATTGAATTAATCTTTGGAACACCATGATCTGCAAAACCCTTTTAAGAATCGTAGCGACATTTTCACTCGTTTTCCGATCCATAGAACGTATCAAAAGAAATCTTGAAAATATGTCAAGTATAGATAGTATATACTTTTGTGGCTTGCCATCTAAAAGAACTTGGTCACTTTGCATATCTATTAAATCAATTTGCCAACGTTCATTGACTGATTTTGACGTAACCTGATTTAGGTGGCACTTTATTTCTGAAAACATGTTGATGCTGTTGGTATAGTTCAGATTTTTTAAGCACAACCTTTCACAGATCTTAAAGGCACACCAGCTTTTGATTTCTTCAATTTCTGCCAAGTTGATTTACTTCCAGTTCCGAAGCTTTGTTTGAATGTACTCATTACATTTTTGGCAGTGCTAATGCTTGCTACGAAATCTTTTGCCTTTAAAAAACAATTTCCCATTCTCTGTGTGTAAATCATTCCTTCGCCTTTGGTATTGTCTGACTGCATTAACTTGAACTTTTGATCTTGTTGACTTAGGAACTTTGAACGTTCCTTCAACAAGTTGTATAAGTGTGTTGTATTGCTCTACGCTTAATCTGCGAAGAAAAGAGCGTTTGTTTGTTTGTGTTTTGGCCTGTATTACTGATTTCGGTTTCGGAGCCATTTTTCCTAAAAGAAAATACATTCTATGACGTATATATATATATATATATATATATATATATATATATATATATATATATATATATATATATATATATATTATACTGGTAAAATAAGTGTAAAGATTGTAGGCGTAAAAGGCGGAAACAGTCTTTCTTCTAGGTTATGAAATAACCCGATTTTTATAATTATAGAAACGCATAGTCAGCAAGTTAGTGAGTTGTGATTAATATGATATGTTTTGAGTCTCTGTTTTGTAAACTTATCTTTATGTAATTGAGATAATCACAATTAATTGAGCATTTATTTATATTTTGCGGATTTCAGTACTTTCAGTGCTTTAATTTTTTTCTTTGAAATATCATTACTGCTTTTTGGAAAAAAGTTGAAATTTAAAATGTCCTGAGAACAATCCATTCTACTCAAAAACAAATGTCATATAAATAATCTTATAATAATCTTATATCGTTCAAGGAATGCGATGTTTTAAATATTCACATTAGTTACTCCAACAGGGTGCGTCGATGGCCAAGTGGTTAAGGCATTGATGCTTTGATTACAGTGCCTCTCACCGTTTGGTGATGGTTTTTCTCCACGCTCTACAGTTTTTCCTCCATCTAAGAGCAAAAAACTTGATTTTTCGTCTCTCTTTAGGACCTTCGATTCTGAGAAGTATTACTTCAAAAGAGATTTTTTTCTGGGCACTCCGGTTTCCAATACCATCCCAGAACCGACCGCTTGATATAAGTGAAAAAAACTCTTGACTGGGGCCTAAAACATCATTACTCAACTATTGTCTTGTAGAGTGGGGATATAAGGTCTGGAGAAGTCAGGAGTCAGTTATCTAATACACCAATATGTATTGTCAACAACCTTAACTTTGAGCTCATTCATTATTGCTGTACTGACCCTCCTGCTTTGTACTGCAGGTAAATATATTGAGCACAATCATAGTGAAACATAACGTAATAGCTTTTTTGATGTGCAATAAATCACCCGAATATTTGAATAAATAAAATTAATTTACAACGAGTTTTTATCTAACGTTTTAAGAAGTTCCCTTAAAAATCCTAACTCCATAAGGACCTACTGATAATTTGCCTAACTAGAATTTACACGGTATAATTTACTATCTGAACATTTTTACCTTTCCAGCATGAAATCTGTATTCGCAAATTTCCCGGCGCTCACCTAGCTGTGAATCATTCATATAGCATCAAAGGATATCTTGGTAAAAAAGGCCAAGCCGCATTAAGTTTTGTTTTGCAATGGGCCCTCGTTGAGCGAGCGAGAGAGAGAGAGAGAGAGAGAGAGAGAGAGAGAGAGAGAGAGAGAGAGAGAGAGAGAGAGAGAGAGAGAGAGAGAGAGAGAGAGGGGGGGGGAAGGCAAATATTACATACTTAGTACATTTTTTCAGTAATTGCTGTTTATTGGAACTATAGTGACAATTTTGGGTAAATTAGTCTTGATGTGTCATATCATCATCATCATCATAATCATCATCATCATCATCATCATCATCTACAATATACACCATAATAGGTAGGCGACAATATGTACAGTCAGTGAAGATACATATTGTCGTCGGGGCGACAATATGTACAGGGGCGACAATATGTACAGTCAGTAAAAGTACATATTGTCGTCGGGGCGACAATATGTACAGGGGCGACAATATGTACCGTCACACACCCCGAAATCAATGAAGCAACGACTAATTTGTAGCAGTTTATTTTCTTTATTTGGACGTATTCATTTTTGTACTCCTAGATTCTTGTCACAAAGTGAGAGTGTCAGCTTTGACAAAACTCGACAATCTTCTTCATTGGTTTTCCAGCATCACTGTGCCAGTTCTACTAATTTACAATGGATCGAGAAGATAACCCGTTATATGCCGTAACACCCCCCCCCCCCGTTATATTCCGTAACCCCCCTTCAAGTTCCAACTACCGACGAATTGTAAGAAACTAACACTGCATTGTGTATAAACTCTCCCAAAAAAATTATATATATATATATATCTGTTTACGATAAACTGTTGTTGACAAAACACTATAATCGAGTTGTAAGAACTTCGAGAAATATCGTAAGCAGCTTTTAAAAATTTATATATTACGAATCTAAAACATGTCCCGTTTGAGTAAGTTTTTTTCCAGTGTGCAACCTGAAACTCCCTTGAACAAAGCGCTAATGAGCGACTAACAGCGCAGGACATCTTTGGAACAAATTTACGATTCGGGGTTTCCACAGTTAAAACAAATCTCCCCTATCTGTTTCTTCCAGGAATCATTTTCTAGTGTTAGTGTTGTTACAAGGACAGTCCCGAGTCTGAAGCACGTGCGCTGTTAGCGTTAGATTTATCAGCATTAACAGACTTTTAATGCTATTTGGGCTGAGAAACAACGGCTACAGTGTCTTTCAGTTTCTTCCTCTATTCATATCTATTTTACTCGCGAGAAGGACATTGTCTTGGACGTTTATATAAGCTGCTCCATCCGGTTGTATGGAAAAAGATTCACGACAACCCTGTTTACCGGTTATGGCTTGAAATTGAAATTGTGGATATTTTTCCATATTAAGTTAAAGACGATTTCATGTACATCCTTGAATATTCAAAGTTAATTAAAAGGTTTCCAATATTTTTAAAAATCCGTTAGTTATGGTTGGCAGAATTACATTAATCCCGGACAAATTCACCCTCAGTCATTTCAACACAACCAACCCCCGTCGCCATGTAATTAAAAATCTATTGTTACGTTATGGTGTCAAATCACCAGCCCCTAATCCCTGAAATTTTTCTGTGTTACATTTTATGGTGCTGTTATAAGAATAATGAGCTTTGACCTTTGATCTTAGTTGACATTTTTTTCGGTTACATTTTATGGTGCTGTTATTAAAAAATAACGGACATTGATTTTTGCCAGTGTCTGACTAGCTTGTGTTCGCCTTAATCGTTCTGATTTATGCCGTGTTTTAATTTTTGCCAGTGTCTGACTAGCTTGTGTTTGCCTTAATCGTTCTGATATCTGTCGTGTTTTGATTTTTGCCAGTGTCTGACTAGCTTGTGTTTGCCTTAATACGGTTCTGATTTCTGCCGTGTTTTGATTTTTGCCAGTGTCTGACTAGCTTGTGTTTGCCTTAATCGTTCTGTTTTTCTGTCGTGTTTTGATTTTCGCCAGTGTCTGACTAGCTTGTGTTTGCCTTAATCGTTCTGATATCTGTCGTGTTTTGATTTTTGCCAGTGTCTGACTAGCTTGTGTTTGCCTTAATACGGTTCTGATTTCTGCCGTGTTTTGATTTTTGCCAGTGTCTGACTAGCTTGTGTTTGCCTTAATCGTTCTGATATCTGTCGTGTTTTGATTTTTGCCAGTGTCTGACTAGCTTGTGTTTGCCTTAATACGGTTCTGATTTCTGCCGTGTTTTGATTTTTGCCAGTGTCTGACTAGCTTGTGTTTGCCTTAATCGTTCTGTTTTTCTGTCGTGTTTTGATTTTCGCCAGTGTCTGACTAGCTTGTGTTTGCCTTAATCGTTCTGTTTTCTGTCGTGTTTTGATTTTTGCCAGTGTCTGACTAGCTTGTGTTTGCCTTAATCGTTCTGATTTCTGCCGTGTTTTTACTTTACTTATATCACATGTTTGATTTTACAATTTAAATGTTTGTTCTTAAGGTCAGAATTTTCTTAATATGACAAGATGAACGTAATATGTGGTGTTTCCCATTTAAAAATATTTGATATATTTTCAGGGATCTGTTTCTTTCTTTTCTTTTCATCTTTTTCTTTTTTCTATCTTTTCTTTTAGAGTTTTTTTTTCTTTTTCCTTTTTTTTTTGAGATTTGTGCATTTTTCACTTTTTGTTTAAGGTGTTAACATTGTTACCCTTTAAAAACTGGATGCTGTATTTACGAAAAAAAAGGAAAATTGCTTTATTTTGTTAAAATATCTTATGATAAGGGACGTAACCCAAACAAGATTTGAAATTCACAATTCGCAAAGATGATTTTTATTAGCCCAGTTTAGGGTAATCCTTTCCTGTTCACATGAGATTTTATGACATGTTCATATAATTATATTGTTCATTTGTCCACTATTGCAGGTAAGTCACAACGCAACATTTTTCTATTCATTGGCAATATATATATATATATATATATATATATATATATATATATATATATATATATATATATATATATATATATATATATATATATATATATATATATATATATATATATATTGACAACATCTTGGACGGTTTTCATCCTCGCCTGCAGTTATCGACTTTGTGGCTAGGTGGAAGAGCGGGAGGTAATGGGTTCAAAATTTGAGATACTTATCCTTGCCTGATGCTTGGCATTAGTAGGACATAGTATCGACTGGTTTGCCTGGTGCCAGGATAATGTGATACATACTAACTCAGTGAGCTAGAACCTTAAATAAAGGTCAACCTTAGTGTGCCTTAGTACAAGACGAAATAAACATAACGCAGTAAAGTTCCCTTTTTTAGCTTTTCTTTTTGTTGTAATCTCAGACATGAAGCAAAATTGTCTTTTATATTTCCAAGAAATAATTTTGTTATCTGAAATGTTCAGGCACAAGTTAAATGTTAAGGGTTTAAATCTGATTCTAGAGTTGCAGGTAAACGTTACTGTAAACGTTGCACGTAAAATGGTTACATTGAATTTAGTCTTTTAAAGAATAAAAGTAAAAATAAAATAAACAAATTAAGTAAACCAAGCCACGTAAAAAAATCAACCAAGAACACTAAACAACAAGCAAGGCAAACTAAACAAATAGGACAACTAACATATATATAGACCAACGATTACACAACTCCCCACTTACAACAGACACTTAGTCACGTGACAAAATAGTGTCCAATGGTGTGGTTTAAGCACTGTTAGACACCGAATACATTCAACTGTTAGAGCTTAGAATTATGGACATAGGTAGGGAAAATATGAGTTTTTTCCTTTATACATATTTTTCTACTGGACAAAAATGTTATAATATGTATTTACATCTGGCTAACAAGAGTCAAGATGAACCTTGTTTTAAAAGAAGAAATGTAAAAAAAACTTAGGTTTGTCAAGAATAACTGATGCAACTTACTTTATATTATGTTAAATAAAACGTTTTTACTAAAGATATGTAATATCAAATTCCATAATGTGTATAAATGCACTCGTTTTTTCTCTCTTAACTTGTGATGTTAGAATTCTTGAGTAAAAATCTATTCCATTGTTAGCGGTATATAGAGACTAACTGTTACGGATCGACATACATCAAGATCTTTGACCATTTGATCTTTGATCTTTGACCATTTATCAACACCTCATGCCATAAATGGTTTGCGATAAAAGACGATGACATTTAAAAAAAAATGAAAAAAAATAAAAAAATTAAAAATAGGTTTTAGAACATGTTGTTTAAAAATCATTAAAATAAATCTTTTCGGAGTAGGTACTTTTAAGATTTTAAGTTCATTTTCTTAAGTTCCATACGATTGTGATAATGTTGAGAAAGGTTATTGGCATTAAGGTGGAAGCATGTTTCTGAATCATCCTGTATTCGGCAGTTTAAGTATTTGTTCATTTAATTTGTGCCATCTAGAGTGATATTTAGCAATGAATTTTATTTTCCTCCGTTGCCAAGCACCTTGAGGTGGTTGACATTCCTATCACTTTCTTTGGAATTCATTGACCGACATAACAGTTTAAGTCACAAGTGCCCTATAGGCACTGGTAAAGATGAGGTGACATTTATATTAGTGTTGTTTTTTTTATTCATGCCCATATATATCACACTTTAAAAAACAAATCTACCAAATGGATACCTAGTTTTGGGGATTTTTGAGACTTGAAAAGTATTAATGGTTTTAATTAAAGCCTTATTAAGAAAAGTCAATTTTACACTCATCACTCATGGCGATTAACTGGAAATTTTTATGATTTTGTTTCCTTTACGTGACTTATTTTCAGAACCTGTCTTCTTTATTCATATATATATATATATATATATATATATATATATATATATATATATATATATATATATATATATATATATATATGATTTTTTTCACATCTTATTTTTTTGTCTGAGATAAAGATAAATATGTAAATTAATCATCATTTAATCGGTCATGCGTGTTTGATATCTCTAAAACAATGTTAATTTTATTTGAAAATAAAGCTATCAGTTTTGTGTTACATTAAAAAGAATTTATCACTTTAATCTAACACAGCTCAAAGCCAATTATTTTATTGACAAGGTAACATTAAAAGGCGAAAACCTTTTTTAATATGATAAAAACATCAGCCTTATTTACTAAAACTTATGAAATATTTTTCTTTGATATACCTTATCTTATATTTGACACGGTTTAGCTTCAGCAGGCTGATCAAGTGGTATTTGAAAATAGTTATACCTTTCTAACATGTCTCTACTTCTAGAAGTCTGGATCTCTAGAAACAAAGACAAGGTTCAAATTTTAATTTACAATAGAGGTTTTCAGATATTGAATTGAGGTAAATGTAACACATCCTTCTTGGAGACATCTAGCCACTTGTGGTGAAAGACAATGTGTGACAAATTGAAAATAACATGATGACTGATTGGATGAACATTTCCAATCAAACAGAAAATGAATAGGTTTTGATGTCACGTGCACGATGAAGCTAATAAAGTAAAGGTGTGTGTGTGTGTGTGTGTGTGTGTGTGTGTGTGTGTGTGTTTACATCTCTTCTATCCCTTATAAGTACTTATGTGAGTGCAAATAACCCTGAAGCAACATAGTTCATCTACTCTGTATTGAAACCCCTTAGAAATAAAAATATATATCTTGATATATTTAATCTGATATTTGATTGTCCCTAAGCAATGCTTTTTATTTACGTGACACAAAATACTAAATGAATCAACTTAAAAATATCATTTAAATATGATTGTAAAACGATTGAATGATCTATTTCTGTATAACTTTGGTTATTCAAAATGGGTTTCAGAGTAATTCTTAAGAGAACTTTGACAAATTTGTACTTTTTTGTGATCTGTTCCGTCGTATCTGAAGCATTGGGTAAGTAGAGTGTTATATATTTTTAACCTCAAGAATTAGCCTAAATGTTTAAACATCCATTTAAAAAATGAAAGAATATAACACAGGTATATTGGCCATTGCTTGCTTACAACAAAGATATGCAACTTGCATAAAAAGACGGTTCAGCTTAAAACATATAAAATATTTGTATTCCTAGTTAGGCATGAACATTTAAATTGTGAAGTTTTTTTAACAAAGTTATTTTGTTATTTTTGTTACAAATATGGAAATATGTTAAAATTTCATAAAAAACCATTAAAATTATTAAAATAAATTATGCAATCAAGCGAATTAAAGTGTAATGTTTTCAATATTTATTAGAAATGTCTTTCTAAAAATATATATAAAAATTGCACTTTTATATTGTAGAAACAAATTTAACAATCAACGATATATTTAAAATGTTATATGATAAACAACCAAAATCAATTATATGACGTCACCACAAGCGTACGAAATAAATTGATACAATGCACAAGGGAAACACATACCGATAGCAATGATTATGTATCTCACCCTTGTGAGCGGATTTAATGTAGAAAGGACTATATAGGGTACATTGTCAGCATCGTGGATGTTGCTATTCGAAAGGTTCAAAGTGTTTCGACTGTAATTCATAACATTTAAAATAAAATTTCTTTTCAGATAATTAATTGTATTTTTTAAATCTGTTTATATATTTTTATTTATTTCTTTAAATGCTTTTAGAGAACCTTGCTTTGAGGAAGAGTGCATCACAAAGTTTGACTGAACTAAACTATGTAGCTAGCAGAGCAGTCGATGGTATAACATCTCAATCTATGTTGTCTAATTCATGCGCTTATACAAAATGGTTACCACAAAACCAAGAAGTTTGGTGGCAAGTCGATCTTCTAATGTACTCAGAAATCAAAGATGTAACAATTTACTACAGAAATGATACAGGAAGTAAGTGACCCTCATGTGGCCCAATCCTGGTACTTGCCTTCCCATATCAATGTCTGGGACAATCAAAAAAAAAAAAAAAATAAATAAATAAATAAATAAAAAAAATAAAGGAGCCCTTATTTATACTCCGTTAGTTATCCAATTTGTAAAATCGTTATTCTCCAAAACTTATTTTTAATTTCGGACAAAATGATACATACTACAAATATTTGATTTTTCTACAAATCATTTAGAGCCTGTCCGTTTTTTATTTTTGTAAAATATATCCTTGTTTCTGTTTAACACTAAAAATGCGTGAATGAATGAATGAATGAATGAATGACGTTTTGATATAAAACATCAGAATCGATTTTGCGATACAAATTTCTTGTTGTTCCGAAAGTCAAGCTAACATGGAGTTTCTTGCTTATCGTACCTGAATGATACGAATTTGAGTTTTATAGTCACTGTCTATCACTACATCTCTCTTCATTCAATTTATATTCATCCAACATTTCTTAAATTTTCGACCTACAGTAGAGTTTTTGGTATTTTAGGTGAAACAAGATTGCTGGATGGCTTCAAAATCTACATTTCGAATGGACCATCGAACTGGAGGAATAAAGAACCGTGTTTTAAGGATACAACACCAGGGTATCCGTCATCAATCCTAAACGTAACCTGTGTGGGCTATGGTCGATACGTCACAGTGTATAATGACCATTATCACGAGGCAGATGGCGCAATTTTAGAATTATGTGAAGTCCAAGTCTTTGGTATGTTTGTTTTTTTTTCTAAAACCATTTGTTAGGTAATCTCTTAATAATGATATTTGATGTATTCTAAAGAATAAATAGTGACTTAAAAACAGGAACGGCAACCTATTAAAAATCTTGAAATGATATGATCTTGATATGATACCGAAATTCAGACTTTGGTGTTTTTAAACATGGCCAAATTAAAAATAATTGCCTCGGTAGGTACCTTACATTAAGAAGTCGACACAAGCGTAGCCGTCTTAAAAAGCCATAGAGGCAAACTGAAGACAAAGATTCTAAATACGTCTTCGTTATAAACTTTTCATTGTGCTGTTTCCAAACATCCTTTATGACCTGGACACTTATGTAGGCGTGAAACAACAACGTTTTTTAAGAATATCAAACTATTTTTACACAGTATATGGATGTCATTTGTATTTCATTTCATTTGCATTTTCCAGCTTAATAAACAAAAATATTAAATCTTATAGTCGAAATGATATTCGGGGAAAACTATACTGTAAATTTGGAAAATTTCGTGTCAGGCAATATTCGCGAAAAACAAGATGGACATCTATTCGCGTACTTTTAATTATGCGAAATCTGGTGACCACCAGCATAAAATCTATTGACTTTTTATATAAGTAATAGTTTTATTTTAGAGTATAGCTTTACTCGCAAATTAACGCGAAAATAAAACGATCGCGAAAGTTTCCCGATTTACAGTACAACACCATATCGAGACCTCATCAATTATATTGTATTTTTAATTCTTGATGATGGTAGTGCTTTTTATATTACCCATTTCTCTGTTATATATATTACAGGTTGTAAAAGTGGAACATATGGTTGGGAATGTCGGAAAAGTTGTCCGTTAACATGTCAGGAAAATAGATGTGATCCATACATGGCACATTGCTTGAAAGGTTCGTTAATTATAATAGCGATGCAAAACTTTTGTTACAATCAAGAGCTAAATGCTTAGCGAATGACACTGTGCCTCGAGCGTCAATATTGTCGAACAGTGATACTTTAAAGCTGCATTAAGTTTTAAAAAGAAAAAATTAAAACGGTGCTAATCTAATTAATGATGTTCCTAATGAACAATGTTACATTTGGTTCAACGATAAAAGCTCGAATAAATACAGAAATTACAGTATTTACCCAGCGAGATGCAACATTTGGGATCTAATATTGGAACATGGTTACGTCATCAAAACCCGGGTCATTTAAACACAACTTTCAAAACGGTGAAATACGATAAATTAAACACAGAACTTTGTTGAATTTGTCATTTGTGACTTAGTAAGGGATACATAACACCATTTCAAATACATCTGGATATTAATGAAGGACAATTAATGCAATCTGTCACGTTTCACCTTCGATTCTAGATTTTTCCGTACATCCGTGCGCATGCTCCAAGCTCATTATTACCATCGTAAAACATTCAGCAACCGGTCAGATGATTCCGTTTATTTACAGCTAAAAGAAATGAAATTTAAGAAAATGAATGTCACGGATCGTGGTTAGAAGATATCTATGTTTTAAAAAATATATCTTTAGCAAATCAAACAAAAATCAGAAAATTGAAAAACTTAATACAGGTTTAAGAGAAAATCAGCACATGTTCGAAGAAGTGTCTTAAAAAGACATCGCACCATGTTATAATATTCCGGACACGTCTTCAATATGAAGACAAGTAATATGACCAGGAAAGATAAAGCTCCGTTTTGTATTATTTTTTTTCCAATGCAAAACATGAACATGAGTCACAGAACCACAAACAAACCTAAAGATTTATAGTTCTAGCATTTAAACATTATATACTGATCCCGTCAACCACGTGTAAATACAGAGTTGACTTTTTAAAGGGCTTTGCCGGTTGGCTTGGTGAACGTTTTAAGGGTTGCGTACCCTGCATGTTGATGTGGAACAATGTTGGCGAGTGCGCTAGCACTAGAAGGTTTTTAGAAGCACACACAACATAAAAATTTATACGATCAGTAACACAGTGGTGATTATACTTAAGCAGTAATATTTTTTTTAATATTATTTAAGGATAAATTAAAAATAACGTCATATAAAATACATCGACCAATTAAAACGTTACGAAATGAGACATCATGCTTAGATTGCCTTTTTTAGCAAATACAATGTAAATCATTCCGCCAAGTGTTTTAATTAACCCTTACATATTATGTTTGCACAGAAACTATACGAAGTTCAAGATGACAACCGAAGCAACCAATAATAGCTTTAACATGCAGATAGTGTAATTAAATAGAACTCATAAAAACAAACCTGTTTATAATACAAGTAACGTCTTTGAAGCTAGTCTTAAACATAATATGTTGTATAAAGACTGATTTTGCATTTTAGGTTGTATAGAAGGTTGGAAAGGTGAATACTGTATGCAACGTAAGTACGTTTAATATGATAAATATGATGAAACAGAATAAAAAATTATTTTGTAAAGATTTAAACAATAAACATATTTTACAATACCGAGATCAACCAACACACTAGATAAAAGTCACACATTGGATGTGATTGACCTCTAAAATATGTCATTGGGAAAAACCTTTGTAAACAAGAACAGGGGATTAAATAAACAAATTTTACAAAACAAAAACAGAATGAAAAAAATTGATACAAATAGATAAATAAATAAATAGATAGATACTGTTGACTCCTAATTGTCTTAGAATTCTTTACCGGTATCGTTTAATTCTCTGCACGATTGAAATCACTTTGTATGATTTTTATAACTATGAACATAAATGCTTGCGTTGATTTTTATTCGTTTTTATGCATTAAAAATATCGATTTCTTACAGCTTGTGCAGATAACTATTTTGGTTTAAACTGTGAGAAGTTTTGTCACTGCAAAAATGATGGCTGTAATCCAGAGAATGGACACTGCTTCGTGCCAGGTTGTAAAGCTGGATACAAAGGTGTAAATTGTACCACAGGTGCGTTTTATGCAAGGTGTATACAGCAACTTGATATTATTTTATTATTATTATTATAAACAGTTATTTTGTTACTTGTTGAATTATTTTAAACCAACATTTAAAGCGATACTTTGTGTAACTGTAAACGAATGAGAGAAGGAGCAAGGAAAAATTGAACCTTTTTGACCTCCTGCAATGCCACTTAAACTGATAACGTGTAGATATAAGTGAACTAATCTTGACTTGGAAAGTCAAAGTTACTTGAACACGTGACAAAATATAAGGTTCATGCTTATCATATGAATCCAACTATTTCGTATGGTTCTGCTAAGCCAAGAAATCAACCAGGTATTATAACCGAAAAAAAATTATAGAAACCCAACTCCTCTTTAATTACAGCTTGTGAAGAAAACCGTTTTGGACCAGATTGTAACAACACATGTAATTGCTTAGTCGGAACATGTAGTGATCGGATAACTGGAACTTGTGATACCCCTGGATGCAAAGATGGTTGGCATGGAAATAATTGTAGCACACGTAAATATTGTCTATAATTCCTCTTATTTTTATAAATAAACAATCTATGATATGGTATGTAAAATGTGTCCTCTGTTTCAATATTTAACATAGACCTATTTCTTAAAGTAATTTTCAATATGGTGCCATATTACAATAAACTGATTGTCATAAAACATAAAACATCATAAAATTAAGTTAGAAAGCACTGACTTTGTAATTTCTGGAAAAGTTGTATTCTTGCATGGATCTTCAAGAATTTTTTTGGGGGGAAAACATATTAAGAAATCTTCTTCCGAGTAAACAAAACAAAATATTTATATTTAATCCTATTCTAGCGTGTGGTGGAAATGTCTTTTGTAATTCTTCATGCAACTGTGAAACAGGAGGTTGTGATATTGTAACGGGAATGTGTGTAGTGCCCGGATGCAGAGCTGGTTGGAAAGGAAAAGGCTGCAATGAACGTATGGAATTCTAGCTATCTTATCGAACTTTATTTATTGGTATAAGAATTTGTTTATTTGAATTTTGAATAGTGTAGTCACAATTTACTACAAATTGTGTTAAAAATCATTAATCCAAATAATAATTATACTATTGTAAAAGAGTACCTTTAGTTTTATTGGCTTAAAAAGTTTCTAATAGCATCGGCCTAAATAAATCCTTGCTCTATAGTGTGCAGTTTAATTCTTTACATATGATTACACAGGCAGTTTAAATAATAATAAGAAGAAGAAGAATTAATATATATATATATAGTAGTAGTATTATTATTATTTTATTTTATTTAAGTGTCACAAGTAATCAGTGCAATAAAAACATTCAAGCATAAATAAACACAACATGATCACTCCCAGCCATATTGACTTATGAGACACTAAAAGTGCATTAAAGCTAAGTTAAAATTAATACATGTACAGTATAACCTGCTGTAGAGTCCACCTCTATATAAAGTCCACCTGTCTATAGTAAACCGGTCTGAAGTATCCCAAATGGATTTTACTATATAATGAACCTCTATATAAAGTCCACCTGTCTAATGTGAATAAAGTTCCACCCTTTTCGGTCCCAAATGACTCCAGAACCTGTCTATAAAGTCCACGTCTTTAATATAATTTTTTATCAAATTTTATAATTTCCCAAATTTTTTGCAGTAAATATCGGCCACATTTCTTTGATACTGTGATGTAAGAAGATTGGCAATAAATAATTTTAATATAAATTTTTGATCACACTAAATACAATGTAGTAGCTTACATAGTTTAAAAATCTTCTGTAGTAAAGACTGACAGTATCTAACTGATATTACGTAAAATTTTGAAGAAAAATATATGAAGTCATACTTATCATGTCAACAACTGAAGCCATCAGATATGAAGATAGAAATACCCATTGTTATCTATTATGTTTTATATATAATTGTTTAATTTGTGACACCTTTGCTGCTACTTATAACAACAAAGACACAATTAGTCAAGTGTATATAATATGAAGAGTTTAACCAAATAATCTTTTCTGATGTACTGTTTATCAAATTTAAATAGTTATTTCTGAATAATCTGTTTAAAAAAATGAAAATAACTTTATTAATGTATATATTTATAAGTTTTAAATAGGTTCTGCATATTTTCACTTTTTAGCTATTTTAAACACTGTATGTTTACTCGTACATATAGGGGACCCTCTATATAAAGACCCCCTGTCTATTATGTCCACTTTTGCTCAGTCCCCTAGGTAGACTTTATACACAGGTTATACTGTAATTACATTTAAAACATTATTGTCTATTAAATTATTTCAAGAATATCTTTTTGGAACTTAGCTGCAAAAATTATTTACACATTTCTCATCCTACTTCTCCTTAAGTTGCCCTTTATGCTTAACATTTTCGCTCTTTATTGGGACAATATATGGTATAACAAAGTCTAGTAATCCTCATATGTATTATTTAATACATGCTATTTTAAGTGTTTTATATATGTAAAGAAAAGAGGCAATGTGTATATCGACTCGAGTATTTAATATATAACAAAAAATGAACAGCAAGTAGAAAAGTAGAACTAATAACGTGCTATGTATTGTATCATTAATGAACTGGATTGATACTCTAATTTCACAATGTTTACGAATTGACGGAATGTTCTTACTATCTCTATTAAATTGTCAAATTTGTATTTGCTTCTAGGTTTTCTAAAAGTTTTTTCAGATGCATTTAATACTTTTAACAAACTGCTTTTAGTTTTTATCAGATTCATTTGTTATCATATTCGCAGCTTGCCAACAGTATAAATTTGGACGTAACTGCAGTACAAGATGTCATTGTTTGAATGGGGGCTGTAATTATATAAATGGCATTTGTTATATACCAGGTTGCAGTGCTGGGTATACTGGCGAAAGTTGTAGTTTAAGTAAGTTTCATTAAAACTTACATTAAATCAATAAATTGATTAGTGATAAAATGTTAAAAATAGCGATGTATTGGTACAATTAGTTTAAGGTTTACCATCCCATAACTTAAACAACTGAATCTCTATTGAGAGTGTAATACCAATTGAATAACATTTAATAACATAACAATACATTCAGTCGTACCTCCTAGCACTGTTTCTAACTCAACGTTAAAATGCGAAAAGAAGGAAAATCAAGGTTTGTTAAATAAAGGAATAAAAGAAGGTTATGTTGATCTTTTGCAAAGAGGATGTTATAAAAACTACCCGTAACATTTCTTCCACTTGTAAAGACACATAACCAGTGGTGGTAAATTACCATCCAGTTCAACATAGTCCTGTAAATAGAAAATCAGTATCTACTGTAAAAATAACTTTTATTTAGTTAGACATAAAAAAAGATAGGAGATAAACATATTACAAAAGGAATCTAAAAGTTATTATTTGCATACTCAAAAAGGGACAATCAATCGTGCAGGTGATATAATTTTATGTAACCATACATAACTTGTAGTATAAAAAAAGTTTCATAGCAGGTCTGCAAGGGATTAGCACTCACTGATAATACAATTTTCATACTTATACAAACATGTATAAAGACTTATGAAACGGAAAAAAATCTCATCACACGCATGTTAGCGGAATGCTTAATTGCAATATAGTAATGTAGCTTGATTGATTTTACAATACATAAAAATAATTTTTGTAAATTTAAGCATGCGGAAGTAATGCATTTGGACCCTGATTGTAAGTCTGTATGTCACTGTGAGAAAAGCGAAATGTGATCATGTGACTGGAACATGCCGGGTACCCGGATGTAAACCTGGATGGAGAGGGAACAGTTGCAGTGAAGGTAGGTGATGTAGGATACCAAAGGAAAACATTTATAAAAAAAGAAACGCATTGGTTATTTTGATTTTTGAAGCACTTAAGTCTCGTAACTAAAAATAGGACACTAAATAATATTTGTTTTATCCTACACAAATATCATTTTATCTTAATACTTGTAGCACTTTTAAAAAGGGAGTAATAATTATTATTGTTGATGTTGTCAAGGCGCCATATTGTTCTATATTGAATATTGATTAAAGAGGTTGTAGTGAGTGATAACAATACATTTGTAAATTTATATACAAATTAAAAATTCTCTTTATCATCTTTGCAGCATGTGAACAAAACAAATTTGGTAGAAATTGCAGTTTAGAATGTCATTGCTTGGAAGGCGGTTGTAATAACACTAATGGTGTATGTTATATCCCTGGTTGTAGCCCTGGATATCTTGGTCTAAATTGTAGTTCATGTAAGTTTTTATGATTCCAAAATATGTTATATGGAAATATACTATAGTGTTCAATATTGTTAAGTCAATATATAAGGGTTATCAATTTAAAAAAAGGATCTGAAAAATGTTATGGAACATAACTATAACTAGTAATAGCTTACAATCTTTAGTTTGATCAAACATGTTCATTTCGATGGTCACTATCTAATTTCAATAGCCCAAGTTCATACTACATGCAGGTTATACTTTGTGAGACGTATATTCTTTGTCTGTACATGAACTATTAAAAAGTTCAGAAAGTTTAATTTTATGGCCGTCATCACAATATTGTTGAAAAGTATGATGTCGCTGTATCCAAAATTATTCTGAATTATTTTGACGTCTTATAACTTCATTTTCTTCATTTCAATTTGATTTCACACGTTGCCGGTGTAGCTAGCTAGACAAGAGGTGCCTACCATTACGGAACACCCGATCCCCCTTCCCTTGTGGAAGTTTCTGTTTAAAATATTTGACGGTTTTCATAGTTTGGGATCTTAATTTAAACGTGGTCCGGTATATTTTTGCTTGATTACATTGGTAATTGAATGAATATTTGGTTACAGCCAATGTAACCAAGAACATGACATAAATTTAACATGTTTACAACCAGAAAAGACAAGAAAGAACAAAACATATTAAAACCATTCATAAATTGAACTATTATCTTTGGACAAGCACTGATGTAAATTCCAGTGGTGTGATTATAGTGCTGTTTGGGACGGGTTTTAACAATACTACATATATTGTAACCAGGGATAAATTAATGTTAACAGAGTAAGCCTTATTTAAAAAAAACTATAAACCAAAAACCCCTGCATATATTTGTTATTTGTAATAAGATAATTTTTTATATATATTGCAGCCTGTAAAAATGGAACCTTTGGTCTAAAATGCAGTAAAACCTGTAACTGCTTAAATGGGATCTGTAATCCTGTTAACGGTCATTGTGCTCTTGATGGCTGTTTGTCTGGTTGGCAAGGTATCAGTTGTAGTCAACGTAAGTAAACATACTTGTTTTATCAACAATTATACTTTTTTTACCTTCTTTTAATAAAAAAATGTTTTGCCTTCAACAAAGACTTAACAAATGACGGACACAACAAAATGTTAACTAAGGTACCAGTCATACTTAATTAACCAATGTTGCTTTCGACTGCCATAAACGTATGTATATCTAGTACCCGTGTAAATTGGCTAGTGTAATGATAGTTGATGTTTGTCTACGTTGCTTGGTTTTTATTTTTGTTTTGGCCGACCCACAACAAAATCTATCAAATAAAAATACCTCTATACAATCACAACGCTAGCATGATTTCACGATATACAATAGAAAGAGTTGTTATTTTTCCCTTCGGTGTTTGACATACGACATTACCTTCTTATTCTTGTTTTGTGATTAAAGATTTTTCATTTTAATTTAGTGGTTGTGTTATTTACTTGTAAAATCATATACAGCCATTTAATTTTGATCCAACGAAAATCTTGAACAAAAAAAGAAGATCGAGACTAAGTTACGAAAATTTCACTATTAAGGTTTAAACCACATTTAGTCAACGATAAGTTCTGCGCTGATTACGGTCAAGTATTTGTATGTATCTTGTCAATAATGTATTAGAATTAGTTTACAGATTTCACCTTCGGAAGGTTTACAATCTGGAGCTATTTTTTGTATCATAGTTGCAGTTGTTATCATTTTACTTGTGGTCTCATTTTTTACTTTGTTTATTTTTACAGGCATTTCAGACACGGAAGGATTACAGTCCGGAGCTATTTTTGTATCATAGTTGCAGTTGTTATCATTTTACTTGTGGTCTCATTTTAACTTTGTTTATTTTTACAGGTATTTCAGACACGGAAGGATTACAGTCCGGAGCTATTGCTGGAATCATAATTGCAGTCGTCATCATTTTACTGCTGGTGGTATTGTTAGTGATTGTCCTATTTGTAGTAAAACGGCGGTAATTTGATCTTTTTGTCATCTTTTTAGTCATATTGCATTCAGTTATTCTCATTAAAGATTTTATATAATTTAAATTGGTTTTTTGTGATTTTTTTAACGAACACAACAAGAAAATATCATTTTATTTTGTTTAAACAAAGTTCCTTTTTTATTGCTAGATGACGTCTAGTAATTGTGAGAATATGCAACTTTATCATGGTTATCTGAATAACTATCTCCAATGAAACTGATTTCTTCTGATATGGATGACTGAATGCCTGTCTTCAATGAATCTGTTTACTTCAATTATCACTAGATAATTGTTATATATTAGATTAGATTTGCTTATTAGATTTTTCTTGACTCTTTTCTTGTGTTGTTTACTTTTCTACACAAAATGTCTTTTTTTACATATTGCAAAAAATGTTGGTTCCAACTGTATTTCTTTATTGTCATTCCTCACACATCAGATTTTTCCAATCAGATGGTGTTAATTCAAGTTCTTCATCCGGCTCAATTATATAATTTTTTATCCATTTTTTACCTTATTTGTATGATAAACGTTTTCCACTTACTGTCAATTTAAACAACACAATTCACTTATAGCATACTTTACTTCATACACTTTTGCCTCCATTATGTAATCAAATGATTCTTATGAACACAGAATGGTCAGTCAGTGAAGTGTTAAAGATTAGCATTTGCAATGTTTTATTTTATATGAAGTGGATCAGTTTTTTAATGAATGAATTACATGTAGTTGACAACTCTCGAATAACGTTTTGTCGATTATTTACAAATTGGCAGTAATTAATCTTTGGCGAATAACAGTTAATAAACAAATAAATTTCGACATAGAACATTGTAACCCTAAGCTTAAACTATTTTTATCATTTGGGACAAGAACATTACGAATAATAAATTCAAAGTATATATTCATCATAAATTTGTCCTTTTTTCGAAAAATAAATAGAAGAATATACAAATGAATAAATAAATAAAACTGAACAAAAAAAGGACAACAAAAGCAATATGAAATTTGTACCGATGACTTTAGGACTTCAAACTTTGATTGTCTTTTTACTATGACAAAATTATGTCATTCGGTTAGAATATAACAATAAAAATTTTATCAAAGGATTTTGCAAGCCTAGGCCAAAGTTTTATGGTCGTCATCACAATATTGCCACTGTATCAACACTCATACTTGAAATATTTGAATTTCCATGGTTACATGTTTCTTTCACTCTCAAATTTGATATTGCTCGTGACGGATGTAGCTTGCTAGACAGGAGGTGTTTACTCTTTCGGACCTTACTTCCTTGATGGAAGTGCACATGTGTAACTGAATCGGTCAATTTTCAAAGGTTTAACTTTGTTTCCTTAAGGTTGTGATTTGGACATGGACTGGTATGTTTGTGTTTAAATTATATTACACTATAAAAACAACTTATTGTAAGGTTTATTATGTATACTGTATTTCAGTAGACAACATTCCTATATGAATGACAATGACTTCAATAAAAATTATACATTGGATAAAGATACAGAGAATAGAACTCTTCCTGAGAAAACAACTGTAGCAGATGATGCATTTAAAGTCCATAAAGAAAAAGCTCTTGTTAATGACTTTTCTGATTACGAAACAATGGGTAATATCACACCATCTTTTACTGACAATGAAGGTATTAGTAATAGTATCGATTCACATATTTTAGGACCAGAACTTAAGAAAGGTATTTATAATAGTTTGTCGTTAAATAAATAATCACAATTTCTGTCGCATATTTAAAATTTAAAATAGGTTTATCTAGACATCATTTACTTTTTGCTTCTGTGTTAACTGAAGTCATTTAGACAATTTTAACATTACCATAATTTTAAATGGAACCGACCGCTATTTCATTTTAAATATAAACATTCTAACTTTTTCTGTTTCGAGCACAGTTATGTTCGTAAAACATTTTAAGCTATTTTTGTTTTTACACTATAAAGCACGGTCATACCCTTTTTTAAAATTTCATAAGTGACTTTAACTCTACCTATATTTAATTGACAAAACAGTAAGTGTGAAATTGTAATTGATGTACTTACTTAATACTTATATTAATTGAAATATTAATAATATTAGATTAAGCGTGATATATACCGCCAGTCTGATTGAGTAGACCAACCAAAATGCCATTCAGCTCCATGTTCTGTTTTAAGAAAAGCGAAACCCAGCAGAGGGTTTTCCAGAAAACTGAAAGACATATACATTAAATAATTATTTTCATTAATTATTCAATTATTGCATCGATGCAACTTAAATTTTATTTTTACAGATGGTCTATTTGTGACCTCAGCAGATGTTGATTTAGATGACCTTGAAACTTCAGATGAACAGCATAGGATGTCCCCTTTCTGCGAAGAACAAAACAGTGAATCTGACCTCGAAACTGTGCTTCAAGTCAAAGATCTTGGAGATATTATTGCAAAGTTCATATCTACAGGAGAATTTAATAGACAATATAAGGTAAATAATTAAAAAAGACAGTTCTGGATATTTAGATTTTGAAATGTTGAAAGATCTCAATGTATTATTCTTGTTTTTACGATAATCATTATTTTTTATGGCTATGGAGCTTTTATTTTGTAAAAGTATATAGGATACACTTAAGTTTAGAGAATATTTGATAATGACCATCCAGTTGAACATCTTCAATGTAGCAAAGACATTACTTTTAATAGGTGTGGTTATTATAAACCCCTTTTTATAACCTTCTTTTTTAATTGCCAAATTATTCATTTAAGAACACATTTGTTCCGAATCTTTTTTCCTAAAATAATGTTACACTTCGTTCCCTTTTGGAAAAAAATATTTATTTGGTTTCTTTTGATAAATTAAATAAATGTTGATGGATTATCAATAAAAAACTGATTTTAAAAAAGACTCCATTTAAATTTATGTGTATAGCATCTAACAAACTGTTACTGTTCGTTCAAGAAATATTTATATAACACAAACAAGAAAATATTACATGATTACACGGGGAACGTTATACTTACACAATTATAGTAATGTTAATTAGATTTATATTTCATACATTCATGCTTAGAATATTATTAGTTACATAATTTGTGAGCAGGGTGTTAGAAATTCCAAACTATCTGGGACTATATCACCCTGAGCTACAGGCAAAATAATTGTTGTTCCTTTACTTTTAACTGCTCTGCTGTTTAGAGTAAGTTTTGTCGACAGCTTTGTTATCGGAATGAAAAATGCTGTCCATAATTTAACATCAGGGAGCATACCTTACAATCAGTTATGACATAATACGATTTTTTCTCGTGACGTCTTTTTTCGAGGTTTCAAATTACGCGTACTGTTTTTATTTGAAGAAATCAAGATCGAACGTACATGCTTGTCACACGATGATACTAACATATATCGTTTATTTCTTGATGAAAAGTAACTATAGCTAATGCATACCAAAAATCTCACATTTTTTAATACACCAAATATAATTCATTATTTGTTATTTTCAATTTACAGAAAATTCCCTTTGGTGCAATATATCCTTGCGATGCCGGGAAAATGGCAAAAAATAAAATCAAGAACAGATTCTTAAAAACATTCCCTTGTAAGTAAGCTACATTAGACTTTTATGGACTAGTGACGACAAACTTAATTATATAATCCGATTAAAAAAGCAGTTTGATAACATATAGTGACAGCAACCGAAACTTCAAATGAAGAAAATTCATGTGACATACACTGTTATGAAGTATACTTGTAATCAAATTTAATAGTATGCTTATTTTTTGATAGCTAAATTTTTGTTTTAACAGTAAACACCTCTGTTTTTTAATATCCAGTTTAATCCAGTGCCATCTAATAAAATTATATGAATCCGAATCCAGCTAAGGATTATTTACCTTTTATATTGATTGCTGTCTTATGATAAGTATTACAACAAGAGGCCCATGGGCCTTAACGCTCACCTGAAGATATTGTCCAATGCAGTTTGCAAAGTGCAATAGACAATATATTAAGTACAGAAACTTTAAAAGTTTTCTCAAGTTAAGAACTCCCACAAAACTTTATCAGAAATATATCCACTCACATTTCATTTATAAATAGTTTATATAATATGCATGAAGTAACTGTAGTGCAATGAATAATTTCCAAATCATAAATCAATTTCAGTATACTTGTGCAGCTATGTCCTTGACCTTTGAACATATATGACCTCAAAATATATATGATTGTCATGTCAATACCTACAATATTCTAAAATACATGCCTATACAAAAAGTTAATAGTTTTCAAGATATTTAGCAATTTAAGTCTTTTTTTGCAGCTGTGACCTTGACCTTTCAACATATGACCTTGAACCATATATCAAAATGATTGTCATGTCAATAACTACAATATTCTAATATACATGCCTATACAAAAAGTTGATAGTTTTCAAGATTATTGGCAATTTTAGTCTTCTTTTGCAGCTGTGACCTTGACATTTCAACATATGACCTTGAACCATATATCAAAATGATCGTCATGTCAATACCTACAATATTCTAATATACATGCCTATACAAAAAGCTGATAGTTTTCAAGATAATTAGCAGTTTAAGTTTTTTTTTTGCAGCTGTGACCTTGATCTTTCAACATATGACCTTGAACCATATATCAAAATGATCGTCATGTCAAAACTTACAATATTCTAATCTACATGCCTATACAAAAGGTTAATAGTTTTCAAGATATTTAGCAATTTAAGTCTTCTTTTGCAGCTGTGACCTTGACCTTTCAACATATGACCTTGAACCATATATCAAAATGATCGTCATGTCAAAACTTACAATATTCTAATCTACATGCCTATACAAAAGGTTAATAGTTTTCAAGATTATTGGCAATTTTAGTCTTCTTTTGCAGCTGTGACCTTGACATTTCAACATATGACCTTGAACCATATATCAAAATGATCGTCATGTCAATACCTACAATATTCTAATATACATGCCTATACAAAACATTAATAGTTTTCAAGATAATTAGCAATTTAAGTATTCTTTTGCAGCTGTGACCTTGACATTTCAACATATGACCTTGAACCATATATCAAAATGATCGTCATGTCAATACCTACAATATTCTAATATACATGCCTATACAAAAGTTTAATAGTTTTCAAGATAATTAGCAATTTAAGTCTTCTTTTGCAGCTGTGACCTTGACCTTTCAACATATGACCTTGAACTATATATCAAAATGATCGTCATGTCAATACCTACAATATTCTAATATACATGCCTATACAAAAAGCTAATAGTTTTCAAGATATAGTGACAAATATATAATTTTTATCAAATTCCCCACTCAGTGCCTCATAATTTCCCCATTTTGAGTCCCATGGCTACCATTTGTGCAAATCTGAAAAAAGATGACCTAAGGATGTTATAAATGAAATAACTAAGGTATACCTCTTGTAGATTCAGAGGAGAAGATTTTTAAAGTTTTTCACTATTTCCCCCCTTATGGGGCTCCAAGGGGACATAACTCCTTCATTTGTGCAAATCTGAAAGAGCTTCATCCAGGCATGATGGTTACCAAGTTTCATTAAATTTGGCCCAGTGGTTTTGGAGGAGAAGATTAAAATGTAAAAAGTTTACGCACGACGGACGACGGACGACGGACGACGCACGACGCACGACGGACGAAGATGGATAGCAATAGCTCATCTGAGCTTTCAGCTCAGGTGAGCTAAAAAGTTCTTCGCCTGGTTCTTTAGCAAGCGGATGTATTTTGCCGGAATATTTGTCATTTAATAACATTTACAAAATAAATCTTATGTCTACTTTTTTCTTCTTTTACATAGATGACCATTCCAGAGTTGTTTTGAAAACGTTAATAGATAATCCAGATTCGGATTATATCAACGCTAATTTTATCGACGTAAGTGAATTCCATTCAATTTATAAATCTTTATGTAGCCTTTAATTTTCGTATAAAAAGTTATGTTATTTACTATGAAATAACATTTTATTTTTAATTGTTTTGTTTCATCAAATAAGAACGATTTGAGATATAATCATTGAAGAGCTTTTTCTCTCAAAACACATTTTATTCATTAAGCGTATGAGTGTTGTGGCATTTATTTAATAGTCTGTTGTATTTAATCAACATGGATGCAATTCTTTTAATAAAAAGACCATTCTTACTTTTTAGGGAATAAAAGAAAAGACAGCATATGTAGCAACTCAAGGTTAGCCACACACACACACACACACACAGAGAGAGAGAGAGAGAGAGAGAGAGAGAGAGAGAGAGAGAGAGAGAGAGATGTGTAACATGTATGTATAAGTTCTTTTTCATCAATAAATACAGAATATAATTTACAGAAAATTATCGTGAACTAGCTTATTATACAACAACATCAATATAGTAACTATCTTTCAATTCAAATTATATATATATATATATATATATATATATAGCATCCGATCCAGTCTGATATGGATACTGCATTTTAAAATTTATAAATATTATTTCTATTGATTCTTAATAGATAAACTTTCTGAATAACAAGAACAAATATTGATAAAATTTACATTATACATGTATTTATTGTTGTTTTTATGATTTAAGGACCAAAAAAGAATACTGTTGATGATTTCTGGAGGATGGTTTGGCAAGTGAATTGCGGAAAAATCGTAATGCTCAATAATCTTTTTGAAAATGTTAAAGTAAGTACTCAAAATTAACAAATTAATTTTTATCCAAATATTTACGTCAGTCTGACTTTTGTACAACCCACTGTTACTATTATTATTATTATTTTCGCAAAAGTTTTGTAAACAACATATTTTTCATAGTTCGCTATAAGCCGGGCGTTTGTACCCCAGTCCTTTATATAAAAGTCACATAAAGCAAGGAGATAATAGTCATTGTACAAATAGAGGTTCATATGTATAACTTTAGATGCTTTAAATGTTACATAAAAAGTGATTGTGAAAAAGTTATTAAGATCTATTAAATTGCTCTGATAATTTTAGAGAGAAACTAGGATTTTTGTAAGACACCTCGAAAACCATATAGAAATAGAAAGTGAAACTTCGACACTTTTTCCCTCTGACGTGTTGGCATGCTTTCTTTAGGTCACATCTTATTGATTAAAGTAGTAATGGAGAAAATATCTGTATGCTTTTTTGATTTTAACTGAAGAATATAGTTAAATGACCAGTTTCTATAAACTTGATTTTTAGATACAACCTCACTTTCAGTCCATAATTAAACAAAACTCCTTATTTAAACAAAATCATTCAAAAATATAAAAAAAATGTAAAATTTACTGACCTAATGGAGAAAATTAACCAGACTTATCAAAAAAGTTTCCTTAATACTGTGCATATTTGCAATTTTTTTATTTTTCAACACGACAACTAATTCACTATGTCCAAAATATCCCTTATGGACCTTTCTAGTTTACTTTGTGCTGTCAGAAAATATACCATTAAGAAAAATTTTCAGCCGACTTAATTTTTGAAATTTATTTGAAACTAAGGTTTGTTCCCTCATGCAAAGCATTCCTTAGCTGGATTTAGATTCATACAATTTTAGAACTTTAGATTCATTAATTTTTAACTGTTTGGATTATGTTTATATCTATCACACTTTTCGGTTCCTAATGTCACTGATGAGGAATGATGTTTCGAAATGTGCACATATGGCACATCAACATTTAAAAGGTATCTGTGTTATATATTTGCCATATAGGCTAGGATGTCATGATCTGAATATTCATAATGATCACCCCTTGAAAAATCCGGATAATAATTAACACCAAATGATTAACTTATGGTTCTTTCCTACACTTTTCTAATTGAAAAAAATAAAAAAAATAGTGGATTTGCCAATTAAAATTCCGACCGAAATATGAATCGGTTTTCTATTTAGATTTTACAACTTGACCGGACAGTTCTCGGGGTTTTTTTTTTACATAAAACATGATTTCTCTTTGCAAACAAAAATGTAAAAATAAGCTTTTCATCTTTTAAACCATTTTATTTTGCATATAATGTCTCAAATGTATTTTGGCTTGTCTGGTAAACTTTTTAAATAAAATGACAACATAGAAATTACACTTGGTAAAAACAGTGCTTTTGTACGAAAAAAACCTAAAATTCAGGGGTTTTGTCCCCCGTCATTGTAATATCTATATAGGAAAATGATTCACGATTACTCGAAACATTTAATTGGCAAATGGTCTATATGAACTATATCTACTGTATTTTTTTGAAAATGAATTTCTTTTTCATATTTTTTTCAAATTTAACACCATGTTATAAGTGTAGTAAGGAAATGAGATTTGCATATTAATTTATTTGACCTATATTAACCTTTAAATACTCTAATAAATCTTGGATGAGGCCCAATTGGATCCATGAAGGAATTAAATTTCAACTTTTTTCCCAAAATCTGTTCCATGTACAGAAGAAATCAGAGAAAATTTAGAATATGGTTAGGTAAATGTTTTTAAGTTAACCAAACTTTTATTTTTGTAAGGAAAATTTAGAATAATAGAAATATATTTAAAAAAAACATGTGACAAACAACTGTGCAACAATAGTACAAAATGTAATTGTTTTACAAAATGCAAGATAGTTATACTGAGTTTTCTAATTTTGGTGAACAGCTAGTCTCGAAAAATCGTATGATGGAAAGTGATGAAATTATGAACATTTTCTTTCTATATTTATTCATTGTTTATTGAGAGGTTTTGTTTTTAAGTTTTGTCAAGTTCTGTTTTTTGGGTGAAGTTAGAAAAATAGCTTACCTTTCCGGAGCACCCGGCTTCACATTCCTAGAGGTTTACGTGTGTAATTGAAGTCAATTTTCAATGTTTTTACTTTGCATTAAGGATTGTGATTTGGATTGTGATTTTATTTGTTCGATTTCATCAAACACTTTAGTTTAAAATCTAATAAACTCAAAAGGAATGCAAATTGAGAAAAAAAAATTCAATTCTACAACTAAAATATTCACCTGTTTTGTGATAAATTGCTTATTATTTCTTTAAGATGTTTTTAATGACAAGTAAGAAATAAACTTAGTAATTTTATTTTATATTTTAAGCCAAAATGTCATCAGTATTGGCCAGACAATTCTACCGTGTTATCCAGTGGTGTATTTGAAATAAAAGAAAAATTTAAAAAAGAAAGTCTTTATTTTATTACAAGAGTGCTTAGTGTAACACATACAGAGGTACATTAATAGTTTATCGTTTTTAATGTGATACATAAGAAGGTGATTTAATAGTTCATCGTTCAAAACTTTTAACTTGTATCAACTTTAGAAACTGTTATTTGATAATCGTCAATTAAATTTCCCAGTTTAGATATATATATATACTTGAAAATCCTGCGGCAAAGCTATATGGCAAGAACTCAGAACACATGACTGATAAAAATAAATAATTAATTAAATAATGATAATTTATTGGATTTAACCAATGATCACTGGTTACATTGTTTTTATTTACCATAAGCTAGTAATCTAACTACATATCTATTTTTTCGTATTTATATGTATGCTTTTTAGTGGTTTTTAATGTTCTTATAAATTAAACTTTAAAAATATTCTGTAAGTAGTTATTAATAACTAAAATTTTATTATATTGAAGACAGGAAAAGAAAGAAGGATTTATCACTTTCATTTCACAAATTGGCCTGATCATGGAGTTCCAGATCCAATACAACTGACATTTTTCCACAGAGAGTTTATGAAATCTGTTTCTGACCTTAAAGGTCCATCAGTAGTACATTGCAGGTAAAATCATAATTATAAACACTAGATTTTAATCAGAGATTTGATATATTTCTAAGACAAATACCTGTTTAATTTTGATATTTTTGTGCCATATGTGCACATTTCGGAAAATTATTCCTCATTACTTTGGACCGAAAAAACTTAAAATGTACAAAATCATAAGCCAGACAGTTGAAAAATCTTTTAAATCTAATTCCTTCTAAGGAATGTTTTGCATCAGGAAACAAACCTTATTTTTAAACGTTTCAAAAATTGAGATGACTGAAAATGTTGTGACAAATCCATTTTCTATCAGCACATAGTACTGCCTACTGAGTTATGAATACCCTTGTGGAATTTATTTCACCGACAGCGGTACCCGCACAGGGGTAGTAAATATCTAACAAAAATACCCGTTTTCTATTGATGTGCTAAATCATTTATATGTTGTATGCTGGTCCTCATTACTGATTTACTGTGTGTTTGACATATTCAAACGAAGTCATTGAGGCTTATTACATCTGTTAATTATTCAGCGTCATTGTTTATAGAAATATTTCATTAACTTTTATAAAATTTGATATTAAGTAAATTGGTAGTATATAAAAGACGAATGTATTGTTAGGTGTTTGGTAAAATAGAGAATTTTAAAAATATACGAGTGGTTGTAAAAGAAATGAAATGATGAGAGACAAACTATTAAACACTTTTTCATTTGTCTTATGCGTTATAATCTAAAGTCCCAAATTGTCTTGTCTGTTTTTTTTAATTTTTGTGTTTGTTTCATGTTTTTAATTTCTTGTCCACTTATTCTAATTTGATAAATAGTCAATTGATATCAAAAGCTTTTCAGATGTTGTATTAAATTTATATGGTTATACATGTTTTAATAAGTAATCTACCACAATTCTACTGGAATTTTTTTTGAGACTTATTTTTAAGCAATCAATATGAGGAATGATTTTCCGAAGTGTGCACGTATGACACATCAAAATTTAAGTTACGTTATACATGTATTTGTATTTATGTTATATATTTACTACCGCTGCTGGTGGAATAAACTCCCCGAGGGTATCCATAACTCGGTAGACAGTACTTTGTGCTGTCAGAAAATATATCATTAAGCAAAATTTTCATCGGTCTTAATTTTTTTAATTTATGTAACTCTAAGGTTTTGTTCCTTCATGCAAAGCATTCCTTAGCTGGATTTGGAATAATATAATTTTGGAACTTTAGATTCATTAATTTTCAACTGTTTGGCTTATGTTTTCAATCCATTAAGAAAAGGTAAAGGTAACTGTTCTCCAGGGTTATAAAAATTTGGAAAACTTCTTTGTTTTAAGGATCACTTTATGTCTATTTTTGTTTTCACTACAGCGCAGGGATAGGGCGAACAGGCACATTTATTGCCTTAGACGCATTATACAGATATGGTATACAGACGGGAAATATTGATGTTTTTGAATTTGTAAAAGGAATGAGAAGAAATCGAATGAATATGGTACAAACAAAGGTATCTACAATGAAACCTAGACTTTAGCTTTAGAGGTTATGCTCAGCCAAACAGAAAATATGTGCACATTTGCTGCCATCCTTCTATAAAAAAAATCATACCTTTTGATTTTCATATAATGTTTTCTTTGTACTGTCGTGTTAATTGTCCTTGACCAATCAAGTGATATTTGTAATACTTAAACAATGTTTGTATGTTGGAGTATATGATAAGTTAATTATGCTAATGTGTAGGTGCACAACGCATAACCTGTGACAACTTTGTTAATCAATAAATTGTTACATAAACGTATTTATTTTATTCTAGGAACAATATATTGCGTTACATGAAGCCCTACTGGAATCTTTCGAATTCCAAGATACGTCTCTAGACAAAGAAACATTTACAATACTGATGGAAGAAAACTATAGTGAAAAAATAGAAAAAGAGTTTCAGGTAGTTTAAGGAATATTTTTGTTCACTGTTTATATCTAACTAGTATTCCTGTCTTTAACAATTAATATAGAATTATTGAATATTGTGTACAATTTATTATAAAATCTATTTTTATAATCAAGTATTATGCAAAACATGCATAGTTTTGGAGAAAAATAGTCATGCCAAACGTATTCAGGGTGTATAATTTGACATCTTATAATTCCATTTATTTTTGTTTTTGTACGTGGCGGATGTAGATAGCTAGACAAAAGTTGCTTCCTTTTCGAAGTTCTCAGCCTTACTTCCTGAAAGGAACTTCACGTGTGAATTGAATTGGCGAGTTTTTAAATTTGTAATTTGTTTTGTTTTTTGTTTTTGTTTTTGTTTGTTTGTTTTGTTTTTGTTTTTTTTTTGTTTTTTTTTTTTTTTGGGGGGGGGGGGTGGTTTGTTTGTTTTGTTTTTGTTTTTATTGTAATTTTGACATAGGTAGGTATGTTTGTATTATAACTCTATCTACTAAAGCTTTAACTGTTTCCAACTTTAAGTTTTAAAGTATAGAATGTTCAAATTAATTTCTGCTTCTGGGTAAAACATTTCATTTGCTCTTATAGTATTAGTGCACTGCTGAGTTTGTAAACAGTCTTTTTTGTAATATTCTTAAATGTTCGCCTGTTGATATTTCAATAATAAACTTTCAACCAAACCGAAAATGATTTTGGTTTCAATCTGGTAATTAAGACTGGTTTTAATTCTGTTCAAACTTTTCGGGTGTTCAAGTGGCGCAGTAGTTAGCGCTCCCGCCTATCACCAATGCGACCGGGGTTCGATTCCCAGCATCGTATGTGATAAGGTATGAGGTCACCTGCTTGAGCATGTGGGTTTTTCTCCGGGTTCTCCGGTTTTCCTCCCACAATAAGACCTCACGCGCGCTACAATTCGAGCCAACGAGCTAGATTAATATAAGTTGCACAACTTGTTTCTAAATCGTTGTAAAAGAAATAAAGTTAAATTAATTTAAAACTTTTCGTTCCCTTAAAACATTGTCACTCATACCTTTTTGAAACAATTAATTTTTAATTTTTTGATTTATGAAAAAACTTGAATGTTGGTTGATACACAATTTATAATAAAGGTTTTAATGTTTAAAATAGCTATTATTTATCAAATAGTTAACTATCCTTTTTTGAGCGGAGAATTTTATCAATCGATTGCATTAGAAATATTTTTGTAACATTTTGGTTATTTATCTATTTGAAGTCGCTAATGAAAAAAATTCCAAAGTTTTACAATGAAAATTCATACAGTGGAGCAAAAGATAAGAAAAATGAAGACAAAAATAGAATACAAAATATTTTACCAGGTAAGATAACCTATCAAGCAAAAAATATAGATAGTAATGTGCATGCCCTAAATAAATTATAAGTTTTGTCTTTGGTATACATACAATTTTGTATTCACCATAAATATTGTAACAGTCAAGCTGCAGGATTGCACTGTAGGGCATTAGTAACGTAACTTTCGAATTGATAAATGTATTATTTTATTTCAATGATACATTTTGTTGACTTTCAATCCAGCACGTCTTAAATATTACGTAACTTACGTTTAGAATGAATCGGTAAACATTTCACCTAATATTGCTTTAATTGACATTTCAATAACAAACTCATATTTTGCAGTTGAGAAATACCGACCATACTTGATGTCGCACGGACGTTCTAGAACAAATTATATTAATGCTGTCATTATTCCAGTAAGTAGCTGTATATTAATTGGCACTTAAGTTTGCTACTCAATTTAGTTGTTAATTAAGTTGAAATCTGTTTTTACAGGATCCTTACAGAATCAATACCTTTGTTTGAATTTTAAAAGTGTGTATTTAACAAACATAGAAAAGTCTGAAAAATTATACCAAAAACAAAGAAAATAATTGTTTAAATGGTACAGTGAGCTGCTTTTGAAATTTTATGAGGTATTTAGTTGTAGTAGATGACACATGTTCTACTTATTCATTCACAAAAATTAAAAAGCTTTTCATAACAATTGTACAGACAGAAATGTTGACCCCCCCCCCAAGTCATAAGCAGTTTTAATATATTTACCTTTAATTCTAACAAGGTATTACTAATAACTAAAAAAAGATGATTCTAAAACTTTTGATGGGTTAGAAACATAGTTAAAACAAATGGCTTACCGTCTTGAGTTTGATAGGAGAATTTCATGTTGGCGTTCAATTAAAAATTAATAGCACTCAAACAACCTAAAACTAAACACCGAGACAGACAGGCCACGAAGGTAAATCGGTGTTGAAAGCGCTAAATGAAATCTTTTTGAAATTTATTAATATTACGTTGTTATAAATCTAAGGAACAAAAATAAATTAATAAAAAAGTTGAAAACAGGATTATGTTAACATTTATTGTTAATAATATGTGAAAGTGAATATTTTTCATAATAACCTCTTTTTAGAGTTATTTATTTTATGTAGGTTGAGCTGTCAAAATTTAAATTAAACTTATGGGATACATTATTATTTCGTTTACTTAGCAGTTTATCATGATCAAAATTATTATATTTTGTTTCGATTTTATCTAGGGTATAAAAGACAGTGTTGGCTTTTTGGTTACACAGTGTCCCCTCCCAGATACAGTATCCGATTTTTGGTGCATGGTATTTGATCATCGCTCAAGCACTGTTGTTTGTTTAGATGATAGTTTGTTTAGTGAGAAGGTATAGTTTTTAAAATAAAAAGATTTTTTTGATAAACAATTGACTTAATAAAGAATAAACTGTAAACAAGATAGAATTTCTGACTTAATTTACCGGATTAATAGACGAAGTGATAACATGGCTATTAGCCAAGTACATGCATCAATAATCTTCTTTTGAAGGCTATTAATATCAGCCAACAAATAATAATCTTTTAAAAAAGAAATATTATGTTACTTTAGTAAAATAAAATGTATGTAATATTCTACAGATAATTTTGATGCCAAACAGTAAGGACTGTAAGATTGAAGTTGGCAGCTTTACACTTCATAACACTACGGATTCCAAAATTGTAGGCAATGTGAAAGAAACAGAATTGATATTGAAATATCACGTATGTAACCTTTACATGCATTCCACTTATTGTGTTTTCGTTTTTATACTTACACAAACAATTGATTTTCATTGTTGTTGTGGATATCTTTATAGTTTGGTTATTTTGATTACTAATGAAACGATTCAATATTTTTCGTGTTTTTATTCCTATATTATCAGTGGTTTTCGTTATTTTAAAGTAATTTGTGGTTAAGCATAGCGTTAAGCTCTTTTTAAACATTACAACGAGATATTATATTTTAAGTATTCAACTAAGAAGGTTAAAACAATGATAAGTAACCAGAACTAAACTCTTCTATAAACAAAATGTCTATCATTCTAGATTTCAGGGAAAACGCTCATCTAATCAGTCACTTTTATATCTTCAACTAGACGTATTTAAATCCCGTTTTTATCGATTCTTCGGTAATGTTTATGTTTTGGTTGCATTATTTATTTATTCATTTATTTATTTGTTTATTTATTTAGGAAAATGAAAGAAAGGTGAACGTGTATCAGTATATGGAATGGGCGACTGGTAGCCCTGTACCGTCTTCAAAAGATGGATTGTTACGGTTGATAAAGAGAGTCCAAAACTGGAAGTCAAATGCTGAATTGGGTCCGATAACAGTTTTAAGTTTGTAAGGAGTGTAGTTTTAAATAAAATATTACAAACTTTTGACGTTCTTACTACAATTTGCATTGCATCACTTACTTTAAATTATAAAGTTTTATATGAGAATCTAGAAACTTGTTTATAATTACTTAAACAGGGTACCGTAAAACTTAAATGCTGATTTTGAATTTGTTTGTCAGTATTGTTTGTGAAACTGACTATCAGGCACCGGATGTTAAGATTAATGAAAGGAATGGTCAAATTTTAATTCAAAGCAAAGTACATAACCTTAAATTTCTGTCATAAATCAAAGAATTCACAAAGTAATGCTGAACTATTAAGCAGCCAAATACATGTTTCAATTTCTAATAAATACTGATTAACATACCCTTTTTGAACGTCAACCGTGAATTGATGCGCTTGGTAATTGAGACAGAAGGTAAAATCATTTATGATTTTACTAGTAACATTGATTTTTTTAAAAAACTAATCGATTCCGCCATTAATTTCGTAGTTAGTTTGAGCTTCTTTTTATTGGCTTCATGTAAAATCTTGAAACCAGCTTACGTTATTGAAACTTGTTTTCATTCTAATTGTTTTTATAGGGACGGTGCTAAATGTTGTGGCGTATTTTGTCTGCTATATAATATTATACACGGTTTACATTTTGAAGACAAAATAGATATTTTTCATACAGCAAAAGCAATACAGAAACGTAGACCAGAATTTCTTACAACAAAGGTAAGTGTGTCGAATCATCATCAAAAATTATCAAAGTATCAATCTAAAATGGAAATTATAAGAATCTTCAAATTTTTTTTAATAATAATAACAGTAATAATAATAAAAATATGTCCATGTCAAATAATAAAAAAGGTAATATCTATATGCCTATGTCGATGAAAATACCTTTATAGACACTCATTTCGAAAGATTTATTTATTGCCCAATGCTCGGGAATTTTCGTTGCTCTGTGAATAGTAAAATAAGGCTTGTTTAAATTTTCAATTTTCAAAAAAGGGTGATTTTTCATAGATCCAAATGACAGCTCACAATGTTAAACAAAACACGAGAACGCTCATTTGAGGATATATGTCGATCACTTTGGTTTCGACCCTATTATCACAATACTGATTCTGTAATATATCTAAGGTCTAGTCCCAGTATACTTATAAATAAATATATACTTGCAGTTGCTAAAATACATTTAATAATTCCTGGACAATTAACAATTTCAGTATCTTATGCAGATTTGAACTTGACCTAGACCGTATATAAAATGTTTGCAATATCAATTCCTAAAATTTTCCTATACGCACGCCTTTACACGATTTTTTTCAGTAACTATAATATTCATATGTATGCCTTTACAAAAAGTTTATAGTTTTTTTCAAATTACAGTTTCAGTTTTTATTTGCAGCTTTGATCTTAACATCTAGACCCTTGACTTTAACCATATATCAAAATGATTGTTATACCAATTCCACACATTACTCTTTTATAATTAAAATACAAACACACCAGTCCATGTCCAAATCACAAAAGTAAAAACTTTGAAAAATGGCCAATTAGTTATACAAGTGAACTTCCATCAAGGAAGTGAGGTCGGATGCCCCGGAAGGGTAAGCACCTTCTGTCTAGCTTGCTACACCCGTCTATATTAAAAATCATTTTTCAGATATATTGACAAATATACTCTTTTCTTAATTATCTTTAAGGCCTTATCATGTCCCTATTTTGAACCACATGGTTGTGTAAATCCGAAAATAGGTGATACTTTGATTTTTTACCACGTATTCCTCCCAAAGAGGTCCAAATGATACATGCCTTCTTCAAAAGTTAACTACAATTTTGTTAAACCAATAAGACCTTAATTACAAACTGTTTTTTTCTTTTGATTTAAGACTTTAACCACTTTCCTTTTATACAAAATTGACTAAGCTTTTTTAACGAGGTTTCAAGGATGGAAGTACTGGCTTAGAATTGGCTAAAACTCTTTTGGATTGGAGAAAATGTTTTTAACATCCCGCAGCCAATGTACCCAAATGACCTTTACGCGCTGAATCCAAAAGACAATCCATGCAAGACCTTTTACATAGTATCCATATTCCAAGTTATTTTTTAAAAATATATAACAAATACCTGCTAAATTTTGATGTACCATATGTGCACATTTCGGAAAATCATTCCTCATCAGTGACACCAGGGACCGAGAAGATTTATAGATAAAAACATAAGCCAAACAGTTGAAAAATAATGAATCCAAAGTTCCAAAATTATATGAATCCAAATCCAGCTAAGGAATGCTTTGCATGAGGGAACAGACCTTAGTTTTAAATAAATTTCAAAAATTTAGACGCTAACAATTTGCTAAATGATATATTTTCTGACAGTACAAAGTACTGCCTACTGAGTTATGGATATCCTCGGGGAGTTTTACTCCACCAGCAGCGGTACCTGCTCAGGGGTAGTAAATATATAACAAATATATATTACAAAAATACCTGTTAAAGTTTGATGTGCCATATATGCTCATTCCAGAATTGAGATAACTGTGAAGTAATCTTCGGAAAGTACTTTGGTGTCGCTAGTCCAATCCCAAGTATTTGATAGTTTGAAAACCTGGTTAATGAACTATTTTTATGATGTTTTGTTATAGCATGTCCTTATTGACTCGAGCTGTTTTTAGTTTTACAACATTTATTGAGTAATGTTAATATGTTTATTTTTATATTTTAAAACAATATTGATAATTTATTTTCAGGATCAATACGAGTTTTGTTACCAGGCCGTACAAAAGTATATTGAAAATGAAAAACAGTTCACTGGATTATGTTAACTTAATGGTTATGCTTATGAATAGAGCATAAGTTAGTTACCTTCAACATGCCACTGAAAAAAACACAGAGTACAGGAGAGAGAGAGAGAGAGAGAGAGAGAGAGAGAGAGAGAGAGAGAGAGGTTGTTAAACGGAGGTGAAAATTGACATTTACTTTTTTAAAAGAGTAGGTATACAAAGATACCTGAAGACCCATATATATTAACTCAGTCATTTATCGTGGGTATAAAGTCGCTTTTATTGCTTTACAAAAATAACAAAAAATAACGAACTTTGCAACTTAAAGAACAGAAGATAAAATAAACAAGTAAACTAAAGAATAACACATATTTTGACCACTGAGCATAATTTGTTTTTGCTTCAGCCAGGCACTAAAATAGTGTCCATTAGTTAAGTTGTTTCGGCTTTCATTGCAATGTGTACTTTTAGTCTGCAACATTTATTAAAGTTAAGGTGACTTCATGAAAAGGTTTCGATGCTCTCTGAAGAAAAATGTCAAATACGATATTTTTATAGTTCCCAAAATATTTAGTTGAACCAGAGATTGTATTATGTTTCCTGCAACAAAGACGGCATGGAAAGTGTGTGTTTTTTAAAAATTTTTGTGGACTAAATAGATGATTGCCTTGTGTTCATGAGTTCATGACATAAAAGACGGACGCTGAAATTTAGTCCACATTAATCAATGTATTATACGTTATCGTAAATCAGTAGGTAAATATTGGTGCACCTATCTATATCCATTTCTTTCACATGAGTTACCACATTTGTATTGAAAAATTACCTCGATATTAAATTATTAAATTCTTTTTATTCATATTTTTATTTGCGTTATAGATGTATTTTTGTCATTATATTAGTTCACCTGACCGAAAGTCGTGGTAGCTCATTGCATGGCGCAGCGTGTGTATGTGCGTGATTGCACGATTGCTTGTGTGTGTCTTTAACACACATTTGCGACTTCCCCTCTGAAAGATCTTGACAGATTTCAACGAGACTTGGACAGAAGCATGTTTGGATCGGTGCAATTTAGATTTTTCATGACGTTGCTTTAGCCACCAAAACTAGCCGGTTACTTAGGGGTGCAAAAATCTTTTAAAATCTTCTTCTACGTAAAACCGACGATGGGAGAAAAAATATGATGTTATATTTTGTTTCTCTATGGTCTTAAAGCATTTCAGTGAAATTCGGTCGAAAAAAATAGGTTACGTTTTTCTGCATTAAATGTTTTAGAATTTTGAAATTACCTTAAAAATGCTATTACTCAAATACTAGTATTTGCAAAGATAATGAAATGGAGTCTTCAGTTTTAATGTCAAATTGAAATGTCTTTCAAATTGAGGTCAAGGTCAGGATTTTTTCAACCTTTCAGTTTTTAGTACCAAATGAACTGTTTTAGGACATTTTATGCTTATCATGTTTAAAATTTGATAAGCATTGTAAGATCTAATGATTTATTAATTTTTTAACAATCAGAAAATAACTTTTTGAAAACTGTTAGATAAGTAGATAATAACAATAAATTAGAAAAATGTTCAACATAACTAGATTTAACACGGTAGCAAGTTTCGTGTCTATATGTTAATCCAAGAAAGAGTTGTAGAGTTTTGCCCCTGAAATATTGATTTTTACATAAATTTCGTCGTTTTTTTATTATTTTACTTAAAGACTTTAACAGATAGCTTATAACAATTGCAGAATTGTTCAGCACGACAAAATCCAACAATGTAGCAAGTTTCGTATCTATATAGTAATCCATGTAAGAGTTGTTTCCCCTGAAATAATGACTTTTTAAATAGAAATTTCGCTGTTTTTTGACAATTTTCTTGAAAACAATTATAGATGGTTAATAACAATGAATTGAATAGTAAATTTCATGGAAGATCTTTATTCAATTTTAGTTGAGAATTCCTCAGACTTATCAACCTCTAAAAGCATTACAAAATGGCAAAATATTTTTGATATTGACATAGAAGACTTTAGAAAAATCTTTACATTACCCTTCAAAGTATGTTCAGAAACTAAATACCAAGCCTTCCAATGTAAAATATAACACAGATTTATCTCTTATAATAAATTATTACATCAAATAAACCTTATTTCTTTACCATATGGCAACATATGCCACAAAATGGTAGACACAATTGAACATCATTTTTAAATTGTGCAATCGTAGGAAAATTTACGTCCTCTTTCAATGATTGATGGAATAGCATTAAACCAAATAATCAATTGTATTAAAATGTCAAATCTCTGAAGATACCAGAACTGTTACTATTCTATAGAAATATCAGAAATTTGAAGTATCAGTCTATCTTTTTTATAACTTGCTATTGTGTACTCAATTTCTCAACTACATTTACAATATGTATCAGCTGCTATAGTTGTTGTTGCTATTATTACATAACATATTACAATAAGTTATGTTATTACATTTCTTAAAGATACTTTTTCTTCACATTACTGTTGTCATGCTTCTCTTTTGACTAAATCAAGATAAATACACCCCTGCCAAAACGAATCAATATTTTGACACTTATTGATAACTTTTAGATATTCATAATGTTAATATCCGCATAATAAACATATGATCTGATGTTGTAATGATGCTACATATTCAAGTTGTTGAGTTCAAAAACAAATTTTAAAAAAATCAACATGACAAAATATAACAAAGAAGCAAGTCGCGTGACTGTATGATAATCCATGTAAGAGTTGTTGCCCCTAAAGTACTGATTTTTCGTAAATTTGGCTGTTTTTGATCATTTTCTTAAAACTTTGGTTGATAGATAATGACACAAAAATTGCCATGACCAGATGTTCAGCATGTTCAGCATGACCAGATCTAACACGATAGCAAGTTTTGTATTAATCTATGTAAGAGTTGTTGCCCCAGAAATACTAACTAACCTTTTCAAAATTTTATTGTTTTTGACCATTTTCGTGAAGACTGTTATAGATAGCTTATACAAAAAATTGCAAAAATGTTAAACATGACCAGATCTAACAAGATAGCAAGTTTAGTATATATTGTTAATTTATGTAAGAGTTGTTGCCCCTTAAATGCTAATTTTTCGCACATTTTGCTGTTTTTTGACCATTTTTGTTAAAACTATTTTAGATAGATGATAACTGTTACAATAAATTGCAAAAATGATCAACATGATAAAATCTGTTGTTGCCTCTTGTTTTTATTTATTTATTTATTTATTGGTGTTGTATTTATTTATTTCTTTATTTGAAAAATATTTATTTGTTTTGTTTATTTATTTATCTATTGATTTATTTATTTCAACAGTAGGTCTTCTACTGTTTTCTACATTTACGGTACAAATGAATTCAGCTTTTTTCTAATTCATATACACATGTAGTTTACACAATTTTATTTTCAATGCACACCTGTACTTAAAATAAAAGTTGCACTTATCTTGTATCAGTAGGCGTGTCCAAAATGTATCTGTATCATATAGCAATATTAGTATTTGTTTTCTGTAAGGGTGAAGTTTAGCTTTTTTGAAAATATTTTGCATAAATCAGCACTCAAGAAGAATTAGAAATTGTAATTAGCATTTGAAATCTATTTTCTAATAAACATATTGAACATAAATATAAACCATAATATATATAAACCATAATCCGTGATTGATCTTGCACGAAGGCTATATCTTCTGTTATTACCAATAGCATAATACCTGTTTACGCAAAAAAATTGTGATATGTACTTAAAATGTAGATTTACTAATTTTATTAAAATTTATTCTCTTAATGGCGATTTATTGTTCTCTGTTATATGCAGGTTATATTTTTTCAAATTGTTTTATCCAACAGGTACTATCATAAGAAAGTTTCATATCTAGATTTTTTAATCGATTACTTAAATAAAAAAGGTGAAATAAATTCTGAAAAATTTCTTTTAAAATTATTTAAATACTAGCATAGAGTTTTTAAAAAAGAAAGAAAGAAATTGATTTCGGCATGCGTAAACAACCTTATATGTGTATTATTCTAAAGAAACATAACATGACATTTACAAAAGAATTGATATATGACGTAAATGGAAAATACCGTTTGAAAATCCCCAGTTGTACTTGTCGAGAAAGAAATATATATAAAATAAGGTAAGTTAAAGTTAAAACGATTCCTTCTTCATATTATTATGCTTATTTATTTTTTTATTTATTTATTTATTCATTGTATTACGGATCTCAATATATATAAGTGTATAATGCCGATAAAGTCTTTTTTTCAAATTTATTTCGTCTTACCCGTGAAAGGTTACAGACAACAACACTTCTCTACTTTCTTGTCACGGTTGGTTAACAGATTCTCTTTTGTGTTTACAAGTTATATAAATGATGCGTTTTTTTCAGAATTAAAGTAAGTATTTTTGCAATTGTACCACAAAAAGAATAACTACTTTAAATGAAATGCAGCATTTATTTAATTTGTATATATGTATAAGTAAATCTCTCTCCTTTTGTGTGTGTGTGTGTGTGTGTGTGTGTGTGTGTGTGATAACACTAAAAACGTAGAGAATGCAGGTCCAAAGTATAAGTATCATATATTATGTGAATAACCAGTTAATGATAACTTAATATACTAATGGAACTGTTACGAATAAAAAGTTTCTAATAATTTAAATCTACCTTTGGTGATTAAGTACTTTTTAACGTACCTGTCAAGTCATACTTGGTTATAACCCAACCTAAGAAATTGAATCATTACTACAACAAGTAGCCCCAATATGTAATTTCATCTCCTTGATTTTCACATTAATTTATTTATGATTATTCAAACAAAATTATAACATGATAACGTCATACAGAATACATCTATTATGCCGATATCTGGGCATACATTATATTAAGGTTCTCTTGACCTTACTTGCAATTATTATCACTTAAACTAAATTACTGCTTTATACAAAATCAGATGCATACCAGTTTCAACAATTTATTCTGATCTAAAAGCTGGGTGTTGTCGGTTCAAGCGTCCGACTCCAACTGCCTAACAGTTGGTTCATAAAACAATTTTGTAATGCCAACAGTTACAATTATTTGACAGTTACATTATACATAAAACAGAAAGGAAATAGGAAAAAACAACATCAACTTAATTTGAGACAGAAATGTCAATTACTAAAATTCCACACTGTCCACATATGGTTAGCTTATTATAATCCGTCCGACTCAAGGTGTCACAGTCACTTATAAATTAGTGTCCTTAAATCAGACTAATAACTTAAACAACACTTTGATTTGTTGTCCAAACGAGAAATTAACATTAAAAGTAACTTGCCTTTAAAGATTTTGAATTTCAATTACAATACTGAAAATTATGTATTAATGTTTTAATTTATATTGAAAAGTTAAATTATAAAAAGGGTTCGAAAATAAAAGTCTGACAATTTTGTACCATAACAAATCCCTCTGCACCAGCAAAAACATGTCCTCATGTTTTGGAATTATAACAGAAATAAAATACAGCTAAATTTACGTCGTAACATATCCCTCCAGTCCAATTAAAAACATGTCCTCATGTTTTGGATTTAAAATCAAAATCATTTTCTATTATATCTCCTATAAGAAAAATGTCCGCGGCAAAAATTTCCACTGGATTGTAAATGTAACTGTTGTTTTAAACACAAAATTTCATTTTCCAACACTTGTAATTGACCATTTAAATTTTTATTTTCATTTTCACTTTCCTTTAATTTGTACACCGTATTTTGAATTTCCTTTTCTAATTGATCTTTTTTGACATTTGCACTTTTTAAATTGTGTTCACACTCTCCCAATTCGTTTAATACTTGACTATGCCCGTGTTATAACGGTGTGTTCTCGATTTGCCCACATTTTAAATTTCAGGTAATATTTTACCATATTTTCTGTGGGCAAATTGACACTTGTTTATATAAGTGTTTTTATTAAAGAACAAAAGAAAAACAATTATAGTCTGTTCTCTATAATCAGGTTACCTGGTGACTGACTTCTGAAAAAAAGAACAACAGAAAATAAATTAAAATATTTTTTATTTATATATGCATGCAAATACAACAAATTAATACAATGTATGACAAACACAAAGATTTATAAAGGATTGAATGTCATTTTTCTTCAAAATACAACTAAAATGAAGTTTTAAATTCGCATGCAAATAAAACAGATTAATACAATGAAGAATTATAAATTTGAAAAAGATGAAAAAGTCCAAAATGATTGAATGTCATTTTAGTTTGCTGGAAATAAAAAGATAAATTTAGGAAATTTCAGAAATATATGTTGCCAAATTGTTGAAATAATAATGTTTCTATCCCCTTTTTGGTACAATCTTTCACCATACTGCAAACAAAATAAAAATATAAATTACAGAAAATTTTTTTAAAAAATGATACCATTAAAAATATAATACACAATGTACAATATAACACATCAACACTACAACAATTTCAAGCACTACAATAAGATTATTGACTTATTTGAAATAAATTTAAATACATATATATTATAAAAGCACTAAATAAACATGTAAATTAAATAAAAGGCAGCACTGTGAAAATCATCAAAATATCAGTTTCAATGTCACTGAATCATATAACTGAACTAAATTGGATAATGTCACTGATATAAATAATACGTAATGGATATTGTCACTGAATCATACAATGTCACTGAATCGGATAATAGCACTAGATCGGATGTCACTGGTTCTTGATCACTCTGGATCGGATAATGTCACTGGATCGAATTATATCACCGGATGATGTCACTGAATTGATTTGGCACAAATTAAAAACACAAACCACAGTTCTTAGTCCAAATGTAAAAGATGAGATGCGGCATCTGCATAGTGGATAATGTCAATACGCCCTGTGTTGAAACGTTCTTTAAGTTGAGCAAGTCTGTCATCAGTGGTACTGTATTTCTTGGATTTTGGTCTCAGTTTACCTCCTGCAGCTTGCTGGATTTGCTTGATGTCATTCACTGCCTGGATTTCCTTGAAGATATCAATAACACAGTATACATTAGGATGTGTATGTCCAACTTTCTTCTTCAAGGTCTCAGTTTACCTCCTGCAGCTTGCTGGATTTGCTTGATGTCATTCACTGCCTGGATTTCCTTGAAGATATCAATAACACAGTATACATTAGGATGTGTATGTCCAACTTTCTTCTTCAATTTGTTGTGCCATCCTTCTAAATGATTAGTAGTCCTTGGTCCGTCGTTGTTGAAATGGTTCCAGAGCTGACGATCTCCTTCAATCCACTGTGTGATGACATAATCAGTGAACGGTGTTGTCTCTTGGGGAATGTCTGCATCGTCCAGGTCGTTGAGGGCGTTGAACCATACGTCTTCAATCTGGTCAGTAGGAACTAGTGGAAGGACAGCTGCACGTCGGACAAGTTGCTGCACGTCTGCGTTGTTATAGTAAAGTTGTTGGAGACCTGTCTTCTGTGCTTTTCTCCATATGGCCTGTGTGAAATGGAAGAAACATCCCTGTATGGTGATGCCTGGGAACACTCTCTTGGCTGCATTGTGGGCTGCTATCTCGTAGTCAATAAAAACTGTTGTAGGATTCAACTGTAGTTCAAGATCTTGCATCGTGGTTTTCAGGGTATCGAATAGTTGGTGATATATTTCTTCACTCTTGGCTGGTAAAATGAATATACTAGGGGAAACATCTGACCATTAACCATTGCATGGATTGTGTAGATCTGTTGGAATTTTTCCGGACAGATGTAGAAGGTTCCGTCACAGTAGATGGTTTCAGAAGTCGAAAGATAAACCAGGTTCTGGGATGTGGCGAACGTAATAATTCTGTTGTCATCTCCGGTGTCAAACAGCAGGAAGGCCTCTCCATTAGTTGTCTGGGTCCATTTTCCTTCTAGTTGTATTTCTTGTCTGGTCTTGGGAAGGTTAGGCGTTAACTTTCTTCTGGCTCGGTATAAGGATGCTTTAGCCGACTGGAATGTTGGAAGGTGTCTGACCATTGCCTCTGTGTAGTCGTTCCATTCCTGGGTCCTTAATTTGGAAATCTCTTCATCATATATAGTTGGAATTGGACCTGTCTCTGATTCACAGCGTTGTCGGATGGACTCTAGGATCTGTTTGGCGTCGATCGTGGACTGGACTTCTTCATGGTTGTGTTCTCTATTTCCGAACCCTACAGGAATGCTGTTTCTTGTATTCAGTGTAGCTGGACAGTCTGCAACTGTACATCTCCAATATGTACGTTCTCCACGGTTGTTCTTCACCCTGTATAGATAACCATTAAAGGCCAAATTCTGTGAACCATGTTTATTTCGGACGAACTTGACGTGGACTTGAGCAAATGCCATGATAATTTCTCTCTCAACACACAAGATTAAATTATGAGCACTAATATACGATGGAAAGGTTTCATATTTAAATGATGAAATTAAAGAAATTTGTTGTATTTATGACAGTCCAGCTAGTTGTCAAACCTGAACTGTGTTCAACGTGAACGGTGTTCAGCTTGTTACTCAGACCATTAACTGCATCTGTCACAGCCATCCATCTCCAATGCTCTGGAATGATATCAGCTCATTCATGGATGAGCTTGGATTAAAGAACTTTGATTAATAATGGAAAAACATAAATTCAAAAATTAAAAAAAAGATGAAAAAAATACAAATTTTAAATAATTATTTCATAAAAATTTTTTATGATAATATTTTTTCAACTAAAAAAATCTATTTCAGGTGAAATAAAGTATTAAAATAAAATTTATAATTGTTTTATTATTACTTATCCATATCAAACATATTAACATCTTTTAATATAAGAATATTTATAATATTTATAATATGTTCATCTTATTTTATGTTATTTGATTTATAATAAAAATTACAGGTAAATAAGATGATCTTAAAGGAAACAGACTATACTTTTAAAGCACTTGTATGTTTTAACAACACATGTGGGCAAACTGAAACTTTGATTTTTAAAATGTGGGCAGATCGAGAACAAACCGTTATAACACATTTATAAAATGCTGGTGTTTCTCCTGTTGTAATCGAATTTCTTCATTATGGTTTTCTAAAGAGATAAATTTTCTATTCTCATCCTGTTCATCACGGTTTTTATTCTGGCCTCCTAAATTTTCTAATTCATTAACTCTGTTCTTGTATTGTTTAACTTCATCCGTCAGTTTTGAAACAGTTTTTGAGTATTCAGTTTTGATGTTTTTCAGTCTATATTTCGTGCTAGATAGTTCCTGTTTTATACTACATGCATTGTTTATTATATCATTAAAAGCCGTGCTTCTTAAATTGGAAAACGGTAGCATCGAAAGATCTCTTTTGTTATTATAATATTTTTTATTTTCTTTGTCCCTTTGTTTCTTCTTTTCCGATTTTTGTTTCTGATTAGTATTTTCCTTTTCTACTTTAATGCTACTCACGTTTTGTTTAAAATCATATCTACACATTCTCGCGTAATGTCCAAACTTTTTGCATCTGAAACACACCCTTTTAGTTCCAAACATTGCTGCACATGAAACTTTCCACATCTCCCACATGGTCTTAGCTGGAATCTTGGTACAATCCACTGATTCAAACTCCACTAGGGACGGAAATATTGTTGTCCTAGTTGCATCAGTATCTTGAGCTATTTGGGGAATAACTCGCTATCAGGTTCTCTCAGGAAAGTATATCCAGCTAAAAAGTGGATATGCCCGGATTCTGTCACCATCTATTATGCCGCTATCTGGGCATACATTATATAAAGGTTCTCTTGACCTTACTTGCAATTATTATCACTTAAACTAAATTACTGCTTTATACAAAATCAGATGCATACCAGTTTCAACAATTTATTCTGATCTCAAAGCTGGGTGTTGTCGGTTCAAGCGTCCAACTCCAACTGCCTAACAGTTGGTTCATAAAACAATTTTGTAATGCCAACAGTTACAATTATTTGATAATCACATCATACATAAAACAGAAAGGAAATAGGTAAACCAACATCAACTTAATTTGAGACAGAAATGTCAATTACTAAAATTCCACACTGTCCACTTATGGCTAGCTTATTATAATCCGTCCGACTCAAGGTGTCACAGTCCACTTATAAATTAGTGTCCTTAAATCAGACTAATAACTTAAAACAACACTTTGATTTTGTTGTCCAAACGAGAAATTAACATTAAGAGTAACTTGCCTTTAAAGATTTTGAATTTCAATTACAATACTAAAAATTATGTATTAATGTTTTAATTTATATTTGAAAAGTTAAATTATGAAAAAGAGTCCGAAAATAAAAGTCTGACAATTTTGCACCATAACAAATCCCTCTGCACCAACAAAAACATGTCCTCATGTTTTGGAATTATAACAGAAATAAAATATAGTTAAATTTACGTCGTAACACATCGACCAATCAAACACAATAAAATCGGACATCACGCGCAGTTTGTAATTATAACATGACATTCCCGTCCAATCGGTAGCTAAATGTAAAATTTAATTATGTAACTAAAAGATTTTTGTAGCAACTCTTTCTTTTTTTTACCAGAACATGTTATTTTGCTTTTTTATTTAGTGTGTTATTGATAATTATAAGAACTATGTAACAGAAACGCTTATAATTGAACAACAAACGTATTCAAATTGCATAGATCAAATAGGCATCTGTAAAAGATATATACACGTTGAAAATTGCGAATCTATTTGTTAAAAAATTTGCAAATAAATGGAGAAAACAATTTCGCTGCGACAACTGTGATTACATGTATAAAATTATACTAGATAAACCAAGCCAATCAAACCGGAGACTGTGGGGTTATTTTAGAAGTCTCAAGTAATCACTGTTCTGGTCCTTTTAATTTCAATATTTGCTTTTAAATTTCAATTTCTTTATTTTCAGATCTCGTATATTTTTATCTTTAATAAAGCATGGATGAATTGCCTTGTGTAAGATAAAAATGTCACAATTCGTGGAAATACATGTAAATGAAAATGACAGGAAATCTTTGGAATGTCCTATATGTAAAAACTTGGTTCAGGTTCCAAAAGTAGTAAGATGCAGCCATGTGTTTTGTGAGAGTTGTTTAACAGATTACTTAGAACGAAGCGACTGCAATTGTCCGCCATGTCCAATTTGTCGGCAACGCATTGTTCTTCCTCAAGATGGAATGCAAGGTTTCCGAACGGAACAGTTCTATCATGACATTGCAGAAAGGTTGAAGGAAAAGGACGAATTACATAAAAATAAAAAGACAGGAGTGTGTGGTCTGTGTAAAAAGACCTCAGAGTTGATATCAAAATGTCTGACATGTTCATGTGTTATCTGCAAACAATGTTTGCCATCACACAGTGCATTAAAACCTTATTGCACGGTTGTTAACTTATCTGAGATTGACAATATCGATGAAGATGAATTGATTGCACAAAGAAAGCTCGTGTGTGACTTCCATGACATTGAACTTTTAAATCTATATTGTCACAACTGTGACAAGGTCATTTGTTTTCTTTGTAAAGTTACTGACCATGTCGATCACAAATGCGAAGATTTAAAAAAGCGTAGTGCCTTCTGCAGAGAAGAACTTAAAACTATGCAAGACGAAATAGCTAAACTCACTGGAGAAGCAATATCTGCAAGTCGTAATGTTACCACCATTTATGGCGAATTTTTAGGTGATCTACAAGAAATTACAAATGATGTGAACAATACTGTTGATTCGTTTATTGCAGAAATGAATGAAAAAAGAGAACAGTTTCTCAAGAATATAGAAGGAAAAAGAAAAGAAATTAAATCGAGATTGCAGCGTCAAAAAGACAAAGTTGAAAAAGTTAAAACAGACGGACAAGCGTTGATAGAGATGACAAGAAAAGCCAGTAGTTACGGAAATGACGCAGACGTTGTCTCGATACACAATGACCTTCAACAACAGGTCACTGCACTGAAATACGAATTAAACTCATCTTTACACAAAGATTTTAGAATGGAAATAAGTTTCTGGAAAGATGATAGAGGAGTAAATGATTTGCAGCAATCTATATCTGAGTATGAAATCGGTAAAATATATTACTTTCAGCAAGTCGCAATTAAAAACTGGAAAGACACAGGGTTTCAGCCAAATGACAGGCCCGTGTTAAATGCAGCAATGGCAAGTACAGACTCTCTCAGCTTGGTTTATCAAAGGAAAGGTTATTTAAACACTGATTATATCAAAATACATTATAAGGACAAGTATGACCAAAGGGATACATCTATAACCTTCAGTAAAACATCTTACAACAATCTAATGGGTAGGAAAAGCACTACACTCGATATAAATGAAGACGAAAATACAAAAGTTAGATTTTACAATCCTTTCAGTTTAAAAATAGGCCAAGAACTTGTTTACACTTGTGATAACAGTAATGAGACAGCGACGTTAAAAAATTTAAGCGATGTTTTTGGAGAAATAATAGATGGAGACGTTAATGATCAAGGTGAAATTCTTCTGATTGAGGATTTAAATGATGGACGGCATAATTGTACTATCAGGAACAGAGATGGTACAAAAAAGTTCGAAAAACTTTTCGATCTAGATCACAACAGAAAATTACATCAGCCTATCTATGGAAGTTTGAACAAGATGGGAAATCTTATTTTAGCACGGTTTTTGCCGCAGAAAAGAGCATTTTTTCTTATAGATACGACAACAAACAAAGTGGAGAGATTAATTATGCCATCATTTCCAAATGAACAATATGTAGAACCAGCCGCTGTCTACGAAAAATGTGACGGTCTCCTGTATATCACGGTAACAGATGGTACCAAAATCCTTACCATTAGTTATTTACCGTGATATAAACAGAATTAAATTTAATTTATGAATTTTTCTTTCTATTTTTAAAAAAAAATCAAACGTTAGTTACGAAACAGTATTTTTCATTCTGTATCAATAGATAAGCTAACATTGATAGACTAAACTTGGCGAGGAACAAAATATTTTTTAATTTGAAGAAACCTTAAAGATTTACATATTTTTATATCACATATGTATTGATTTTTTCTGTGTCCTTTGTTATTTGCCACTTTTGATTTTTTTTATGAAATAATGATTTTATTTACTTTAGTGTGTACAAACATTATGTAATCAAGTTTAAATATAATTAAAAAATATATAAAAATATTGTAATTCCTTAATTTTTTAATGTTCTCATACACACGTTTTAGGAATATTGTTGGTTCATTGTCTTGAATACTTTGTAAAATCTTTCTTTAACACTTGTAATAAAATAAGCGGGTCGGTTGAGAACCTCCAAAAGTAACTTCAAGAACACCACTTAATGTAAAAGAAGCAAGATGGTAGGGACCATCCAAAAGTACTTGAACCACATCACTGGTTCTAAAATAAGCGACTCTCCAATATTACTTAAACTTTACCACTAAATTAAAAGAAGCTGGTTGGTTGCAACCCTCTTAAAATGCTGTACTTGAATCACGCCACAGAATGTAAAAAAAAAACAGGTTGGTTGTGACTCTCCAAAAGTACTTCAACCACACCACTAAATATAAAATAAGCTGGATGGTTGTGACCCTCCAATAATAATTGAACCACACCACTGAATCTAAAAGAAGCAGGATTGTAGGGATGTAATGTGCAAAATTTTGAATATTTCTTTTTGTTAAAATTCAAAACCTTTTTAATTAATAAGGTTAACTAAATCTATAATTTTCATATTATAAATTTTTATTCAATGGTTAATTTAAGTTTTATTTTCTGGGTTTTATAAGCAAATTATTGAAAGAAAATTCTATATTTAGTTTTTCATTTTATGACTTTTGGAGTTATTTTTGGAAACAGGTGTTCAGTAAGCAACAACAGGAATGCATTTTATATATATTTTTTAATTATAGGAACGTATATGTAATATTTTAGTCAAGAAAATCTTGTTTGTTTCTTTCTGAACAATAGAGCAAAACTTCATAAGCTATTTTAATCTTTTTTCTTGACTTAACGAGGTCGGATTACTTTTCGTTTTTACATAAGTTCATTTTTTTTTTGATAAACCTTATGTCAAAACCTGGAGTCACATAATGAGATTTCTATTCAATTTATTACTTTTTGTAAAAATTCAAAATTTTGCACATGACAGGGACCCTCCAATAATACTTGAACCACACACATGAATGTAAAAGAAGCGGGTTGGTTGCGACCCTCCAATATTACTTAAACTACACCACCAAATTAAAAGAAGCAGGTTGGTTGTGACCCTCCAATATTACTTAAACTACACCACTAAATTAAAAGAAGCGGGATGGTTGGGACCCTCCAATATTACTTAAACTACACCACCAAATTAAAAGAAGCAGGTTGGTTGCGACCCTCCAACAGTACTTAAACTACACCACAGAATTAAAAGAAACCGGATGGTTGGGACCCTCCAAAAGTACTTGAACCACACCACTGAATGTAAAATAGGCGGGATGGTTGCGACCCTCCAAAAGTACTTGAACCACACCACTAAATGTAAAAGAAGTGTGTTGGTTGCGACCCTCCGATATTACTTATACTACACCACTAAATGTATAAGAAGCGGGTTGGTTGCGACCATCCGAAAGTACTTGAACCACACTACTGAAAGCAAAAGAAGCGGGTCGGTTGCGACCTTCCAACAGTACTTAAACTACACCACAGAATTAAAAGAAACCGGATGGTTGGGACCCTCCAAAAGTACTTGAACCACACCACTGAATGTAAATAGGCGGGATGGTTGCGACCCTCCAAAAGTACTTGAACCACACCACTAAATGTAAAAGAAGTGTGTTGGTTGCGACCCTCCGATATTACTTATACTACACCACTAAATGTATAAGAAGCGGGTTGGTTGCGACCATCCGAAAGTACTTGAACCACACTACTGAAAGCAAAAGAAGCGGGTCGGTTGCGACCTTCCAATATTATTTAAACTACACCACTAAATTAAAAGAAGAGGGTTGGTTGGGACCCTCCAATAATACTTGAACCACACCACTAAACGTAAAATAAAAAAAATCCATTCTCCGTCCCAAGTGGAATTTTTAATTACCAGTGGTTTCAAACCTTTCCTGTCGTCTTTGACCGTTTCTGTCATTACTATTGTACGGTGTTTCTAGTTGCGTTGGTATTTGTCCTGTCGTGTTTGACCGTTTCTTTCATTAACTTGAATTGTACGGTGTTTCTAGTTGCGTTAGTAATTGTCAGGTATTTGTCCTGTCGTGTTTGACCCGTCCGTTCCTGTCATTAACTTGTATTGTACAGTGTTTCTAGTTGCGTTAGTAGGTGTCAAGTATTGTCGTGTTTGACAAAATTCTATTCAACAATAATTATTTTCCGGAGAATAATGCCCCTCCAAACACATTTTTTTTCATTAAACGCTTATTTATCCCAAAATACTTTACATAAAATATGGAACCTCAGTGGGTACATAATACAAAAACCCTTTTTAGATTACATGGGGTTTCAAACAAACAAGGGACCAATCGTTAGTGTATTTAGCCTATGAAATTTGCTTAGGGATAAATTTGAAAAACTTCCTAAAATTGAAAATGTGTTGGTGTCATTGTGATTTTTTCCTCAGCCATTGTTTAAAAAATTGCAACAAGAACTATATTGTTAGAGTTTAATTCCCCTAAAAAACATATCTCTTCCTAAATATATAGATAATATTGAAACTCAGTAGGTATAAAATGTATCAAACTGAATTCCTATATACAGTGTATGAGAAAAATCTATATACGTAGTCATTGAGAATCGGTTCAACTTTGTATTTGATCTATGGAAAAAATACTCAAAATTCTCAAATTTCAAGAAAAAAAAATCTAGGCTAAAAAAAATTTACCAATCCCCCCCCCCCAAAAAAAGAAATCTAACCCCCCCCCCCCCCCACCCCCACCCCCCACCCCACCCAATAAAAATATATACAAGCATTAATTGCGATGTAGCAGAAAGTTAGGAAACAGAAGAAAAGAAGACGAAACTTCGGGAGCTGTATTTCTGATACGTCACACAACTATTTGTATAAAAGTACATGTTACATAAGGTAACATATGTGTGTATACATTTCGGTCAAGTTAAAGAATTTAAATTAATCAGTTTTTTTTTTTTTTTTTTTTTTTTTTTTTTTTTTTTTTTTTTTTTTTTGAATTAAGCATCAATTGTTATCAAATTGTTATTTTTGCAACAAACCCCTCTTCGAAATTCCTTAAAAGAGGCTCTGGGTTGGAAATGTAAAATTTAAAATTTACTTGACCGATATTAAGTTAAACTAAAGGAAAGACTAACTCTTGTGCTCTCCACTAAAATGGCCTAATTTAAATAGTGAACTCAAGCCATTTCTGTGAATTTTTTTTAATTACATAGACTCTAGGAGGTGGTGTTACAAAAGGATGTATTGCCAAATAAAACAATTCTACGGAATGACACCTCATACTGTATCAAAAAGTTTCCACTACACCAAGCATGAAAAATGTGAATTTATTACAATTTGACAGAGTTAAAACAAAACTTTAGTTATCGTTATCATTATAAATAAATAAATAAATAAATAAATAAATAAATAAATAAATAAATAAATAAAACCTGGTTATTACTTGTTATCAAATATTTATCCATGTCATCATCATCATCTGTATTTTTCCGAACACTATGACATTTACGATCTCATATTGACATCCTGAGAAAAATATCAACATTCTCATTTGAGGCGCTATCTAATTGTGGAAACTACAGTTAGGAACGAGAAGAAAAACAAATGCCTAAGTAGGTTAAACAGAAAGTAGGACAGCTCTTGGATAATGTGTATCTTACAGATCTTAACCGTTTAAGCATTTCACTATTTGATAAATGTTACGTGGTATTTCAAGAATAAGGGCTCTGCAGGTAATCGTTTCCAATGTTGCTACAAGTATTCCCATGTAGCTACGTGTAATTCATCCGTATGTTGCTACATGTAATTCATCCCAATGTTGCTACAGGTAATTCATTCCATGTTGGTACAGGTAATTCATCTCCTTGTTCCTACAGGTAATTTATTCCCATGTATGTTGCTACAGGTAATTTCATCCCCATGTTGCTAAAGGTAATTTATCCCCTTGTTGCTACAAGTAATTAATCCACATTTGGCTACAGGTAATTCATCCCCATTTGGCTACAGGTAATTCATCCCCATGTTGCTACAGGTTATTCATTCCCATGTTGCTCCTAAAAATTCATTCCCATGTTGCTACAGGTAATTCATTCCCATTTTGCTACAGGTAATTCATCCCCATGTTGCTAAGGTAAACCATTCCAATGTTATTACAGGTTATTCATCCCCATGTTGCTACAAGTAATTCATCCCCCATTACTATTTGTAATTGATGGCCATGTTGCTACAAGTAATTCATTCCCATGTTATTACAGGTAATTCATCCCCATGTTGCTACAGGTAATTCATCCCCATTTTGCAACATGTGATTCATCCATATTTTGCTACTTGTAATTCATCTATTATTTTGCTACAGGTAATTCATCCCCATGTTGCTACAGATAATTCATTCCCATTTAATTTCAGGTAATTCATCATCATGTTGCTACTTGTAATTCATCCCTGTGTTGCTATTTGTAATTTATGGCCATGTTGCTACAGGTAATTCATCCCCATGTTGCTACAGGTAATTCATTCCCATTTAATTATAGGTTATTCATCATCATGTTGTTAACCACTGCGGTAGCTCAGTTTGTAGAGTGCTTGCTCCATAAGTGGAAGGTCCTGGGTTCGAATCCCAGCCAGATCTGACCCAAGACTTGACAGTGGGTAGTGGCTGTCTTTTTTCGCCAAGCACTTGTCATTACAAAATGAAAATCATGGTTTTCAGATGGAAAGGTAAATTAAACGAGGTCCTGTGTCATGGCAGACAAGACATGATAAAGTACCCTGCTGTATAATGCCATCAGAGCAAAGCACAGGCAAAATTTTTGCACTTTTGCCTAAAGTCACCATATAAGTGAAATATTCTCAACTCAGCTTCCTATGTTGCTGCAGGTAATTCATCCCCATGTTGCTAAGGTAATTCTTTCCCATGTTATTATAGGTTACTCATCCCCATGTTGCTACAGGTAATTCATTCCCATGTTATTACAGGTTATTTATCCCCATGTTGCTTTAGGTTATTCATCCCCATGTTGCTACATGTAATTCATCCCCATTTTGCCACTTGTAATTCATCCCGTATTTTGCTACAGATAATTTATCCCGAAGTTGCTACAGGTGATTCATCACTATGTTGCTACTGGTAATTCATCTCCATGTTGCTATAGGTAGTTTATCCCTTATATAAACAAGTAATTCATCCCCATGTTTCTACAGGTAATTAATTCCCTAATTCCCATTTGGCTACAGGTAATTCATCCCTATGTTGCTGCAGGTAATTCATTCCCATTTAATTACAATTTATTCATCGTCATGTTGCTGCAAGTAATTCATCCCCATGTTGCTATTTGTAATTTATGACCATGTTGCTACAGGTAATTCATCCCCCTTTTTGCTACATGTAATTCATCCGCATTTTGCTACTTGTAATTAATTCCCTATTTTGTTACAGATAATTCATCTCTATGTTGCTACAGGTAATTTATCCCTATGTTGCTACAGTAATTCATCTCCATGTTGCTACAGGTAATTCATCCCCATGTTGCTTACCACTGGGGTAGCTCAGTTGTTAGAGTGCTCGCTTTATAATTGGAAGGTCATGGGTTCGAATCTCGGCCAGATCTGATCCAAGACTTGAAAGTGGGTAGTGGCTGTTCTTTTTCGCCAAGCACTTGACATTACGAAATGAAAATCACGGTTCTTTTTTTAGATGGGAACTTCAAATAAACGAGGTCCCATGTCATGGCAGACGAGGCATGTAAAAGAACCCTGCTGTATAATGCCATCAGTGCAAAGCACAGGCAAAATTTCTGCACTTTTGCCTATAGCTAGCGACATCTCCATATAAGTGAAATATTCTCAACTCAGCTTCCTATGATGCTGCAGGTTATTCATTCCCATGTTGCTACAGGTAATTCTTCCCATGTTATTACAGGTTATTCATTCCCATATTGCTACAGGTAATTCATCCCCATGTTGCTACAGGTAATTCATCCCCATGTTGCTACATATAATTCATCCCCATGTTGCTACAGGTAATTCATTCCCATTTAATTATAAGTTATTCATGGTCATGTTGCTTATTGCCATGTTGCTACAGGATATTCATCCCCATGTAGCTACAGGTAATTCATTCCCATTTAATTATAAGTTATTCATGGTCATGTTGCTTATTGCCATGTTGCTACAGGTTATTCATTCCCATGTTGCTACAGGTAATTCATTCCCATGTTGCTAGAGGTAATTCATCCCCATGCTGCTTTTTGTAATTTATCGCCATGTTGCTACAGGTAATTCATCCCCATATTACAACAGGTTATTCATCCCCATGTTGCTATTTGTATTTTATTCCCATATTGCTACAGGTAATTCATCTCAATGATTACACAGGTTGTCTATCTCTATGGTTTAGGGATGTGATAGGTGCAGTGGTTAAGTCATTAGCTTTCAAACTCAAGACTCACAGCTGTGGGTTTGCCTCAGGCCACAGATGAAGAAGGTTTTTCTTTGACATAGGCCTTTATTACCTCTGTTTTCAGTTATTTGATTTCTTTTTAGTCATTTTAGATCTGTTAGAAGATTACACATGGATAAGTATTATATTGGTGTTGATGTTGGGACAAGTAGTGTTCGTTCAGCACTATTTAGTAATAAAGGAAAATTGATCAAAACATCCATCAAAGAGATACAAATTTGGTCACCAAAACCCAGATACTATCAACAATCCAGCAAGGATATCTGGAGTGCAGTTGTATTTACAGTTAAGGTATGCAAAAAATCAACATGTCTTTAGGACTTCTGTTTGGCTTAAAAGTCTGTTTTTTACTCTTGAAAATTAAGTTTGACCTCTGACCTTCAGGAAAATGGAATTTTGTTCATATAATTTGACTGATGAGATTTTGAAGATTTTTTTTATCCTTAAATCAATGAGCAAATGGAATCCCTAATTTTTGTTATCTTTCCTATTCAAACTGTGACTTTCCTACAGTTATCAATGTTATTTCAGTTTCTGAATTTTGGTTTTAGTTTTTATCATCAACAGAATTGCATTTTTAAATGAAACTTGCAAACTGTGAATATCGTGATATAAGAGGAACTGAAAATAATTCATTTGTTGGTTTCAGAAGAATATGACAGAATATTTTATGTTATTTTAAGAAATGACCTTTGAAATATAAATCTGCAAATTTTTGTTCTGTTCTAATATTTTTACAGCTCGGCCCTCTGCTTTGTTGTTGTACCCATTTACTTTGGTTGATTGTAGCTTTGGACCAAAGTAAAACTTTTTTTATATTAACAAATTTCTGTGAATGTAATGAACTGTCAATCCAATGATTATATACCTGTGTATTTAAATTCACCTGTTTACCCAAGTACAAATGGTAGAAGTTTCATTTTATAAAATTAAAAACCTTTGCTGCCATATTCTGTATAATAATCTTCACACACAGTTAAATCTCAATTTATTTTCAATGTTTTAAGTCTGTTTTCTTTGATACAAAACGGACATTGTCATTGAAAAGGGGGTTTGCCAATAAGTCAATATGACTGATAGAAATAACATCCAAAGAAAGGGTTTTCTAGATTTTGATGATGTCAGAATCTATCCATAATCCAGTTGCAAAGTTTTGGTTGAGGGTCATTTTAATAAGGTTTTACTGCATAATGTAGTATATTTATGAAAACCTGTAATTGAGTAAGATGTCTAGGTTATTATTGTTAAAATTATTGTTATTAAAATTTTAAGAAAAGGTTTATAGGTTTTTTCGAGTTATATTTTTATTTTAGGAAATAGTCGCAGCTGCTAATATTAAGTCAGAACAAGTTAATGGAATAGGATTTGATGCAACATGTTCATTGGTTGCTTTTGACAGTAATGGATTACCAATAACAGTATGTCCAAATGGTAACAGTTTTAGATTTTTTTTTAAACTTCAATATTAAAAATTAATTTATTATCAGATTGTAAATAAAGGTTTTAGTCGGTATTAGCATTTCATTTTTAATGTTTTTTAATGGATGAGCTGTATTAGTCCTATTAGACTATATAATTACATTGTTTTTTTTTTAATACATATACATATTTTTGATAGAACATGTATGTCTTTACTAATTAATCACTTTAACTTATTTTACACTTCTGAGCCTTGTTGGCAGATTATTTACTTTGGTATACAGCATCTCTCATCTCCTAGATTCTTATCTCAATCAGGGCAAATCCTACTGTGAGATAGTGTATCAGTTCTCACAAAGGTTGGTGGTTTTTAGCTCAGATGAGCTATTGCTATCGATCTTCCTCCTTCATCCATCGTGCATTGTGTGCCATCTGCCGTGCATAAACTTTTAATATTTAATCTTCTCCTGCGTAACCACAGGGCCAAATTTAATGAAACTTGGCTGCCATCATGCCTGAGTAAAGGCCTTTCCGATTTGCACAAATGAAGGAAGTTATGTCCCCTTGGGAACCCATAAGGGTGGAAATAGTGAAAAACTTTAGAAATGTTATCTTTTGGAAGTACAAGAGGTATACCTTAGTTATTTCATTTGTAACATCCTTAGGTCATCTTGTTTCAGATTTGCACAAACGGTAGCCATGGGGCTCAAAATGGGAAGGTGGCAAGGCACTCAGTGGGGAATATAACTAAAAATTATATATTTGTCAATATATTTTGAAAACTATAAACTTTTTGTATAGGCATGTATATAAGAATATTGTAGGCATTGACATGGTGGTCATTTTGATATAAAGTTCAAGGTCATACATTTAAAGGCCAAGGTCATTGCAAGATAAGAAAACTGAAATTGTTAATTATCTTGAAAACTATTGACTTTTTTTGATAGACTTGTATATTAGAATATTGTAAGTATTGACATGACAATCATTTTGGTATATGGTTCAAGGTCATAGGTTTAAAGGTCAAGGTCATAGCAGCATAAGATATAAGAATATTTTAGATATTGATATGACAAACATTTTGATTTATTTTGCAAGGTTATAGGTTCAGAGGTCAAGGACATAGCTGCATAAGTATACTGAAAGGGTTAATGATTTAGAAATTATTCATTGTACGTTAAGGCCTATGGGCCTCTTGGTTTAAGGTTCTTGTACTCAGTCTAAATAACAAACCAACCCATTTACTTAAGTGTTAACAATTTTTCTGTTCAGTTAAGGAAGAGAATATGAACCACAACCTTTTTCATCATTAGCAGATGCAGTCATTGGTGTTTCTAATATGAATTTTAAAATTGTAGAAGTGGAGAGGTGTTTTAAGTCTCAGTCAAGATTCTGAACTTATATTGAGGCAGGCAGTTTTTGGATGGTGGGGGAACTGGAGTACCCAGAGGACCCCCAGTCTTTGGCAATTAAAATGACAGACATTTTACACTTGGATCTACCCTAGTGAGACTCAACCTAGGTGATGATAGGCACTGTGGTGCTTAAGAATGCATTAATACAACTTGGGCACCCAAACCCCTTTACAATTGGAGTAAAGTGTTCAAGATATCATGGAACAACAGAATGGGATTCAACCTAGGCAGTGATAGGCACTGTGATACATAATTTTATACTTATGACCACTTGGCCTCCAAGGCCCTTTGAAAATTGGTGTAAAGTGTTAAACCAAGCTTGGAATAACAGAAATCCCTTACTTCACACTATGGTACCACCATTACTGACAATCTTAAAAAAAAAAAAATTTTTACTTAATTAGGTGACCCAACAAATAATATAATAATGTGGATGGATCACAGAGCTCAAGAACAGGCTGATAGAATTAACATGTCAGGGCATGAAGTTCTTAAGTTTGCTGGTGGAAAAGTATCACTAGAAATGGAAATGCCAAAATTGTTATGGCTAAAAGAGGTTTGTACTATACACCATGATTAATTAATGATTAGGATAAAAAAACAAAAACAAAACAAAACAAAATAGAACAAAACAAAACAAAAACTCAACAATTTATTTACAAAATATTTATAAGATAGATGCTAGCTAAAGTAAAAAAAAAAGTTTGAAAATACTCTGTTGAATACTTCAGTGAAGGATGTGTCCTTAACCCCTCACAGCATTGAAAAATTTCTAAATTATAGACAAATGATTTCAGAAGATGATGTCATAATTCCTACAAAATAATGTCATGTGATTGTCTCTATGATTACATCACACAAGATCACATGGTCGTGTGTCAAAGCTAACAAAGCTATAATTCTATAAAATTTTGATTGGTTTCTTGCAATTTTTATAGAAGACCTGATACAAAGCTCTTATTACATTGTAGAATCTGCCTGATACATGGAAAAAAGCTGGACATTTTTTTGACTTACCTGATTTTCTGACATGGAGGGCTACAGGGTCATTGTCAAGGTACTTAATACTTACATTATCATTTAATAGTCAATATCATGTTGTACTGATATACTATTTCAACTGTCAGTAAAATTGATGTCTTATGCTTTTTTAACCTGTGCGAATTAGAGTTAAAAATATCTGAAGTAAAAATATCTCATTAGAAGTTGAAACAAGACACTATCAATTTCTTGTTGATTAGGCTTGTCAATATTTACTTGATAAAAATAGTGATTTCTGTAATATTTATTGCTTGCCAAGGAAAATGGTCTTGGCATCAGCTTCCAATGTTAAAGTATTTTGATGGAGAAAATTAATATTATGGTGTTTGATTGATAAGGTTTTCATAAACTAGATGTAAATGCATGGAATGATTTACTTTGATGGCAATTTTTATGCCTCCACTTGAAACACATATGAGGTATATTGTATTGGTGTTGTAAGTCCTTCCCCTTAATTTTTCCATTTTTATACATCTTTCTGTCCATCCATTCTTCAATCACTACCATAATTTTTATCTGCTACTAACCAAAACTTTTTGAAGAGATAAATTTTCAAACTATGCAGATCTATGTATTGAATACAGTTTCTTGGAGTTATTTCTCTTTGCCTATAACTATTTATCAACTAACTCTACAAAAGTTGTTGAGGGAATTTAAATTCAAGCCATGTGAATTGTTAATAAGTAAGTTTAGATTTGCATTTGTTTATTCATTATTGACTGTTGTATTTTAAAAGTCTCAGATGTCTAAACCTTGCACTTATGGATCACAGTGTATCTTACCCCCTAGGTTTGAATTCCTAACTTGAAACAGATCCTTGTGTAAAAAATATTTGTAAGTTCAGCTTGCCAAAGGTCTCTAGTTTCCTGCATTTTAATATCATTTGTTTATTTTTTCTTAAGGTCATTATGTTCATTAACATGTAAATGGAATTATCACTTGGACAACCAACGAAATTCTGGTTGGAGTGAAAGTTTTTTATCAACATTTGGTTTAAATGATTTAGCTGAAAATCAATATAGCAAAATAGGTAAATGGAAGATTTTATAATTTAAAATTGATATGCTTTTCCTGTTGAATTTGGAAAATTCTGGTTTTTGGTACAGATATTGTTCTCACCCTATACACAGCCATCATGAATAAAGTGTGTTAGGGTCAGAGGAAATTCTGACTAGTCTGTTGAATGATTATAAAGCTCAATCCTCTTAATAGTACTCAAAGCAATCAGGTTAAAGTAAAATGGGCTCTAAATAATCCCATAAGCTCTATTGTCAAAATAAATCTTCATTTGAATAAACTATGTAATTTTTTTTGGTTGGTGTCATTCTGTTGGTGTTCTGACAGAATATTTTGTAAATTTTTCCTAGGAAAACTAATGAATTTTAAGATTACCTTTGTTATCATTCACCTTCCAAAATGTAATCTTATCTAAATCTCCTTATCTATCAGATCTTCTTTGAAAATTATTCCAAATACTGTAAATGTATATATTTTTATGTGTAATAGTTTTTGCTGTATTATAAAATTCAACTTTTTCGCATGTTTTGAACAGACTGTAACATATTTATTTTACCGTAATTGTTATTTATAAAATAAAAAAAAGCGAAAATATATAAATTGCGAAAATGAATGTTTCACAAACACTGTTCTGTATTACACTGCATCTCCCATAAGATAAGATTTGTTAACCTAGAGAAACACTGCCATTTGTACTTAAAGCTCAACATGGTTAATTTTGTTTTGGAAAAATGTTGTGACTAGATTATGTGTATTTAAACAGGAAATGATGTTAGAAAACCAGGAATGCCATGTAAGACTGGACTTTCTGCTGAAGCAGCTGAAGAACTCGGCTTAGTGGTTAGTACTCCTGTTGGTACCTCATTGATTGATGCACATGCAGGTGTTGTAGGTAATTCTTAGTACCATACATTTATTGGCATATATCAGTTTAACTTCTCGACATTTTGGTAGTCCCTATTTCAATTCATAGAATGCTATTTTATGTTTGAACCATTGGATTGTTATCTACTATAAATAAACATAGGTCACAAAACTAATGAAATAAAGTGAGTCTAATTTGTTTAATTCTTAAAGAATTAATAATAGGTCAAGATCATTATAATATATACATTTTTTAATTGCCTCTGAATGCACAGTATTGCATCATTCAAAAAGAACATGTGGAACAATATCCGACTGATGTCAGTGACACCTTTACCCATGAATCTCAGGTTTTAAAACAGATTATTATGTATGTATAGAGCTTTTGACATCTAGCAATGAATATGATATAGTTTTGTAAGTTGCTTTCTTTATACATGTACTGTGATATAAATAGATATTATGTAATAAAGAACATCTCTTTAATTTTAAGTTTAACATGTTAAAAAAATTGTTCTTACTTGTGTCAACAGGTTGTTTAGGTTGTAAGCCCAAAGATAGCAGTTTTAATTTACCAGATGTAGAAAAGAGAATGGTATTAGTATGCGGAACATCAACATGTCATATGCAGGTAACTCTAAGCCTATAATCATTACAGTTACTATCAGTGCATAGAGAGATAAGGTTGTTTTACCTCGGCCTTCATTCAAGGTCAAATTCATTCACACTGACCTTTCCAATATATAATAAAACCTTAAGTGAATTTTCGTGATGAATTATGACACAGAAGCTTATTTTTTTTCATGAAGCACTTTTGCAATTAAATGCTAGCACACCTGTAAAGTTGATCAAGATGGGTGACCTATCATGTTATAACTCAAAAGTAGTACAGTGACATTATATAAATCTTGCTATCCATTGCTGATAGACTTTGGAGAGGAATATTGTTTTTGACATTGTCTGTCCATGTGTCTGTGGGTCTTTGTGTCTGTCCATTAAAGCTTTTTTGGCCTCTTCTTGTCAAGGGGTCTAAATCACTTAATGGTTACAGCCACTCTCACTGCTGCTAAGGTTTAAATTTCACCCATGCAAATTTAGACCCAAGTATAAAATCAGTTTACTTGGCTAAGGTTGTTGGTTTTCTATTTTTGCTTTGGTTTTCTCCATTATACCAAAACTGACTGCCTTATATATGTGAAAAAATCTTTGTGTGAGGTGTAAAACACCATTACTTTACTCCCACCAAAACTGACTGCCTTATATATATGAAAAAATCTTTGTGTGAGGTGTAAAACAGCATTACTTCACTCCATTCTTATTGTTAACTTAATTGAGCTTTTTATATGTACCGGAATATTTATAAAATTACAATTTATATTTTGTTCCATTTTTATTGTAATAGTTGATAAAGACATCAATTTTTAATGATACAAGAAAATTATTATTTATTTTAGCTAAGTAAAGAGCCTTTGTTTGTACCAGGTGTTTGGGGGCCATTCAATTCTGCTATTATTCCAAATTTTTGGAATATGGAAGGTGGACAAAGTTCAACAGGCAAGTTGGTCAGTATAATTTATATGTAATCACAAGTTTTAAATCAATTAAAATGACATCAGATTACATGTAATACAAGTCATTTATAATCTCTTTGCTTCATTATACAATGTTAGTTGACTTAACCGCACATGATTAAACTAGAAATAAAATGATTTACATTTTTTCTTGGCTTTTATGCATTTCTGCATGTGCATGCACTTAGAATAAACTGGAAAAACTAGAAATTTTTTATTTTTTATGATCAGTATTTGAAAAATTGATAAACATACTCATTTAATATCAATATCTGAAATATTTAATTCTTTAGTATTTCATCTTTGACAGCAACAAATATATTAATGTCTTGTATAATACTTCATAATTTAAAGTTTAATTTAAATCTAGACTTATTTGGATATCCTGGTTTTCTATAGCATTAAGCAAATGAAGTTTTAAAAAATTTTCTTGTTAGTATAGCTGTTAGATTTAACTGGATCAATATGAAATTAAATACGTGTATCTTGCTCAATTACATACCTTTAAGCATAGATTCAGTTCAGATTATTGACTTTCAACAAACCATAAATTTTCAGCCTCTGTCAAAAGGCTTAGCTTTATATATAATCTGTCTCAATATTAATCTTATTTATATTGCAGATTGATTTTATAATAGAAACACACCCAGCATATTTAGAAACAAAACAGTTGGCTCAACAAAGGTAAGTTTAAATTGATTGACAACGGCATTGTTTATCATTGGTGGCAGTTTGATTCCTTAGACAAAATGACAACGATATTCATTGCAGATGGTTGCTTCCATTTTACAGCATGGAAAAAGCAGATTATAGACTAAGATTTCTATACCTGTGATATGTTATCTTTCTGCATCAACATTTGTAAAAACTATACCCCCATTATCAAATATACAAATGTTCTGGATTTTATTTGAGTTCAACAGTTCAACTTATGTAGATATTGTATAATTCTTCATCCGTTCTTGTGGTATTTAATACAACTTGAAAATCTAAAACATTTCTTTTCTCTGAGTGGACTCATTTGTTATTATGGAATGTTTGTTAATTTGAACATCTAAAAAAATTCTTCTATCTGTTTTTAGAAAATTTAAAGTAATTTGAACATCTTAAATATTCCGTCTGTGAGGAAATTCATCAGTAATGAGAGCATTTAAGATAACTTGAACATCTGAGCTAAAACATCTCTCTTAAGGGAATTTGTCTGTTGGTTTTTCTCTTACAAATCGAACTCTAAAGTTTCTTTTAGAAAAATCATTAAAAAAATTATAAACAATTAGTATTTTCTAAAAATCTAAAGTTTTTATTAGGAAATCTGACATATATTTTTTACCAACTACTACTTTGTAGAAATCTGAAGTTTCTTTTAAAAATATCTAACACAAGATTTTTATAATAATTACTATTTTGTAGAAATCTACATGTTCATGAGTTTCTGAATAGCCAATTAGATGACCTGGTATCAATGAAAAATGTTGCATCATCGTCAGAATTAACCAAAGATTTCCATATATGGCCAGATTTCCATGGCAACAGATCACCATTAGCAGACTCATCATTAAAAGGAATGGTAAGTCTTTAAATAAATTTTAAGCTTATCTGCTGCACAGAATGCAGAAAAGTATTGTCCTGCATGTATTCACTTTGTAACCATTAAAATTGCTTATAAAAGAATTGAAATGGACTGTGTGTGTGTGTGTGTGTGTGTGTGTGTGTGTGTGTGTGTGTGTTTTCTTTCTTCTGGTAGTTCATGTTTAGGGTTATTGCTATTTGTTACATGTATATGATCATTGTTTCATTTTTTGTGGTTTATTTTTTTCCTGTTGTCATGTTGTTGTAATTGACATTCTTTTTGTTGACTCTTGATTAAGTAGATGCTGCTTCTCAAATCACAAATTACATTCAATTTTTATCATTAAATTTCAATGTGTATACATACTAAATCTCATTTATCTTTCGGTTTTAATTATTATTGATTTTATGTGCCTTTGAAAGGTCAAGAAAGATCATCGAAAAAGTTCTGTGATTAATTCCTTTTTTGTGATTACCAGGTATTTAAAAAAGATATGACAATTTGCTCAATTATTCAACATCATGGTATGGTATTTATTATGACAATTTGCTCAATTATTCATCATGATGATATGGTATTTATTATGACAATTTGCTCAATTATTCATCATGATGATATGGTATTTATTATGACAATTTGCTCAATTATTCATCATGATGATATGGTATTTAGTTTTAGGTGTAGATAGAAGGTTGAACTAAGTTCTTAATGTGAAAGTATGTAAATTCATTACATATATATATATATTTTACAATAAAACATATATGATGTTGGTTAAATATAAAATGTCCTCATTTTTGTAGAAATGTGGGTTTACATTGTACAGTATATACTTATGGTATATATATTAAAATGTGTATGATAATATATTATTATATAAAGTGATTTTTATTGTAGAAATGTGGGTTAACCTTAAACTGTGACATAAATGACCTTGCCATACAATATCTGTCTACATTACAAGCTTTGGCTGTAAGTACATGTGATAACCTTGAACCGTGATATAAATGACCTTGCCCTAAAAATAAATGACCTTGCCATGCAATATCTATCTGCATTACAAGCTTTTTTCTAAAGTGCTCTGTTATCACTGGTATTGCAATTGCAGGTCAGACCTGTCTCAAAATGCTAAGTCTAAACATGTGCCCCGAAAAAAGACTGAAAAAGGCCTTTGTAAGCCCTAATGTACAGGCTCACCTAGCAGACATAAGGTGCCAGTTAGCAATTTTAAAACATTGAGCTAAGAAATTTAATGGATATTTAATAGTTAACAGTTACCAGTTCTTTGAGGTCTTTACTGTAGGCTACTGCCTTTGACCCATTTGATCAATTTTACATCCCAACTTGTCTATACTTGTCACTTCTGGTCCGATTTTGTAACAACTGGGGTCAAATTTGATTTCAACGTTCTTCCAGTGTTCGTTCAGTCTGGATTTGAACATGTTTAAAGATGTTGAATTGATGGCTTCAGATGGCAAGTTGTTCCAGCTGTTGATTACTCGATGACAGAAGCTAGATCTTATGTTAAGTCTTGCCCGTTCCTTCTGTACTTATGGCCTCTGGTGTTTCAATTTCAATTTAGATCAAATAGGATCAAACTCTCCTGTATTTTCAAAACATGTTAAATGCAGGTATGATTTTTTGTCTGATTGTACAGTTGATTTCTTTCTCTATGTTTAACAGTATGGAACCAGACATATTTTGGAAGAAATGAAGAACAGTGGACACATAACTGATATTCTTATAATCTGTGGTGGACTGAGGAAAAACAGATTGTATGTAAAGTCACATGTAGATATAACAGGTAAGAAAAGGTAGAACTTAATACATTGTACATACTTATCACAGGGGTACACCTAGATAAAACAGGTGAGAGAAAGATAGCACTTAATATACAATTTTAACAGGGATATACATACATGTATATATAATGAGTGAGAGAATGGTAGAACTTTATTATCACAAGGGTAAAAAAAAACTGGCCAAAATTCAGAATTAAGCTCTAATAATTCTCCCCTATAAGACAGCTGGTCATTACATTAATGCAAACAGTTTTAGTGGTCCTTATTGGTACAGAAAATTAAGAAAATTGTACAAAAAATAATTGTAACACTTATATTTAATTATTATCATGAGATGTTCTCAGATTCTTCCAAATTGATTGATACTTTTTCCTGTGAGCATTATTTACAACCAGCATGCATTAGTCTACTTATTTTGAAGTCAAGTAGTTTTCAATTAATACTGGATTTGCCAATTAAAATTCCGACCGAAATATGAATCGGTTTTCTATTAAGATTTTACAACTTGACTGGACAGTTCTCTGGGTTTTTTGTTACATAAAACATGACTTCTCTTGGCAAACAAAAAGCTAAAAATAAGATTTTCATCTTTTAAACCATTTTATTTTGCATATAATGTCTCAAATGTATTTAGGCTTATCTGGTAAACTGTTTAAATAAAATGACAACATAGAAATTACACTTGGTAAAAACAGTGCTTTTGTACGAAAAAACCCGAAAATTCAGAGGTTTTGTCCCCCGTCATTGTAATATCTAAATAGGAAAATGATTCACGATGACTCGGAACATTTAATTGGCAAATGGTCTATTGTAATGATAGTTTGTTGTATTTTGCAAATCAAACATTTTTTTTCCACATTTTTGTTCATGCAGGTCTGCCTATGATTCTTCCTGATGAAGAGGAATCTGTATTACTTGGGTCTGCCATACTTGGTGCTAGTGCTTCTGGTGATTTTAGCACAATCCAGGTAAATATTTTCAGATTCAGTATTATTGGGGTCTACTACTGGGGTCTGCTTTACTTGGTATCAGTGCATTCAAAGGTTTCAACTTCATTCAAGTAAAATATTACCATCCAGGTAAACATTACAAAATCCAGGCAAATGCAGCATTGTCAAGGTAAACAAAACATCACCCAGGTAAATGTAACCAGGTAAATGAAACCTCATTAAGGTAAACATAACACCATTTAGATGAGCACACTTCTAAGTGAATATATTGCTATCCAACTTTTGAGTTTATAACGATTTAATCATCTAATTTAAAAGTCATTTACAAAATTTTTACCCGATGACAAAAATCTTTAAAACATGTAATTTTAGTTGCATAATAATTTTTTTGTTGTTTTACAAAGATTATTTTATTTTTATCAGGAAGCTATTGATAAAATGGGAGGAAGTGGAACTCTGATCTTGCCAGATATAAAAGAAAAAAAGTAAGTTTGAATTTTGTCGAAAATTACTTGCTATTGGTTTATGTAATGGATTGCTTCCAGAGATCTTTGGAACTACAGCACGTTCCTTATATAACCACTATTTGTCTCTGAAAAAGAAAATGACGTCTAATATAGCTTTTTAATTTTCAATTGCTCAGTTATTTAGGGTTTGAGGGCTTTATCACTTTGTACTAATTAACTGACTAATTTCACTTTTTGGAGTTATGAATCATGTGTGTTGAACTGATCAATCAAGCACATATGTAGACCTAGACCCCTCAGATAGTGACTTTGGCATGAACTGGTAATGTTTGTGATTGATAGACATACTGTTGTAGGACAATATTTAGACATCATTTGTAACAACTTTTTAACAAATTTGAACTAAAACTTCTTTTGGACAAAAATCTTTGGTCTTGAATTTAAAAAGTCAGCAGATATAAAAACATTTGTTATATAAAAGAATCCCATGTCTTTGTGTTCATGTAAAATCATGTCCACAAATTATGACATCTATTGATGGATTTTGATCAAACTAGGTACCAATGTATATAAACATGAGACCCTGTGTCACATGTTAAATTTCAAGGTACATGTACTAAGGTTATATTTTAGATATGGGGCTCAAAAGAAGTTTCTTTTTATTACAGGTAACATATATACAATGTAAAACGTTCTTCTTTCTTTTTCTTTAGATATCATGATAAAAAGTACAAGGTATTTCTAAAAATGGTGGAACATCAACAGGAGTACAAGAAGATAATGAATAGTTAACTAAACACATTTATGAAGCTTAAAACGTGCTTGTTTAATAAATTTGTCATACAGGAGTACATTCCTTTTAGATTGTGTTACTGGGGAAACTGCCATTGCAATTGTTTTTACCATGCTGTGTTTGAAATCATTTTAACAATGAATTACATGTATACTGAGTAAATCAAAATAAATTCTGTATATAACTTTAATTTAGTGTGTTCTATTTTTGTTGCAAATTTTAAACTCAGAATTGTGAGCACTTATATATCTTTGTGTCATTAAATTGACTTTCTGTTTCTAGTATAAAATTATTATGAAAATGTTAAAAATCATTGTTCTGGCTTTTTAAATATTACTGTTTAAACACAATGATATATAATATATAGAATGGAAAAAAAGAGTGTTAAAATAAATAATTGAAGATCAAAATAGAAAAAAACATAATTAAGACCTAAAATCATACTTGTACATAACTTCAATACTTGAAAGCATATTGGCTTTTTAAGCTCACCTCACCTGAGCTGAAAGCTCAGATGAGCTATTGCTACCCATCTTCATTCGCCGTGCGTCATGCGTCGTCCGTCGTGCATAAACTTTTTACATTTTAATCTTCTCCAAAACCACTGGGCCAAATTTAATGAAACTTGGTAACCATCATACTTGGGTGAAGCCCTTTCAGATTTGCACAAATGAAGGAGTTATGTTCCCTTGGGCACCCATAAGGGGGGAAAGGTGAAAAACTTTAAAATTCTTCTCCTCTGAATGTACAAGAGATATACCTTAGTTATTTCATTTATAACATCCTTAGGTCATCTTTTTTCAGATTTGCACAAATGGTAGCCATGGGGCTCAAAATGGGGAAATTGTAAGGCACTGAGTGGGGAAATTGCTAAAAATTATATATATGTCACTATATCTTGGAAACTATTAACTTTTTGTATAGGCATGTATATTAGAATATTGTAGGTATTAACATGACAATCATTTTGATATGTGGTTCAAGGTCATATGTTGAAAGGTCAAGGTCACAGCTGCAAAAAAGACTTAAATTGTTAATTATATTGAACCAATAACTTTTTGTATAGGCATGTATATTAGAATATTGTAGGTATTGCAACAGCCATCATTTTGATATATGGTACAAATTTATATGTTGAAAGGTCAAGGTCACAGCTGCAAAAGAAGTCTTAATTTGCTAATTATCTTGAAAACTATTAACTTTTTGTATAGGCATGTATATTAGAATATTGTAGGTATTGACATGGCGATCATTTTGATATATGGATCAAGGTCATATGTTGAAAAGTCAAGGTCACAGCTGCAGAAGAAGGCTTAAATTGCTAATTATATTGAAAACTATTTACTTTTTGTATAGGCATGTATATTAGGATATTGTAGGTATTGCGACAATGAACATTTTGATAAATGATATCAGGTCATATGTTGAAAGGTCAAGGTCACAGCAGCAAAAGAAGACTTAAATTACTAATTATCTTGAAAACTATTTACTTTTTGTATAAGCATGTATATTAGAATATTGTAGGTAATGACATGATGATCATTTTGATATATAGTACAAGGTCCTATGTTGAAAGGTTAAGGTCCCAGCTGCAAAAGAAAACTTAAGATGCTAATTATCTTTTAAAACTATTTACTTTTTGTATAGAATATATATTAGAATATTGTAGGTATTGACATGACAATCATTTTGATATATGGTACAAGGTCATATGTTGAAAGGTCAAGGTCACAGCAGCAAAAGAAGACTTAAATTGCTAATTATCTTGAAAACTATTAACTTTTTGTATAGGCATTTATTTTAGAATATTGTAGGTATTGCGACAACGATCATTTTGATATATGGTTCAAGGCTATATGTTCAAAGGTCAAGGTCATATCAACATAGGAATACTTAAATTATTCATTATCTTGAAAGCTATTAATTTCATGCATGGGCATTTATTTTAGAATATTGTAGGTATTGACATGACAATCATATATGGTTCGAGGTCATATATGTTCAAAGGTCAAGGACATAGCTGCATAAGTGTACTGAAATTGATTAATGATTTTGAAATTATTCATTGCACTATTGTATAAGCTACTTATAAATGAAATGTGAATGTATATATTTGATTAAGTTTTTTGGGATTTCTTATCTTGAGAAAACTTTTAAAGTTTCTGTACTTAATATATTGTCTATTGCAATTTGCAAAGGATATTGGACATATCTTCAGGTGAGCGTTAGGGCCCATGGGCCTCTTGTTGTGAAAAAAAAAAATTTTAAAAAGTGATATCTAAAGATCGAGACATTTAAGTCTTAAGTAAAATATAAAAAAATATAAATATAAATTCTCAGCTTCAACATGCCTGATCAATACACATTAATAGCTAGTAATTACATGTACCTATTTTAAATGACGTAACTAGATATTTTAATTACTCTATTGGTTGTAACAGATATGGCCTTGCAACCTGTTTGACCAGGAAGTTGTTCTAAAATCATGCACACATTACCCTTAAGACAACAGATTAAAAACATATAAATACTGACATAAAATCATGATCCATGCAGTTATCAATCTGGTTTGTATTTATCAAATCAAAGAGCTCTGTCAAAATAATGTTTCCATAACTTATGTTCTTTTGTTTTGTTATATTATATCATGGTGTTGATGGCAGTTTAAAGACTCCGAAACCATGGAAACGTCATACTAGTTGTGGTATCTACTTTGTCAAAGAAATGCTTCATCTGCTTGCTGATGAAAAGACTGACAACAAAATACAGAAAGCAATTTATAAACTAAACAATCAACCGAAAGGTAAGAAGAATTTTTCTGATTAACAAGAAGTTTAGAACTTTTAAAAAAATTAAATATGCAAAATGATTTGTGTACAAAATAACTTTGATATGTTTAAAATGTATGCTTACAGCAAATTTCTGTTATACAATCTGTATGTTTTGATTAATTTTATTAACATTTTGAAAAACATACAACAGACAGATCACAGTTGTTAAGGATATCAATAGTAAGATATTTTACCTTACTCCAAACTCTTCTAAAAATTCTTCTAAAAACAAGTCTGCCCTGTTCTATTATTTGTAGAAAAGACTTATTTTCAATTATTTAACATACAATTTTTGTTTGTAACATCAGAGGAATGATTAGGAATTGAAACCATTGGAAAAATCCTCCAGTAACAATCCAAAGTAAATAAAAATTCATGACAATTGCTCAAAATGTTTTCAGTCTTTCTTTATATTGCCTCGCTTGTCTTTTTTATTATTATGTTTTTGTAATGTTTTGATTATATACACACACACACACACACACACACACACATATATATATATATATATAAACCTAGTATATATACTGTCTATTTTTTAATGACTCAACGAAAGAAACGAAATTTTGTTTTCCAAATGTTTTTGAGTATGATGAAAATGATGCAGTTTAATAGCTTCCAGATAACAATATAGTATGCATATTTGGAACTAAAATGGTAGTTACAACTTAATAATTACATACAATTAAAAAGATGCATTTTTGAAAATCATTCATTATATATTCAGGTCTGATAGTCCATCATTGTTTTATTCAGTTTGAACCTTTAAGTATCAGGATTTTTCTTTCTTTCTTGGCAAAATTTATCCATTTTAATAATTAAATTTAAAGTTTATTTACTAGATTTATACTTTTCAATCATAATAACTTAATTCATGCTTTCATACTTAGTTATTATTAGATTAACTTTTCTATCTTTAATATCTAATGATAATTAGTAAGTTGAATTATCTACCTTTGATTTTTTTCTTTTTTTTTAGAGACTCAAGTAACTTTTACGGCAGGTATAGCACAGGAAGAAACATATTCTAATGGACAAATACTGAAGTTTACAAATGTGATAACCAACATTGGTGGAGGTTTAAATACATCTGATGGAGTATTTTACTGTCCTAAGCCTGGAGTGTATTCATTTTTTGTCAAAATGATGGCCCAAACAAACAATGCATACTTAGAAATACATAAAAATGATCAGTTGCTCTTATATGTATTCACAAGTGAAAGTGGAAATGCATGGAAATCTGGATCTAACAAAGTGATTCTCTACCTACAGAAAGGTGACAAAGTTTCTGTCAAGTCAAATGGTTCTGTAAAAATACATCAGTTTGCCACTTATTTCAGTGGAAATAAACTGTAAATAAATGGATCAGTAAAATGTAGTATCTTCCTGTATAATTAATAAAGCATCCTAACTCAAAAATGCCTATCGTCTTTTTTCCATATTTGTCCCATTTGCTGTATCACCACATTATCAGTTTAAATTACCATAGATGTTTGTCTGATATGCTTAAGCTATATTTTTTCACGTTTTGTTGACAAATTTAAACTCAATATGCTACCCTAATTTATACTGCGACCAGATGTCATAAGTAACACAAAAATTTAATTTAAGAGTTTATGCTTAACATATATAGTCCAAGCTGTTAGTTCCCTGTTTAATGAAATATCATATCAGCTAAGATATCTGTGATGATCCAATCAGTGTGATTGTTTAGGCCCTCCAATACACTAAATGATCATAAAAATCCAGTTTTATAATCAGTGGTCTCAATATTTTTTCTTGTTTTTTTTTTCATATTCACTTGTTTCTTTTGCTTTCTATCAAGTAAAATAATTCACAAGGCTGCTGGTAAGTTATTTCGCCCAGAGATATCATGATTATACACCTAGCACTTTAAAGTTGCTAAGCTACTGTCAATAAAATAAAACAATTACAATCTGCAGATTCTTCTTGTTAATATTTAAACAAATGAACATTGAAAAATATGTATAGTGATAATTTTACACTTTGTCTTGATAAAAATGGATTTTATGAAATTAAATGAAAACTTTATGTATAAATTGTAAAATTCACCGTTTCAGATGTTAATTTACAAAACAAAAGCATTTTGTGTAATCTTAATTTCATTTGTGGCATTGATCTGATGTTCAGAGGTTTCAAGTTACGGTGCATTTTTTTCATGCTACAGAGAACATATTTTTGATAAGAAGTTGAATCTGTGGTCAACTATTCTGTTCCCTGATAATATGATGTTGCCTTTAATGGCTTGAAAAATTTTGTTTAATCTTAAGATTTTAAAAACTTCATTTTTACTTCTAATTTACAATTAGTGGCTCTAAAACAGGTACACTAAAGCAACATAAGTAAATAAATAAATAATAATACAACTGTAATTAAGGGATAACTTGCGTTTTTAGCAAGTTTATTGAGTCGTAACCTGAAAAACACTGTGTAACATCCCATTTTGAAGGCCATTTCATAAAAACATCGAAACTTAAAAAACCCTATAACAAAAAGCTTTACATTTGGTCAAGATATGGCAACTATAAGCTTATTGAATAGGTCAATGACCATAACCTTTGCTTTATTGTGTTGCAATAAAACATTAAAAGCCAAGATCTAGTATAAAAATTGGGCATATAAAAAATTAAGTTATAGCCTTGACCCAAATCAGGTGCAACAGTTTTCCTTAAAAGTGATAGATAGATCACTGAATTAATGTTCTCATGTCCAAGAAAATTATGTGAAAAGTTCTGCTGGTTCATTCATTACTTGACTGATTGAAAGGGGATTTCATATCCAAGTCAAGAATATTTCATTCCAAGATATCATAGGTGACGTGAAATTTTGACCATTACAGTGCTCTCAGGGCAATGCAAAGAAAGGGTTCTTTAGCATGCTGTGCCTACTTTGTCACAGGGCATTTTCTTCCATGGACCATGTGACTTTCATTTTTAAATGCTGAATGCTTGGCGAAAAAGTTATTTCCTATTTTCAAGTCTTGGTCAGGCTTGGCAGGGGTTCTAACAGTGACCTCTCACATACAAAGCGAGCTGGTATATTAAGTCCTTTCAGAGTAGTACTAGGAAGATTTAGTGCAAAATATTTTCATTTGAGGATGGGTTAAGTGTGAGCAATTACCTCTGTATGACAATTTTTTTCACTCAATATAGTCAACTCAGAATGTTTTGTTTATAGCTGATGTTTATTATCATCTATACAAGAATAATATATACATGTATAAACAGAGTTCATACCTTAAAACACAAGCATTGTTTGAATTTAAGGTGGTAAATAAACCTAGTCATTATATTACAATATTCAGTTTGAAATCACATAATACATGTATAAACATTGTTAAATGTTGTGACAATGATTTTTGATAATGATGAAATCAACAATACAGGGCAATAATAATCATGAACATGAACACAAATTTGAGCTCGTTTACATACCATGTGATACACATCACTGTCAGTTTGATTTTGTAGATTTCTTTTTTGAAGAAAAACAGTTGCTTCCTGACACATCTAGCCCATCAAAAAAGGCAGTATAGCTCCTCTATCCATCTATCAAAACCAAATAATCTGTTAGAAGAAAAGTGATGCTCCCCTGTATATCTAATGTCAAAAAAAGAACTTTCCCCTACACATTTTATCCTTCAAATAAGAGCTGTCACAAGAAAAGTGTTGCTCCCCTGCACATCTAATCCTTTAAATAACAGCTGTCACAAGAAAAGTGATGCTCCCCTGTATATCTGATGTCAAAAAAAGAACTTTCCCCTACACATTTTATCCTTCAAATAAGAGCTGTCACAGGAAAAGTGTTGCTCCCCTGCACATCTATTCTTTCAAATAACAGCTGTCACAAGAAAAGTGATACTCCCCTGTATATCTAATGTAAAAAAGGAACTGACTTTCCCCTGTACATCTTATCCTTCAAATCGGAGCTGTCACAAGAAAAGTGTTGCTCCCCTGCACATCTGATCCTTCAAATAACAACTGTCACAAGAAAAGTGATACTTCCTTGTATATCAGTGCTTTACAAGAAACATGAAGTTCATCTGTACATCTGATTCATCAAAAAAGAACTGACAAAAGAAAAATGAAGCTGTACATCCAATCCATCAAACAAGAGCTGTCACGAGAAAAAAGAAATCTTATCCATTAAATATTATCAATTGGACACTTATTAACTTAAAACTGGAAACCTGCCCAAGCATTCACACTAGGGATATGACATAAGTACTATTTATACTTCATATGAGTGATATAAAGATTTCAAGTGAAATTCATCATCGAGATTTTGACATATCAGACAGTACAATACATGTACTTACAGAAACTGGTCAGCTTTGTGTATCACATGATATCAAACCATTCCAAATTTACAATGTAAGTAGGTATATGAGTAAATTAACTACTGTTGTAATTAATTTTTTATATATTTTTTTATTTTCACAGGTGTCTAAATAAATTGCACAGAAAAGTTCCTTTAAATTTTCTCGACTACTGTACATACTGTCATCATGGTATGAGATTCTCCTTCTTTGGTTTCCTCACTTATCTGTTTAACAGACAAACAAAGGATACATTTTCCTTCATTAACTAATAAATAACCAGCGTTAGTTATCACTAATACGTAAACAATAAAACAGTAGTTCTATCAATCGTGTATCACAAACCAGTTTATTTAGGTCTCCAAACATTAATCTGATTCTGATCTTGCTGTAAAAGACGATGTATAGCTCTCTGAAGATGCTGCAAAAAATGAGAATAAAAAACATGGTTATAAAATACATTTTGTCTTATTTTAGAAGCAGTTGAAACACTAAACAAAATGGCACACAAAAATGTGCAACTTAATAACATGGCAATAGTCAAAACAAAAACATGTCATTGATTGATCTTCTATTTAACATTATTAAGGTAAACATTCACAAATCAAAATACTGGTAGGTAATTACTACAACCCTTTTTATTGGGGATTCCCCCTTTTTTTAGAGACTCCCTCAATAGACTGGTTGTGTAAAAGAGCTTAACAAGAGGCCCAATAGGGCCTGTATCGCTCACCTGGCACATCCTTATTTGTTCTTTGCTTTTTCTTTTTAAATATATTCAATCAATAAAATGTAAACAAACTCACTAGCAATATCTTTATTTTCTATTATTTCAAGTGCTATGAATCATAAAATTTCTTTCAATTGGCCATGTACTTTCAGAAGATTTAGGCTGAAATAAATCTTATTTGCATGTTACATAATTATTGCAAAAATGGAAAATTGTACAGAAAAACCCATTACATATGTTTTATCCCCAACATCTAGTTTCTATGTTATAAATTTCAACAAAATCAGTATATACATGTAAATAAACCCATAATGGCCATTTTTCGATTTTTGCTACTTTAAAGTAATGGCGGCCATCTTGGATTTCCGACAGAAATGTTGGATACAATTTTGAATCTATACCACCCAAGGACCTTCCACACTTCCATATCCTTTCAATTGGCCACGTACTTTAAGAGAAGAAGATTTTCAAAGATTATGGCTAAAAATAAACCTTATTTGCATATTACGTAATTATTACACAAACGAAAAATCGTAAGAAAAAACCTGTTATATATGTTTTATCCCCCGACATCTATTTTCTATGTTTCAAATTTCAACAAAATCAGTACAAAAATCAACCCAAAATGGCCATTTTTTTATTTTTGCTATTTATAGTAATGGCAGCCATCTTGGATTTCTGACAGACATGTCGGATACAATTTTGAATCTATACCACCTAAGGACCTTCCGCACTCAATATTGTTTTCAAGATAATAAGCAATTTAAGTCTTTTTTTTGCAGCTGTGACCTTGACCTTTCAACATATAACATTGAGCCATACATAAAAATGATTGTCATGTCAATACCTACAATATTCTAATATACATGCCTATACAAAAAGTTTATAGTTTTCAAGATAATTAGCAATTTAAGTCTTCTTTTGCAGCTGTGACCTTGACCTTTCAACATATGACCTTGTATCATATATCAAAATGATCTTTGTCACAATACCTACAATATTCTAATATACATGCCTATACAAAAAGTTCATAGTTTACAAGATAATTAGCATTTTAAGTCTTTTTTGAAGCTGTGACCTTGACCTTTCAACATATGATTTTGAACCATATATCAAAATAATTGTCATGTCAATACCTACAATAATCTAATATACATGCCCATACAAAAAGTTTATAGTTTTCAAGATAATTAGCAATTTAAGTCTTCTTTTGCAGCTGTGACCTTGACCTTTCAACATATGACCTTGATCCATATATCAAAATGATCTTTGTCACAATACCTACAATATTCTAATATACATGCCTATACAAAAAGTTCATAGTTTTCAAGATAATTAGCAATTTAAGTCTTCTTTTGCAGCTGTGACCTTGACCTTTGAACATATGACCTTGTATCATATATCAAAATGATCTTTGTCACAATACCTACAATATTCTAATATACATGCCTATACAAAAAGTCAATTGTTTTCAAGATAATAAGCAATTTAAGTCTTTTTTTTTGCAGCTGTGACCTTGACCTTTCAACATATGATCTTGAACCATACATCAAAATGATTGTCATGTCAATACCTACAATATTCTAATATACATGCCCATACAAAAAGTTTATAGTTTTCAAGATTATTAGCAATTTAAGTCTTCTTTTGCAGCTGTGACCTTGACCTTTCAACATATGACCTTGTATCATATATCAAAATGATCTTTGTCACAATACCTACAATATTCTAATATACATGCCTATACAAAAAGTTCATAGTTTACAAGATAATTAGCATTTTAAGTCTTTTTTGAAGCTGTGACCTTGACCTTTCAACATATGATCTTGAACCATATATCAAAATAATTGTCATGTCAATACCTACAATAATCTAATATACATGCCCATACAAAAAGTTTATAGTTTTCAAGATAATTAGCAATTTAAGTCTTCTTTTGCAGCTGTGACCTTGACCTTTCAACATATGACCTTGATCCATATATCAAAATGATCGTCATGTCAATACCTACAACATTCTAATATACATGCCTATACAAAAAGTTAATAGTTTCCAAGATAATTAGCAATTTAAGTCTTCTTTTGCAGCTGTGACCTTGACCTTTAAACATATGACCTTGTATCATATATCAAAATGATCTTTGTCACAATACCTACAATATTCTAATATACATGCCTATACAAAAAGTCAATTGTTTTCAAGATAATAACCAATTTAAGTCTTTTTTTTTGCAGCTGTGACCTTGACCTTTCAACATATAACATTGAGCCATACATAAAAATGATTGTCATGTCAATACCTACAATATTCTAATATACATGCCCATACAAAAAGTTTATAGTTTTCAAGATAATTAGCAATTTAAGTCTTCTTTTGCAGCTGTGACCTTGACCTTTCAACATATGACCTTGATCCATATATCAAAATGATTGTCATGTCAATACCTACAATATTCTAATATACATGCCTATACAAAAAGTCAAATGTTTTCAAGATAATAAGCAATTTAAGTCTTCTTTTGCAGCTGTGACCTTGACCTTTCAACATATGACCTTGTATCATATATCAAAATGATCTTTGTCACAATACCTACAATATTCTAATATACATGCCTATACAAAAAGTCAATTGTTTTCAAGATAATAAGCAATTTAAGTTTTTTTTTTTTTGCAGCTGTGACCTTTACCTTTCAACATATGATCTTGAACCATATATCAAAATGATTGTCATGTCAATACCTACAATATTCTAATATACATGCCTATACAAAAAGTCAATTGTTTTCAAGATATAGTGACAAATATATAATTTTAAGCAATTTTCCCACTTAGTACCTTATAATTTCCCCATTTTGAGCCTCATGGCTACCATTTGTGCAAATCTGAAACTAGATGACCTAGGGATGGTATAAATGAAATAACTAAGGTATATCTCTTGTACATTCAGAGGAGAAGATTTTTAAAGTTTTTCACTATTTCCCCCTTTATGGGGCCCCAAGGGGACATAACTCCTTCATTTTTGCAAATCTGAAAGGGCTTCACCCAGGCATAATGGTTACCAAGTTTCATCAAATTTGGCCCAGTGGTTTTGGAGAAGAAGATTAAAATGTAAAGTTTACGGACGCACGCACATACACACGCCGCATCATACCATAAGCTCACGCTGGCTAAAGCAAGGTGAGCTAAAAATGCAGGACCTTGACACTATTTCTACTTTGCTGATGTTACAGATTAGGCAAAAGAACTGTCATTGCTTATTGTTGCTTATTTTGAGATTTTGATATCTAAATTTTTAATGTAGACTAGTTCGAGGATTATTTAAAATATTTTTATCATCATGAACACTGCACATGTATATACTAGTATATAGATATACCATCTGTTTCTGGATCTACCACACTACTATCTGATTCTTCTCTCCTTATACATGGGACTGACTGTTCATCTGATGTTCTACAAAATAAAAATATAAATCTTCCTGAATTCATTCATTCACTCATACATCATACAATTAACCAATCGATCAATCAATAAAGAAACTATGTGTTAAAAGAGAGAGAAGGGGGGGGGGGTCTTGAAAGTATGCAGACGTGTCAAATGAAGTTTTTGTTTTAAATTTACACCATTTTAAAGAGTATTCAATAACTTGAGATGTCTTCAAATATACAAGCTACTGTACACATGTCAAAGTTGAGCTTCATACCTGTTCTTTTTGATTGTAGAATCATCTGTAGGGGAGTCTGCTTTACGCTTATCTGCTCTTTTGTTGTCATCTTGATGCTCTTCATGGAGACGAAGTTGTTGTATTCTCCAATCAACGGCTCTTACAATATTATCACTATCTTTGGGGCTTGTCTAATTAAATGGAAAAAATTAAATCTTTACAAACATTTAGCATTTAACATAATGTTGGACAGAACACTTTAAGACTGAACAACATAAAATCAATAAGCACCGACCATTTTCATAAAATGATGATTGCACCTCTCCCTAAAGAATTTGAGAAAACAAAATGGTTTAAAGGCTTACTGTCATAAATAAAATAGAAATAATGTTTCACTACTAATAAATCTAAAAATACACAAAATATTACCTGTAAGTCTGGTCATGTGACAAGTATAAATTTGCATTTTCCAGGTAAAAGAACAACTGACATGATTAAACACAGTGTCCTCTTGTAACAATTTTTTTTGTAAATTATCAAAAGTAAATTTTTTCTTGATTGTCAGATTATTTTCTTATTTCCAGGTAAAAAATCAAAGATTTTAGAGTATTATCATGGACCCTATTGAATATACATGCAAAATAAAACTGTGGTGTTAAATTAATAAAGTGATTAGTTTTATAATGATGTTAGCGCTAGTGAACCTTGTTATATCTCATTATGTTTGTGAAAAATCATTTTTTCCATTCAATATGGAATCAATTAAGTTTTTAATTGATTTGAAAAAAAAAAAAAAAAATTTCCGTTAACTTGTACAGTAAATGTTTTCCATATTTTGTACAAACAATATGGCATAGTGACCAAGCAGTACATTAACATCTGATTTTGTGAATTAATCAATGATCGTATGTAGTTTGGTTGATTTAAATAAACCACTAATTATTTCTGAAATATAACAATTCAGTTAAAAAAAGACAATTTTTAAAGTAAAACAAGAATTCCACGGATTTAAATGTCTTGCCTGGTTAGTGGTTGATCAAGTAGAAAATAGATAAACATAAAACTTTCACATTTTGACAGGCTGCCGCTTACAACGACACTGGAAAAGTAACACCTAAGTCTCGCCTTATGGCAATGCCAGGCTCGACAATTATTATGTTAATTTCTTCAACATGTTAAAACATACCATAAATAAAAATACTTTAACAGTTTCATCAATATCAGTTCCAGTAATTCTCACACTCTTCTGGCTAGCCCTCTCTATCGTCATACCCGGCCAGATCTTTGTATTTAGAATTAATCTTAAACTTCCTTGTGTTCTCATCACTGGAATCATCAAAAAATCAATTTTAAATGTTAACATTACTGTTATACCTAACTGTATAAAATATAGGGCCACCAAACTTTCATTGAAAATCTCAAATATTAATGATGGTTGATGTGAAGTTTTTTTCCCAGAAAAAATGAGAAAAGTTTTTTTTTTTTTTAAAAAAAAAGGAAAGATGTATGGTAGAAACTAAATTTGGATCAAATTCATTCTGTATTTTAAGAGTTTGACCACATCAATCTAAAATTAATAATAATAACATTGTTGTTTCTCCTGAAGTTTTTGGTCTCATGGAAATGATAAAAAGTAGAATTTTTTCTAACTTAACATCTATTTTTATATAAAAAAAAAACTTTAGCATGGGTATTGTTCAAGCAATTTACCTTAGTTTACAATTTAAAAATTCATCCATAGCAGTAATGCATGATATATCATTTTATATATACCTAGTCTAGACTCAAATTGTATTGAATTTGAAGATCTTGAATCATTTAATCTTAAAAGTCCTCTTCCTCTTTCTAACCAATTCTTGTTCTGTGTTTCAAATACAAATAATTTACCAGTAGCCTGTCACAAAATAAATAAATAAATAAATAAATAATCTAGACCTGTATCTAAAGGAGACTAATTACCCCCCCCCCCCCACCCCACAGACCTGCAATCAGCACACCACCATCTGGATTTTGTGACAAAACAAATTTCATACCAGCAAACATTGTTTTTCATTTATATCAATCAACTAGTTTTAAATATCATAATGCCGACCCAAAATTTTTTTATAAAAATTGACTTGATACTATGCATTTGTGGATGTTAAGCATGCAGTTTATCAAGTAAGTTTTTTTTTTTAATTTTATGATCAAAGGGCAATAACTCCTGTAAAAATCAATAGAACAACACCGAAATCAAACCCAATATCCATCTTTACACAATAAGGCTACAGACCAAATATAATTAAAATTAGTCAATATTTCTTAAAGTTATTGTCATGAAAGTAAAATTTTTGTCAGTTTGCTTTCCAAAGGTCAGCTTTTTTTTTTGCACTCAGTTTTCTCAGGAACTGACTGCCTTGATATAAGTGAAAGAATCATCACTGTAAAACACCATCAATCCAATCCAATCTTTTATTTTTCAGATGTTTTATTACCTGTAAAACATTAGATTCTCCTTCTTCACCTGTCTTTACTTCTACTTCTTTTAATTCTGGCTTTTTATCATGCTTGGCCTGGAACTCTCTTGCAGATTCTTCCAATGTCTGTATTTTATCTACAAGTAATTGTTCAAGATATATGAATATCAAAACGATAAAATAGACAAGTTTTGGTTGTTAAGGGATCACATTTATTCTGTATTTTGTAGGGAAGAAGATCAAATCTATTCTAATTTGCTTCCTGTTTTATTTCCCATACAAATTTCAAACCATTGATATATAATTCATGGTCAATAGTCAATCCAATGGAACAACCAGGAACATCAGTTACACTCTGTTCAGCCTTGTCTAGGTTTTACACCTTGGTCTCAGTATAGTAGGTGTGAAGGTGTTGTCCTCAGATGCAGTAGAATTGGCCACAGTTATTTTACTCTTTATTTTAAAGGGAGAACAACCTCTCCAGTGTATCCCTTGTCAAGGTCAAACACCTATCCAGATTGTGTTGACTCTGCACCAATATGGAAAACTTTTTATACAGCATCAACAATGCAAGATCTTTTTGCAAATGTCAGCGTATATCAAATTTTAAAATTCCTTTTGGAAATAAATGTAAGTGGTAAAATTTAATTGTTTTATAAGATATTTTCCAGCGTATCCCTTGTCAAGGTCAAACATCTATCCAGATTGTGTTGACTCTGTACCAATATGGAAAACTTTTTATACAGCATCAACAATGCAAGATCTTTTTGCAAATGTCAGCGTATATCAAATTTTAAAATTCCTTTTGGAAATAAATGTAAGTGGTAAAATTTAATTGTTTTATAAGATATTTTCCAGCGTATCCCTTGTCAAGGTCAAACATCTATCCAGATTGTGTTGACTCTGCACCAACATGGAAAACTTTTTATACAGCATCAACAATGCAAGATCTTTTTGCAAATGTCAGCGTATATCAAATTTAAAAATTCCTTTTGGAAATAAATGTAAGTGGTAAAATTTAATTGTTTTATAAGATATTTTCCAACGTTTTATATAGTTTAGTTTACTTTTATTTTTTTATTTCATACTAATACATTTTAGGTTTTGTTTTATAATTTTTTATATCTTATACTTTTTTCTAGCCATCTTCAGAATTGCTGATGTGACTTGAAACATCAAATTACCCTATGACTCTAATTTAAAAAAAAAAAATAATAATAATACTTTTAATAATAATAATAATAATAATAATAATAATACATGTAATAATCATCATTATCAACGACATGATAAGTGAGGAGATGATACAAGAGTTTTTATACTCCAGTCAAAATTTTTTTATACTGAAGCAGACAATCCTGGGACGATGGAAGAAACCAGAGCACTTAAAACAAATAAACTAAGTACAGCGATTTGACCAGAGCACCTAAAACAAATGAACTAAGTACAGCGATTTGACCAGAGCACCTAAAACAAATGAACTAAGTACAGCGACCTGACCAGAGCACCTAAAACAAATGAACTAAGTACAGCGATCTGACCAGAGCACCTAAAACAAATGAACTAAGTACAGCGACCTGACCAGAGCACCTAAAACAAATGAACTAAGTACAGTGATCTGACCAGAGCACCTAAAACAAATGAACTAAGTACAGCGACCTGACCAGAGCACCTAAAACAAATGAACTGAGTACAGCGATCTGACCAGAGCACCTAAAACAAATGAACTAAGTACAGCGATCTGACCAGAACACAGAAAACAAATGAACTAAGTACAGCATTCTGACAAACTTATTCACACTAGGATTCATTAACTTTATTTGGGAATTTGTCTTAATATATTATTTCAATGAAGATAAAATAAATGTATAAATATCCAAATTTATACAAGAAATTTCAATATGGGGTTGAATATACATCCAGTGCTTCTGTGATATACCATTTTTGTATTTAATCAAAAAATACATTCAAAAATGGTATATGACAAAATACCATTTTTGAATGTATTTTTTTTTTATTAAATTCAAAAATGGTATATGACACTTCAAAAAAAAAAAAAAAAGAGAAAAAAAAAAGATGTTGGAATGTATAGAAAACAAGTTTGTATTTGAGAAACCATTACCTTATTTTTTCAATATATAATCCTAAAAGTATGTTTTCTATATGACAAAATTTTCTTGTGTACAATATTCAAAATTTAAATATGCAAAACATAAAATGTATCTTCCTACCTCCTGATTTATCTAACTCTGTTTCTTCCGAAGAATCGGGATCTTTTTCATCAGCACTATCATTACCGGCATCTGATTTTACAACTCTCTCTGCTAAATTCTGACCAAATACAAAACCACCACTATTCTTTTTGTCCTCTTTACTATTAATTCCCTGAAAAAAAATCCATTTACATGATAAATTATACAAGAGTTTCCTGGACAAGCATATCTACATTTCTTGACTTAATTTAATGATGATGGACTTAGCAATTCATGCAATGTCTAAAAGGTCACAAAAGATATTGTATTGTCCAATAAAAAAGCCCTTTATAGTTAATAGCAAAGTTCAAGATTTAATATAGCCAATAACTAAAGAGTTTAAATGCTAAACGCTTCAGCTGTTTTCTAGGTATCTTCCTCCTATCACAAGGAACACCTCCACAAACAATAATTTGTTGTTTTTCTGTAATTTTCCCAAAAAAATTCGGCCATTTAATTCTTCAATGCTGTCCCTTTAACCGAAAGCTGAAGAAAATAATCATGCTTAGTCATTCATACAAACTCCAATTCAACAGAAAGATGAGGAAATATAACTTACTGTAACTCTATTATTTAAATTTTCACCAAAAACAAATTCTTTATTTTCATCAGTCTCTGTAGTTGAATCTGGTAACCTTCAAAACAAAATTACAAATTAAAAATTTAATAAATCTGAAAAACAAAACAGTTATTTCAAATGAAAAAATAAATGTGTTAATGAATAAAATCTCATTTTATAGCTTTGATTTGAATTAGGAATATACTCATATAAATAAATATAATTTTGGTACTTCATGAAAACCTTTGTGGATTGAATGTATGGCATAACAAAGTTCTTTTTGGAATGAAAATCCTTTATTGAAAACACATGCATGCACAAGAGATTCTTTCATTAACAAGCAATCACGTTACTACTAACTAGAATGAAGATGAATATGTACACATTTCTGAATGAAAGAATCTTCTATGAAAGACGAGTTTATCAAATATAGAGAAACAGAGAGAAATCTCAGAGCAAAAGAGAGAGAGAGAGAGAGAGAGAGAGAGACTTACTTATCACTACTTTTTCCCAAAGCTGCTGCAAAATAATTTTCACTAGAACTAGAACTTAATGCAGTGGCAAAGTAATTTTCATGAGTTACTTTATTGTCTATATTAGATTTAGTTTTATCTGATGATTCACTAGAACTATGTTCTTCAACTGTTTCTTGGTTTTCTTTTTCTTTTTGTTCCGATTCTGAAAGAAAGATAAAAAATCTCCATCAGTAAATAGGTACATACATGTTAAATACAATGCTATTCCAATCTGTTTAACATGAATTCATGATGCACCTCAACAGTATCAAGCATGGGATAACTAGTTCCAATTCCTCAACAGTATTTAGTACAGAATAACAAGTTCCCATAAATAATGGGGATCTTAAACGGTATTCAGACAGGAAGAACTACCAGTAGTTCTAAATGGAATGTTGTACCTCGACTGTATTACAGTAATTATGAAATAACAACTTTTCATCAGTAATAATGGTCCTAAACAGTATTTAGTATGGAATAATAACTTACAATGAGAAAAAAATTATTTATATAGCATACCATATCTAGTTTAAATAAAGGTTTACAATTAGTTGGACACTATAAAATTTTCAAAAAGTAAATAGTGCACATTTCATAAACCTTTATAAAAAATGGTCTTTGAAAAGCAAATTTAGAATTTTACATCATCTTCATGTAAAACTATTCATGTCACTGATGCAAACTCTTGAAAAAGCATCTGTTTTATTTATATCTGTCAACAAATGTCTATAACTTCTATATAAATGAAATTTTATAATTTTTCATAATTTAACAATTCAAACTTTTAACTCTTCCATTATTTAAACTTGAAATCATTAAACAATTTTTGCATGCAAGTTTTACTGTAATTGCAAATAAACCTAGAAAATCATTTACCTTTTTGTTTTAAACTTTGTACTTGTGCTGATAAGACTGAAGGTCTGAGAAAAATCTTCGAAGGACTTGACGTAGTTTCTGCTTTGTTAAACATATCTTAAAAAAAAAAAAAAGAAATATATCTCTATTTACAGTTTGTAAATAGCTATTAAAAACATGATAGGTCAATGCATTTACCAAAATGACTGATAAATTACTTGAAAGTCTGTCTGAAAATATGGCAACAGATTTGCTCGTTCTCTTCTTTCATTTGAACCCTCAAATTTTAAAAGTTCATGTCAACAATCATACATAGTTGAAGTTGTTAAATATAATGCATGATTTATATATTTTTAGAAGAAAGTCTAGAACAAAATGGGTTTTACTATATGTAGGTCTCTGAAACACAATTTGTTTCATGATTTAGAATTCAATATGGGGTGCTGAGCAGAACATATTCAAAGTATTTTACACTATTATAACCATGTAAAATTCTACAAATATGAGAAAATATGAAACACTATGACCTTAGTAAGAAATACATCATTATGTTTATATTATAAATATTTTGACTCAGCTATTAATCTTACCTAATTTTGATGGAGCTAATACAGATGACTTGTGGCTACCTGTGTTTTCAAAAAAGAAGAAAGAAAAAATGTTACATTATTGAAAGTAAACTATTTCCATTTGAATTTTCTTGTATACAATGTTAAAATGTTGGTTTTTACTTATAATTACTCCAAGACCAATATCAGCTGGTAGCGGACTTACTTGGTTTGTGGGAGGTAAGGGGATCGAATCCTTGCACAAGGAACAAGTCTTGAAATTGAAAGGTAGTAATTGTTCTTTTACCAAGTACCGTACTCAGCATTTAGAAATGAAAAGTACTACGTCTTTTGAATGAGATCTTAAAAACCGATGCCTCATGTCAAGACAGGCATGGCACGTTAAAGAACCCTCCCTGCACATTGCCCTAAGCAAACTGCAAAGGTCAAAATTTCTTCCACTTCACCTAGTGAAATATTCTTGTACGGGACATAAAACCCCATTAAATCAATCAATCCACGACCAATATCACATCAAAAACTATTGATCCTTGACAATTAAAAAGTGTGTTTTTTTGTATGAGCATCTCAGTTTCAGCTGATAGAGTTCTCTCTTCAAGTAGGTAGCTGTGGGTTAAGCTTCAAACTATCATATGTCTAATTAATATTTTGTCACTAAGCAAAAAGCATAGCTAAATGAAAATCCTAGTTTTTAAGAAGAATCATATTGCAATATTTTGGTTTAAATTCTTATCTTAGCCATTTAGTCAAGTAAGCCATCAATAACAATATTCAATGTAGTATGTATTAAAAAACTTGTTTACAACCTCAACAAATATTAGTACAATTTTTGTAGAATGAAAGTATTTTATAAACTGACTTATTCAAAACTACTCCAAAGTATTTAGCTACAACATGTTAGAGGAACTGAGTTTCAATTTGACCCTCGAGTTTCTGGGATTGGAGAAGAGTGAAGGAAGGATGTTTTTAGTGCAATATGTCCAAGTCAAATTATTTCACTCATATCCAGACAGTCTATTCTTGGATGGTGAAAGAAACCTTAGTACCAGGATAAAACAGCTGACCTTCAGTAAGCAAACTGACACACTTTTTCAATGTAGAATGTGAAAGTTTTGAATGAAAATCAATTTTCAAGGATGGAATTTTTAATGGTCTCATATTCCTGAAAATTGATATACGAATTTGTTAATGCAATTAAGACATCTGACTTATCATAATCATCCTCACCTTCTATATCTGTTCCTGCTCTAGTTACAAAGGGATTTGATCCTAATTTACTGGGGGCTATATGCACTAAAAAGAAAGTTAAATGATTATATTAAATACTCTAAACATCAAATTAAACACTCAAAAGAAGTAAAAAATTAGACAAGCTATAACTAACATAATTGTTATATTCAAATAGATATTTATGCACTTTTATACCCTTTTTATTATAAATATTTGATTGTTTTTGGCAGAAATCAACCCTTAACAATGTATAGTCCATTTTAGGCCTGGCATAGTTTAAAATGTGACACTGACAATCCATGAAATCACTAAAGTCTATGTTTTAATAGTTCATCCAGACTATTATAGAATAAATTTACTAGAAGAATCATATTTTCAATATCATACCTGCTGCAGGCTGGTGTGGATGTGATGCTGAGCTGGAAGAGACAATGTCTGTTTTTAAAGCTGGTCTAGAGGCAAATGGATTCTGGGGATTGACTGTCAGAAAATACAAATAATGTATAAGACACATTGTATCTTCCAAAAAAAAAAACTGCAGTACATGTATAAATTTAAACTTGATAAGATGTACATGCACTAAGCAACAGTCAAAAGAATAAATAAATAAATAAATAAATAAATAAATAATAATAAATAAATAAATAAATAAAAATCATACAACTTGAAAAAACACATATTAAGATTACAAGCTATAAAATGTTAAACTTTGTACAAACAAGCAATGTACCTATCTTTATAATGTTTCTAAAGATGAGGTTGAGAACATTAATTAATACTGGTTATGTTTTTAAAATAATAACATTGAAAAATTGAATAGTTTTTCTTAAGAGCAAAATTATCTTTTCAATCACTTGTTCAAAAACTTTCTTTAGATTAATTATATTAAAATAACATGGTTATTGTTCCATGATAACATTTTATATGAAACATATTCAAGATGATATGTCACTTTTGTGGATATTAAATATTCTATCATGAACTGATAAAAAATGTTTTCAAAACAAAAGAATTGGCAAAAACATATAAATATATAAAACATACCTAAATATCCTCTGTTTGGACTATCAGCGGACTGTAAAACAGAAATGATTATAATTAATTACAACTTAAAGAAAATAAACAACTTAGTAAGCAATATATAATATTTATCATCATAACTACAATGTTGCTGTTGATGATCAGGGTTAATACTGATTTTCAATATCTCAAGCGTCAAATCATATAAACACAACAGTCAATTTAATGTTGGGAGTTAAATTTAATATGGTAACAATGTTATTTTCAGATGCCATTTTATTGTAGCAATTTTTGTACTATATGAATAGTGCTAGTTTCTTACTAACATTAAAACTTTTGTTTAGTCTATTATAATGATTATGTATACCATATATGAAACCATAATGCATGGTTGTGCCAGCTGATCCTTAGACACCATTTCCACTAAAACCCTAATTGCTTTATATAAGCACATTTACAGTATTTAAGTGTCGGAAACTAATATGACCAAATGGCAGCCCTGTATCATTGTTTTTCAAATATACATGCAAGATGTAAGGTGTGGTAGTTACAGATATGAATTACCAAAACAGTTAAAAATGCTTGCTTTTTCATCTTTTCCTCTAGATAAATCAATGTATACCTTGAAATATAAACAATACAAGCAGAATATGAGAAAAAAATATATATATGGTCATTGTAGACAATGTACAATGTATATGAAGTATCTATATATCATAAGATTACCTGATCAGGAGTATCATGAACAGTATCTTCTTCTGTTTTACCACCACCACTATCTGGTTTTTCATCTGTAGATTCTAAAAGTTAAAACAAGCATATAAAATGATAAGTCTGATTTAAAACTAAATACAGGCAAATAAGCACAAAAATGGTTAAAAAAAGATTTTTAAAATCCCTATAAGCATGAAATTTCGTTTAAATGCTCTAAAAAATTACTTTTTATTAAACTTCATAAGAAAATGTCTCAAGATCTTTAAACTATGCAAGAATTTTTATTGAACTTAATGTATAATAAACAAATTATTATGTTCTCTTATTTATTTGTATTCATTAGTTCACAAATATTTTACGTTTAAATGTGAAGAGTCAAACCAGGTGGTTAGTTACCAATGCATGCAATGGATAGTTGTTAGTGGCCAACTAGATCATGTTGATAAAAATCTCCAGTAAAGAATAAATAGTTAGCTTCACAAATTATCATCAATCTAAACAATCTGTTGTATGATACAAGATTATGTCAATGTTCTTCTAATCTTCTTTCATATAAGCAACAATGTTAAAATTATGAGCATTTTTAAAGATTACATTCTTGTATTAGAGATTTTAGTGTATTGCAACTTAGTAACTTCTCTCAACCAATATAATGAACCAAAAAGAGTTGGTGGATGGTACACAGTGACATATGATTTCATATTTATATATGACAAAATGAAAAACAAGGAGTGAATAATTTGCTTCAACCAAGTTATTCTTTTAATTAACTAGAGAATGGCAAAGGCTTCCAGATTGCTCGTCTTGTCACTTATTATTATTATGGTTGTCCTTAAATTAACAATGGACACTGACGCAAGTAGCACAAAATTACTTAAAAGATGGAATCTAGACATTTTAAACAGATCTGTAAAAATTATTTTTATTCGAAAAATTTAGAGTTAAATGGGTAGGGGAGAAAAGGAAGTCTTTTGAACTTAACGAAATCGAGCTAAAAGGTAAAAGCTTACCTATTTTCTTATCAGATTAATTTGTCCGACAGGGAACACAAAGTCATGTAGAGCAAAATATGATATGCAATATATATAATATTCATAGTACCAAATGAAGGTCTCTGTATCGGGGGCATTAACTAGGCTAATTTTTCACAATTTTCATTCACAATATACGGGTAAGCGGGATTGTTATCTTTTTGAACGAGTTTGGGCCTTTCTCTACAAAACATTTTAGACATCTTTTCTCATCCACTTTATCAATCACGAGTTTACATTGCTAGATTCATACTTCAATCAAGAATTTATTTTACAAGTGTAATAATTCTACAAACGACATTTTAATGTCATAAACTTTTAAAATAATTTTACTCTTTCGCGCTCACCTGGGTAAACATCCGCCATCTTGGTTAGGTTTTTACACTTGATCACGTGACTGCGTACGACAGGAAGTTTTCTTGTGTCGAAATCCCGATTATTTTTGGAGAACAAAGTGATAATAAGATAAACATCATCCCCGATTTACGCTATGATAATCAAATTAATGAAATTAATCGATAAAGGTTGGAACCTTGACTTTTTTAAGACTCAGTCGTGACATCTACAATTCACTTTAGGCTAGTATTTTTTACTGTTTTTTTTTTTTTTTTTTTTTACTAATTACACTGTTAGTCTAGTGTGTTTTACAACCAGCGGGCTCCTCATGAAATATTTATTTATTTATTTATTTATTTAATCTCTCTTTATCAAATTATTACAGTCATACAGATGACACAACTTACAGTAAGTTAATCATCATAATGAGTGCTAAAAGAGATAAACCATCACTTAAATTAATGTATTAAAAAGTTTTGTTAGAGATGTTCATTTAGCCAGTAACAAATAATTATCCGTGTCAAGAAGTGTATTTCATAGCAAGCAACTAGAAGTTTCAAGTACTTGATGATAAGCGGGATATACTGAGAACTATAAAGTTGTATTTATGCTTTTTAACGAGCAGATATTATCACTCATAACTAAATGACAAGACAGGAAAGTTTGAAGAACTAAAAACCTTTAGAAACTTTACAATTTTACTCGGGGAAAGGTTCAATTCTTTATAGCTCTACCATATGTTTTGTCCGTATTCTTGGATACGGCACCTTCGTTTGTTCTCGAACCTTAATTTCAGGTTGATTATGGACTCACTGGCAATAGTCAGGCGTCAGCGGTTGAGTTGTCTGAAGCTTGCCCAAGGTAACGGTTCACATTTCGACAAAGGCGCAGTTTTGTATTAACATATAGATAGGGTGAGCTATTTGGATTTCTAAATTATAAAATATCCGATAATTATAAGGCTCTAATTAGAAGCTTTACGGCTGTACATACATCTATAGATTTCTAAATTCTAAAATTGATGATATAGCCAAATTAGAAAATATCAGCTATTTGGCTATCAAACACTTCTGCAACATAATGCAAATTTCCTCGTATTGCCTAACGGTTCGAATCTTACTCGGGTAGATCCAAATCTTAAAAGGTATCTTAGTTCGCTTGCCGAACCGGTGGTTTTCTCCGGGCACTACGGTTTCCTCCACCATCCCAGAACTGACGGCCTCGATATAAGTGTAAGAAACTTGGTTGGGGCCTAAAACACCATTAATCAAGTACTTAATTATCTGATTCAACGAAAATGGTTAAAGTGTAATGGTGGTTTTACTAAGTTTTGGTACCAGTATATGTGTATTAAAATAAGATATTTACCAGCTGCCAGCTTGACCTAAATACTATCCTACATGACTGAGATACCATCTGAACCAGCTCTTTTTCAGATATTGTTGCACTTATTATACCTAATTATTTTTCAAAACAAATGTGGATTTGTCAGTATTTCTTGTAAGCGTTTGATCTAATAGTGATCTACTTAAGATTTTATTAATCTTTTCCATCGTTCAAACGCTGTAACAGTATCGGTCAAATTTCGGTTCACAAACTATTAAAAGCGTTAGTCCAAATGACAATAACAAACAAACTCGGGTTAATAATTATTAACATGCACATCTATCACTGTCGATATTTTCAACTTTTTTTGTGTAAATTTTTGATAAATAGTTCTGGTAATTTACTCTAAATAAGAATTTCCCCACTGAAAACTTCAAAGGGGAATAACTCCAAGATAAATTGGAAAACAAACTTGGGTTAATGGTATGCACATCTCCTAACACTGCCGGTTTTTTTTTTTTTTTTTTTGACTTTTGTAATTTTTTTCACTGTCCTCAAATAAAGTATTTAACAGAATTGCTTGGGACAAGATTACCAATAGAAAATTTCAAAGGACTATAACTCCACAGAAGAATATCAACACCTCTCACAGCTGTTGATAGTTCCTAAAGTTGTGATTCATATAGATGGAGGATTAATCCAGATAAGTTTTGAATAACAATAACACAAATTGATGGACAAAGAATAAATGTTATCAAATCACTTATTGGCTCTAGAAAACAACTGTATGGTTGGAGTTGTATTTAGAAGGTTTGAATGTCTTTGCAAAAAAAAAAAAAAAAAAAAAAAAAAATACCTGTAATACAAATAATACAAAAATTTGACATAACTGCCTATGTAGATTATAGTGCTGGTAAATTGATGTTGCAATTCAGACACTAAGTAAGAAATTAAACCATGAGACCACATAACAAAGTTGGTACAGTATTTGGAGTGGTCTTATAAATTAATTCTGTACATTTCTTCAAGTTAGCATAGGATGCAAAATTGAACCTCGTTTTTAATCTCACAGGATAGTGTTGATTTTATTATTTAAAAAAAAACAACATTTATTTATAAAACAGCATCATTTAAACCAGTTAGTAATACAAAACAATATTCACAAATGCAGGTGTACAATGTTAATAAGCTGTTTTCAAGGTAGCCTGAAAAATCCATGTCTAACCAAATGTCACATGGTAATAGTGAAATCTTCAACCTACAAATAAGTCGGTAAATACTGGCTTAAACAGCTCAAATGTGGTAAGAAAATGCATTTGTTGATATTTGCACATCATAGAATCGAAACTATGACGTCAGGATCATTGTTTTTAAGTTTAAATATAGAACATGAAAAATAAAATATTGTTTTTATTTTAATTTTATTAGATTTTATCAAAAATCATTAAAATAACAACTGATGTCAAGAATTTTCTGTAAATCTAGCACTAGATTAGGAATATCTGGCAATGCTTAATTAATATTACTATTATATTCCCACTGTATGTGATGTTTAAACATTTACTGCAGTTTAATCATTTTACAGATGCTATTTGCTGGAGAAACAACTGTAACAGTACATGTAATTGTTGGTACACATTTACTGGGTAAGCATAAAATAAACAACACCATATCAAGATCATGATAATCCCAATATGAGAATCAATTACAAATAAATATAATTGTTAAACAAAGAATATTGCAGCTTCTAAATTATAAACCAATGATGTTTTCAAACCAGACTTTATCACAGTTACTTCACTTCAAAATCTGACAAAAAAAAATTATACTTAGACATGAATTATCTTCCATATATACACCAATCAGTATCATAAATTAAAATGAAACAGGTAATCATGATCTTCATTTGATAGATGGTATAATGTTTTACCATCCCGGTCAAGACTATTTCATAGTTTATTCAAAAGTTAATTTAATGTTTTTCAAAAGATTTAGATATTTTTTTAAACATGCTGAATTTAAATTAACTGATTCAATTTTCATAATGAAAATTTTTCTATTTTAGGAAAAATTTCATTTTTTAATGAACAACAAGTATTGCCCATAAATGCAAAGATACCACGATAACAAAATGTCACTAGATCCCACACAGAATCTGATCTCCATAAATGCAGTATTCTGTAATCTCATGTTCGACAGCAACCCTCAGTTTGTCAAACACAGCAGGTTCCCTGTTCTGATTTTATCAACAAACACTATTATGTCCAAAAAAGTTCAATATCCTGAGATATCGTTATAACATAATCCTCTCTACAGGGAGAAATAACTTGCCTGTTTCCATGGAAATATAAAAACAGATTTTTTCATTATATGTACATTAATCGAGGAATTTCATCAATTTTAGCCATAATGCTGTCTAATGGTGTCCATCTGGAATTTTCCAATGCTTCAAATATTTCCTAAAATATAACAACAGAAACAACATATAAATTGTTGTATTTAATTCTATTCATTATTTAAAGCATGTACAAAATTGTTAACATGGTAGATCCAGTTATTTGTTGTATTTTATTAAACAATACTAATTGTCACTTGAAGTGTAAATTTCCATCAGCATAAGAAGTTAATATGAAAATTTTGTTGGGAACAAAATCCAATCTACAGTAATGTATTTGCAAGTAAAATAATCAATATGTACCATTGTGTCACCATGTTTGTGACAATAAATTCTACAAGTATTGTTACAAGTTGTACTAATTTTAATTACATATGTAAAATACAAATAGGGAGGACAATCTACAAATAAATTAATGGTGATTTTTAGAAAGTAAGTAAATGATTCTAAAATTCAATCCAATTATTCTATGTCATTGATCTGGTAAAATTTGCTACAACAAACATTGTTAATTAAAATAAAACAACAAATGATTTTTTTTTTCTTAATAATGAATGCATAACCCAACCTCGCTCTGTTCCATGAAATCTCTGTTATATCTATCTACATCAACCTCTAGTTCTGGTTCTGTAAAAAACAAACAAAAATTATTATGTCTAAAAGAAAACTCATCATTCCTCCCCTCAATTACCTGAAAAGTAATACCTATACATCATATCTGTGTCTTACTCAGTAAATGTAAGAAGACTTCTCTGATAGACCGAAGGACACAAGGTCCATAAAACAGGAAAGAACTGATGTTAAATACAAAATGCCAACTTTTCTTCAGGATGTTTGTTTATCCTACCTAGCATGTAAGATCAGCAACTAAAATTGTCATTACTTGACTATTAATGGTTGTTGCATTTTAAATAATGACTGAAGCAGCTGTTTTTAACATTGTTTCTGTACTCAAGATTAGACAAACCTATGATTACACAGGGTTGGTAAACTACTGTCTATGTACAGTATAAGATCAATAGGTCTAAACAAGATGCCAATGGGCCTTAACGCTCACCTGGTGATTTTTCCAAAATTGTTTGCAAAGTGCAAAAGACAATATAATAATTACAGAAACTTTCCAAGTTTTTTCAAGTTTAGAATTGCCACAATCAAAAATACCTAGTTACATTTCATTAATAAAGAGCCTAATATGCATATAGTATAAACTATAGTACAATAAATAATTTCCAAATCATTAACTATTTCACTATACTTATGCAGCTATGTCCTTGAACATAGAACATTTGACCTTGAAACATGTATCAAAATTATCATTATATTAATACATACAATATTCTAATATTCATGTCTATACAAAAAGTTAATAGTTTTCAAAATAAGTAACAATTTCAGTCATTTTATGCAGAAAAGATTTTGAACTTTTGGTTTCAGAGTAGAAGATTCTGATTTTTTTTTTCAAATTTAGGTCACAGTGACCTACTTTCGATAACCATGGTAACCAAAAGTACAAATTTGAAAAGCGCTCTCCAAACAACCTTTCATGTGAAGTTTGACCAATATTGGCCTGGTAGTTTCTGAGATGTTGAAAATGTTAGTTACAGATGCACACAAGGACATACGCTGTACCATGCCATAAGCTCACATGATCTATAGACCAGGTGAGCTAAAAACATTATATCAAATATGCGATATACCTTCTAAAACATCAGCATCATCTTCTTGATTATAATCATAATAACCAGACTGTAAAATAAAATCATCAAATATTATCTAATTTTATTAACATGATTAATACAGTAAAACATTGTTATAATGCTCCTCATAAGTTTATCTCTGATATTTACTAATGAATTTTAGTGGGTTTTTGTTATTTCTAATATCCAATGTAACATTCCATTGCCTTGGGATTTAAAAAATCAATGACATTTGTTCTAATGAATAAACTAGAGTAATGGAGTTGAATGTCCCTGTCAAGATTTTTTTATTTGTATCAAGATGGTCAGATCAGAGATGGTAGAAGACAAAATAGTGTGCTAAGAGTAAACCACTGACCTTCAGCGAGCAAGCTGACAAATTACTTGCACTAGGATTTGCCCAAGTTGGAATCAAGCCTTAGCAGTAAGACGTGTTGTAATCTGTGTGCCAGTGCTTTAGACCGCTTGCCTTCATGGCCCAATTTTACAAAGGAATATGACACTCATCATGCACCAGAAAAAGGATTAAGTTTGCTGGGCTGTCTTATTTATTAATTTTAAAGGCTGGTAAAATCCATGTAAATTAACTGTATTTTATACAATACTTACAGAATCATTAGAATAATACTGGTTGTAATATGAATGTGAGTTATAATAGTTATAGTATGTGTTGCTGTATGGGTAATTATGACCGTAGTAATGGCTGTAGTGTACTCCTGATCCCGACATTTCTGGTGGTAATGGCCTGTTAGAAAAAGTTACATGTTACATGTATTACAAGTTTGTAAGATATAAAACTACTGTTTGATATTAATTATATTAATGCATCTATTCAATTTTTTAGTTAAATAATTAAAAAAGGGTGTTAAACTTAAAAACTGAAGGTGTCAATGCTGTGGGTTCAACACAGGTCAACAGCATGTGAGACATGGTTTTACTTGTTACAGGCCTTTACTGGTTAGCTCAATACGGATATAAAAGACTGAGTGGTCTGTATTTTTATCTTTGACATTACAAGTGAGTGTACTACCACCCTTGAGGTCACCATAAGTGCACACAAATACAAAGCAGTCAAAAATATGTGTACAAACTCAAACACCACAAGAATAATTATTTAGATTCCATTGGGTTAGCTATAAAAATTACTGATGGGACAACATACATCATGTATATAACAAAATTCAACTAATCAGCCACTAAAAAAACTACATCATAACTTCTTTAAAATTTGCTGTTATATATATACTTAAAATGTACCTTTTTGGTGTAGCTAAACTAACTCTGATTGGCCTCCTTCCGAGACCTGTCATGTGTTGCATTTCTATCAGTGCCCTCTGTTGATCTGTTTCCTCAGAAAATCTAACAAATCCATAACCTTTACTCCTACCATTACTCTCTAAAACCACTGAAATAACAAAATATATAGATTCTTAAGATATGAAATTAACATTGTTACAAAAGAGCTTCTCCCTCGATCAACAAACTTTTATGAGGAATAATTAATAATATATAACTCCATCTTAAAATCATTAGCCCTGATGTTCTCATCTCTAACATAGACTCTAAACTGACCAAGTCTCAAAGCTACATGAGTTAACCCATTATTGAAAAAATTATTTTTCCAAAAATAATTTTTTACCAATATAAATTGGTTGTTATTTAAATGTGCACCAAAAACTATTTAACATTAAACAAATTTACAGAGGAAAAAAATAATTCTTAAGTTAAATACAAGATATCACTTTTTTATAATTAGGCAATGCATAAAATGTCGTAAATGGGTAGCTGTCAGAATAAAAATAACCCTAGTCTGATATGCTTGGGGCGTTACCTTTTGCAGATCTGCACGATCTATATCGTTTACTAAAGGCATAGTATAAAATATAGTCATCTACATCAGTCTGTTAAATCACCAACAAATAGGGAAAATTCTGGTCTGAAATACAAAAAGATGTTTTTCTAAAAAGAAAAAAAAATGTACAAGCAGATATAAAGAAACTCAATAGTCAATTAAAACTGCAGCACAAAGCCAATTTCTTGTTTCTATTTTCAAAATCAGAAAAAGTGAATTTTCCATCATCAAACCCTGTGCAATATCCTGAGATAAGTCACTTATGTAGTAAAACTATTAACAATTCTACTTGTTATAAGCGACATTAAGATGATAATGCATACTGCATGTAATGACAAAACTCTAAACATCCTATTTTATTTTCTGATCAAGAAACAATGTAAAATCAAAAATATTTGTGTGGGATTAAATTTTGCTATTTTTGTGGGTTAGTGAAAATTGTGAAATTAAATGTCATTGAAATTTTTCAATCACCACTGCCTCTAATGGGATATATTTCCACAAAATTTTCTCCCAACAAAATTTTGAAAATTACAAAACCATGCAATTTTAACCCAACAAATATTAATTATTGCAAAGTATCTTCCTCACACTTCATAGCATTAAATGAGCAATTGAAATATGTCCAGCTTTATTTTAAAAAGTATTTTATAGAAATGATGGTTCTTCTTTAAGCCAAATCTGTCAACACATGGACATTAGTTTTAAGAATCATTATCGGATAATCCTTTAATTTCGAAACACTGACATAATTAAAAGAGATCATTATCTACCTCCTGTCCATCAGAAAATATACTCTCTAGCCTCTGAGTTAAATACTTAGAAATAGAACATTAAATAAACAAACTTGTGTATATATAAGTGGAAATAAAATATCAATGTTAAAAGATATAGAGTCATAACAAAAGTTTATACATACGTGATATTTCCACCTTCTTTTCCATGAGAGGCACTGTTCAACTTGAACCTCTTTGGCTTAAATTGAAGCAAAAACAATAGATAAAAATACACATAAAAATTTAACATTTGAATTCTGTGACTAAATGACCTCAAGCAAATTAAAAACAGTGTAATAGAAAATGTGCCATTGTGACACATTAAGATTTTACAGCTGTATCTTTGCATTCAAATTTGTGTTTAGTGAGAGAAAAATAAATAGTAAGTAAATTAGTTTCATGTCTCTGTCAAGATGTTTTCACTTCTATAAAGCAGTCTAGTTCATGAATGGTGGAAGAAACTAGATTGCACATAGAAAACTACCACCCTAGCAACCAAACTTTTTAACACTTAGATCTGCTCTTGGTGAAATTAAGAGGCCCTGATCCTTAAACTAGCACTTTGGACCACTCTGTCACTAAGCCCCTTTTTAATTTAAGAAATTCATTATCATCATCATCATCATCATCATCATCGGTTTCTTTTGAATAACATGCAGGTTTATAAGCATTGTCTATACTAGTAGGCTCCTTTCCAGAAAACTGGCTAGCAGCACACATGGCAGATTTCATCCCATGTCATCATTTCTAATGATCATGGATTTTCGATTTTCAGAGCTTCCACTTTCTGTTAGCTCTTTCCAAGACATCTTTGGACGGCCAACACCTCGCTTTCCAGCAAATTAAATGATATACAAACTCACAGGCGAACTGTGGGGTATAGTTTTCCCATTCAACTTTAACATACAATCATGAGCTGTTTCTGGGTCTGCAAATGTAATGAAACAATATCCAGCTGGCAACCTGAAATATGACAATAAATAAGCAAGTACATTTGTACTTTTTTTTCAATTTCAAATTAAATGTCTTATAGTCTTATAGCAACACAAAACATACAATTTTAATCAAAACTGTATTTCGAATAACTAAATAAATTGATATTGAGACTTCACCAGTTTAAAGTTCAATCACAGAAATCCATACTGATAAAATAAGCTTATGACAATAAGCAGTGAGGGTTACTATGTGGCAAGCCTACCTTGATTTTAAAGGTTTTATTCAAAAGATCAGCAATTCTCCATTTTCTAAATGCTTATTTCCAAGTCAAACTTAAAGCTGTATTAAGTTTTACAATTTTCTGATTTTTTTTTTTTTTTTTTTTTGATTTTCTAGAAATATATTTTATTAAAAATAAATAATTTCTAATCACGATTCATGAGATTCGTTTTTTAAAATTTCATTCCTTTTAGCTGTAAATAAACGCAATCCTCTAACAGGTTGGTCAATGTTCAACAATGATTATTATTTGCTTGGAGCATGTGCGCAGATGTATGGGAAATCCAATGAATCGAAGATGAAATCTGACAAATTGTATTAATTGTCTGACATTAATATCCAACTGTATCCACAATGGTGTTATGTATCCCTTACAAAGTCATAAATGACAAATTTAATGAAATTCTGTGTTTAATTTATCATATTTCACCATTTTGTAAGTTGTGTTCAAATGACCCGGTTTTTATGATGTAACCATGTTCTAAAATTAGATCCCACAGGCTCCATCTCGCTAGGAAATTACTGTTATTTCTGTATTTATTCAAGCTTTTATCGTTTAACCAAATGTAACATTGTTCATTAGGAACATCATTAATAAGATCAGCACCATTTTAATTTTTTTCTTAGGAAAACTTAATGCAGCTTTAATAAATTGGAGTAATGATATTTTATACTCAAGTCAAGATTTTCCCACTTATATTTGTATTAACAAGCCATAAATAGACTATTCTTACCCCGACATTTTATTCTTGATGAGTTTGATAGATTTAGCTGTTTGTCCCATGGACTGGAATGCTGTTGTTATGAAATACTCATCCATATACGGCTCCAGCTACAAAATCAAAAAATTTAATATGTTATTATTCATTAATAACATTCTCACAATTAGACAATTTAAAAGTCATCCAGTTCCATTTTAAGCAATACTGCAACTTATTCAATAATAATAATAATTATTATGAACAGAAAAATATCTGGTTATGATGCAATTTTGAATGTGACATCTATAAATCAGCCATCTGATCTGTTCTATCTATTGATATTCAATCACAGCCACCTAGAGTTATCTCAAATTCACACCCTGCATTTATCTGTTATACACTGTAAGCCTTCCAGCATAATATTCATAAAAAAACATTTAATTAATGTGACCTGATAGTGCACCTAAAGTCATGAAAAGATATTTTATAAACATCCCCCTCCGTCACCTGTGACCCTATTGGCATTACAATTTGCTAACAATAGCAACAGTCTGTGTCCTTTATGTGAAATTGACATGACATAATTATATAAGCTGGACAGCAACTTTTATTCTCTGTACTTCATAGTGGTTTGCTTATTCAGATTTTTAGTTAATTCTTATATTTATATAAGAGCAAGTCTGTTAAATCTGCAGTTAAAATCAACACTTTGATTTTGACGTTTTAATAACAGCAAATCCTGTCAAGCTTACTGAATAATAACATGTCTATTGGCAAGTTATTATCATAAAACCGTAAAACTTGTTTTACATAATTACATTAAACCATTTTTATAGAGCTGCAACAATTGTAGTGGAACACTCTAGAAGCTCGGAGAAAGTCAAATCATCTATGTATGTTCTACTGGATATAAAACAGCTAAGTAGGAATCAACAGACTCCTACCTACAAGTAAGCGACAGGTGAACCTGAGGCGAGCATAAAATATTCCTGGAAAGACTAAACCACCATTCCATCAACAACTCGTTCATTCTAAGAAACATTTAGGAATGGAACCAACTACCAGATTGTGTCATCTCAGTTTCATCACTGGCAGAAATTATGGAGTTAACATAAAGACACTCCTTGACATCATCGCTTTAACACTACAACTTTTCCTGTTATTAACTGTTTTTAATCAGTAAATATTGATGGCTGTATCAGAGGATGTGTTGTGCACTGCTCTAGTTGTAGCAGCAGAACTTAAAATACCCCATGAAGGTCCAGTTCCTTATTGGAAAAAGAAGAACATTCTTCGGCTTTTGTCCTTTTTTCTTACTCATGTGAACTTATATACATATGTATATAATCTCAATAAAATACCGGTAGGTTTGAAACACAGATCTCAAACGGGTATTTTACATGTTCATCCGAAATGGTAATTTCACAGCACAATATTAATAAATTAAGTAATTGAAATCTTGATCTTGGGCATTTTTTAAAAATACATGTATGCACCGTTTTGTCCAAAATATTTCTCTTCAATTGTTTAAGCCAGAAATATATAGTCACTAGTTCAGTTACCAGGTGCAAACTTCTACTTACATCGCCCATCCATAATGTCGAAGCGTCTGTCGACATATTGGAAATAACAGTTTGGAGCAATATTGTTTTTTTATTCAGAATCTAGCCATCAGTAAAACATGCCACATCCGGTAAAACGCAGCCTTCCTCAAACCTTACCTATCAGTAATTGACCATCACATGTCAAATGCGGAACACTGTCATGGAAATATATCTTAAAATCATGCATGTATAATGATCTTCTGGCATTTGTGATATCGAAATAATCCACAGTAAATATTAACACAAAAACATCAGTAGAGTGGAAACAGCTGTAGCAAATTAGTTGAGAGCTTCATGACAACTCTCCAATACATATAGTACTTTTTTAACTGATATCAGGAACAAAAATAGGTTTTCATTTTCCCGTTTATAAACTACTTTTGGAACTGACGAAGGACAAGCTTTAATTAATGCAATTTATACAGCTTTTCCATCTGTAACACATATTCTCTGTACACGGCATTTAAAAGAAAATGCAGCAAGACACTTTACGTCTAAGGGATACCTGAAATTAGAAGACAAGATTTATTAATGAGGCCCATGAGGAACTGATATGATGCCTCAACTGCAATATATACCTTGAATTATTAAATGACGAATTTTCGGCAATTATCACATGTTATTATAATTATAATAATAATTTTCAAAATTTATTGGTCCATTCATAGTTGAGGTATTATTTTTTTTTGTAAAATCTTTTTTATAAACAAGGGCCGAAACTTTTCTGGTGCAGATGGATTGATAAGTTATAAATTTGAATAATTATATTCACTTGTAAAATTTTTTCTTGTAAATTTAAAATTAATTGATCCATCATTCCACAAAATTAAGACGCGATCTGTTTTATTTCATTTTTATTCGATGTCAAAAAATTCCCATTCATAGTGTCCCAAAACTTCCTGGGCGTGAGAAACTTCCCTGGGCTTTAGCCTGGGCTTAATTTACTCACTGGGCTTATAAACGAGGTACCGATGCAACCAATCGCAATTCTCGAGTCAGAGTCCAGTCCGATTTAACAAAATAATTCATTTCTTTAAAAAAACGATATAATCAATGTTATTGACAAGTTAACACTCGTCATGTTTTTCGCTTCGCTTCGGCACATATCATATTTTAGGGGTGCCTGTCCGGTTCATAAACTGAGATATAGCCCTAAACCTCATGAAATATTTGTTAAATAATTATACGGGACTATCCCGAGATGAATCGATTTGTCATATGATTATGTACACTATAACAAAATTTTATTCGATACTAGGTGAAACACACTAGTTTCAATATTTTATTATCACGATATATAAATATAAGTGAAAGCACTTGCTTGGTTTATTTTGACTGATTGGTTTATTTGTCGATTTCAAGAGGAACACGTTCGGGTATGAAACTAAGTTGAGACTTTGACTTAAACTGTTTTTATGAATTCAAGTCAATTCACCCCACGGTAAATTCGCCCCCGTCAAATTCGCCTCCACTTTTAACACTGAACTTCGCCCCCCATGTCAAAATCGCCTCCACTTCGCGCAAATTCGCCCCAACTTTCAACAAATTCGCCCCGTCAAATTCGCCCCCATTTTTTTCTAAACTTCATTTTGTAGTAATGACTTATGAGTTGATTTATGACGACGTGCTCAAGTAAATTCCCCTGGTACCTGTGCTCTCCATCAGCGACAATGGTAATAGGTCTTAATGCAGTAGCTCAGTTGGCAGAGTAATCGCGTCGTAAGTGGGAGGTCGTGAGTTCGAACCCAGACAAGGTAAGGTCCAAGACTGCGAAGCACTCAGCATTATGATAGCTGGTGTCGTACGCGTCTCATTATAAGTAAAATATTTTTGACTTGGGAGTTAAACACCTTACTTAATTCAACTCTAAATACTGGAGGCTACTAGACGGTAGTGGACGGTAGCAATATTTCACTAGCTATCATCTAGTACCTTCTAATAGTTCCATATATTTGTCCAAGTTGAAACTGTGGATAGTTGGTGGTTAGAGGTAAATAGCAATAATCGTAAAAAAGGACTTTTGATAATCACCATTTCAATATAAATTATCACAGTAATCACAACAGACCTGGGCTGTCTTATGTGTGAATTCAGTCAATGCATTATGAATACTCGACATAAATTGCAACACACACAATGCATATTTACAAATAATATGTTAACAGTGTTAATTTGGCATATTCGAGGTAAAATAAAATTAATAATAATAAGAAGAAAGTTTTAAAAAAGGTAAAATCTCAATAAAAGTCGGGGGCGAATTTTCAAGTGGGGGCGAGTTTGAAGGGGGCGATTTTGACATGGAGGCAAATTTACCGTGAGGCGAATTTACCTGATACCGTTTTTATTTTATAGGTTTGTTTTGGTGACGGTACGTTTGAAGTTGCAGTTATCTATCTCTAGACAAAAAAGAGCTTTATGTGACACGCGTGTGTAACGGCGTGCTTTGCTAAAAACAGCAAGAGACAACTAATCTATAGGTCTGCCAAATGGAGGTTGTTGTTGGATCCTATGATGAGGTTTTGTTAGGATATAGACTGGTAAAAATCGATGAGGTAAATCTTGGCGGTACCTCGATTATAAGCCGAGGGAGTAAATTAAGCCCAGGGTAAAGCCCAGGGAAGTTTCTTGCGCCCAGGAAGTTTTGGGACACTGTAGAGATGTAAATTTTTTATATATATTTAATGTTATACTGTTTTTTATCATGTAAACATTTCATCACGATCCATGCTAAAATAAAGATGTATTTGACCATTTTTTACCGTTCAGTAGGATACGGCGAGGGAAGGGAGATAACTCGTCGACTTCCATCGATAACTTTAAAACATTTATTAATATAATATATAGAGTTAATCACTTGAATTTATTAATAATGAAAGGTATTGTTTAGATCGTTATAAAAATAGCTAAATACATTTGATAATTTAACATGTAAGGTGACTTTTCAACTATTAAGAAAATTATCATTATTCTCATTTTAATTAAGAGAATATTGAAAGGTTGATAGGAGAAATGAATTTGTCTTAATAATATTGCAACAAACTGTGTTTTTTTTAAATATAAAAATGATAACGAAACTAAGATTAGATCAAAAAAAAAAAAAAAAAAAAAAAAAAACCAGCTTTGAGAAAGTCACAATTGTCATACGTAATTGATTTCTTTAAGACCTTATTTTTAAGATAAATAATTAATCCTTTTCCCTTAAAGACACATTTTTAAAATTAATAATTATCCTTCTTTTACCTTAAAAACATATTTCTCAAAATTAATAATGACCCTTTTTTTCCTGATATGATTTTAAAAAAGATAGTGCTAGTAAGACATTAATTATGAGCATCTGGCAATTATCGGATTAACGGCGTGTATCTCGTCATAGACATGTGATTAATTTGACACACACCACTAATGATGAGTAATGCCTCTTTTTTAAAGATAATATCATCTTTGATACCATTCATGCAAGTGTTTGTGATACAACAATTTTATTTATTTAACAAGGTAAGCTCTGGGTTAAAACAGATATTGACCTAAATTTTGTCAAGACTAATGAATATTCATAAATTCGAAATTTTATTTCTCCAACATTCAGGTCTCAGATCATTTATATGTTGCATAAGTTAAAATAATTTTTGAAGTGATTCATCTCTTTATCTATTTTGTGTTTAAAGAAACCAATTGATCGCAAAAGTCCGAATCTGCATGTATAGCTTTTATAAACCAAGATGTATGTAAATTTTACAAGTTAAGAGGTCAAAGTCATGCTTTCTTTCTTCTGGCATAGGCCCTATCGTTAAGGAACTTAACATTGTGCTGTGGAGGAAAATTCAAACTTATGTGTACTCATTGTGTGTACATAAAGAACACCCTTTCAAAAGTGGTTGTATTATTATACTTTCACGTCTTTGTTGAATTTTTTATCTTAAATTGTAGCTTAGGCCATAAAAAATTAATACCTAGATTTTCATCCCCACCTGCCCCCCTTTTTTAACACCTGCCCCGATTTATTTTATTTTCGGATTTTGAACTTGTGTCCGGTTTCGATTCCAGCTTTTATAACAAATCTGCTCGCTCCATGAGCCTTAAGGTAATATATAAAAGCTGACTGGTTTCCGATCGAGTTGTGCGTACAACCAAAGCAGAGTGTTTTGTGCTCCGTGAGCCATAGGATTACACATTTGTATGTAGAAGTTTACTGGTGTCCGATCAAGTTGCAGACGGATTTCCAAAAACAAAAGTAGCACGTTTTGCATATTGGTGGTAGCATGGTATTTATTATTGCCACTGTAAAACCGGGCTTAAAACAATCAAAAACTGGTATGGCTGCCAAGTTCCAGACACCATGACATATAAGGACTTTGTAGGTGGTAAACCCGATCATCAGATGTCCGTTGCTAACGCATTGAATTCAAGAATCATGGTTCTTGTTTGTCACACAAAACACGAGTTGACAGAGTGTAATCCAAAAAATAAAATAAAATAAATAAAAGCCATCCCCTGCCCCCGTTTTGAAAAAAATTGGATGAAAATCTAGGTATTAATTTATTATGGCCTTAGATAAATTTTTTATTTTCATTTCTATTTGTTCTGCACTTACACCTGTTCACATGAGCGACTTCAAGCATACCCCCTCCTTCCACAAGGTGATTAACCCGTAATCGAGTCTTGATTAGATTATCAAATTATCGACAATTACTTCAGAAATCACGCCTAAGTCAACAAATTTAATCTTCTAACTGAATCTAATCTCTAGATATATATCTCTCTGGTACTGTCATTGGCCAAATATAAACAAGTTTAATTGTCTCCCTCCATCATCATCTTCAACTGTTTTAAACAAATTATCTTTAGATCTATTTCATGCATTTAAACTTCGTGAAAACGTTTTGAATGCTCTGTAACATATTATAATGATTATACATGTATATAATTCAATTCAACCCATCATATCTTAATGACTGTTTATTCAGTGACACTCGCTTGAACGCCATAGGTTAATTTCCCGATAATTACAGGCGAAAAAGATACAGGTGGGCTTTAAAAACTTTCGCTAAAAAATTGCCAAGTACTGATTTTTATTGCCAATTAAAACAAAATCCCATTTTCGACATTGGCAAGGCCCAATGTGAACACTAAGCAAATTTTCTTTCATCTTAGTGAACACTTTTCCTACCATGGTATATATTCACTTGAAGATAACAATTGACTATGTTCTGATTCTGATAGCAAACGATCATTCCACAAAACTAAGACGCTGTTGAAATATTCAATTTTATTTGAAGTCAATGAATTTTTGTATATTTGAAATATGGATCAGCACAAGGAAAATCTTAAAGTAACAATGTGAGTTATCTCCCTTCACTCACCGTTATCCTTTTGAACGGTAAAAAAAATGGTCAAAAACATCTTTATTTTTACATGGATTGTTATGAAATTTTTACATCATAAAATACAGTATATTCTTGAATACATGTATGGATCGCCGTTATCCTATTGAACGGTAAAAAACAATGGTCAAAAACATCTTTATTTTTACATGGACAGGGCTTCATTATTCACTCGCTGATCCTGATGACAAACTAGTTGCAGGTGGAAGCATTTCTAAACCTGATTTCAAAACGAAAGTTACTGGTTACTTAAAGTGGAAAATCCGAAGTTCGTGAAACTTAAGAAAAAGTCAGAAAACATTATTTATTGGTACAAGCTCTGGCTGTACTTAAGAGAAGAAATTCTTGTTTTCATGTAGTGACTGTGCCGAGTTAAATTTCAAAGTGACGAGTGGTTTTACTGTGCCGAGTGGCATTAAAAATTCTATCTAAGGCCTGAATGGATTGTTATGAAATTTTTTACATCATAAAATACAGTATATTCTTTAATACATGTGTAAATTTTTCATCCGTACAGTGTCCCAAAACTTCCTGGGCGCAAGAAATGTCCCTGGGCTTAATTTACTCCCTGGGTTTATAATCAAGGCACCCAAATCTTGGCGTGCAAAACAGATTCTTTTGTGAAAAAAGATGAACTTTGTGATTTTCAACTGATCACCGGCTGTCGTATTTAAAAACATCATTTACTGGCACTTCTCCATATACAGGAAAACCAAATATCCTTTCAAATTCTTCAGGGGATTTGTGCTTTAAAATGGTTGTTGTCAGTAAAGGAATGTTGACAATGTCAATATTATCTGCCCAGTAAACACCTAATTTTAATCCTTGTCTTGCTGGAGTTTTAGATACAGTCATTCACATTGATGAGGCAGCATAGTTGTCATTGACTTATTTTTATAACAATCCTTCAAAGTGTGTAGTTCAATGCACTAAGGTGCAATTATATCATAAATAATGATACATGTATTGTTTAGGTGTGATCACAATCAAAGGTTTGATTTTGAACAAAGGTATTAAGCAATCTTACTACCCTTTCACATTTAGAATGAAAATGACTGAAGATGTAAAAAATCAACAAAAATAAAATATATACTCATGTTTTAGTTATGACACCTTATTAAATTTTCAAAATTAATAAGAATTTGAAATTCTCATTGTTCTGGTTCAAAGTTCAATGTAATATTTTTGACACTTGTAAATGTTTTCATTTATTTGGCAAACTAAGCAAATTGGGTGTATGAGGCTTGATGGTATTAAGCATACTCAATATTCATCTGATATCCCAGAACTGACTGCCCTTGATATAAGTGGAAAAATTTGACTGGGTCTTAACATACCATTTCTCATTCCATTCATATCATTAATATAGTGGTCTTGGTAGCTTGGTGTGTAAAGTTCTTGCCTATAGTGCAAAAAGTCTTGTGCTTGAGCTCCAGTCCTAACAAGCATTTTTTACATCCTTTTATGTAAAGTTTAAGATTGTTTTGTCTTTTGTATTTTAGGGATATCAGTTTGAACAGAGTTTTACAGATCATTCCCACACTGGATGTGTCAAGTCTGTAGCAATATCAACTAAATCTATTCTAGCCTCTGGTAGCACTGATGAATCTATAAGATTATTTAATTTGAAGAAACGTTCAGAATTAGGATCACTAGTACACCATTCAGGTACACCTTTTGATTTTTTTTACAGTGTTTCTCTAGGCTACTTTTATGTATAGCTTCACTGCATTTTGAAGTATGATTTACAGATATCAGGGATATGATATTCAAAGCTCCATTAGCTTATTTATTTATTTAAGATTACCCCAGTACTTAATTTGAAGATATGTTCATAATTAGGATCACTAGTACAACTTTCAGGTACTTATTTTGATATTTTTATTTTTGTCCTGTAGGTTGTTTTTTATTTAAAGGTTTCACTGCATTTTGAATGTGTTTTACAGATACCCGTGTCCAGTTGGTCAAAGCTCTGTAAGCTTAAGATGCTACTTACATTTGAATCTTGTACATTAGACAGTATTTTTGAAATTTCTGCTGAAAAGTAAATGCATATTATTATTATTGTTATTATTATTATTATTATTATTGTTTAATTACATCTTTGATTGCTTCTTATTTGCAAATTTGAACTGTATTAACATACAATCATTGGCCAAAAAAAACAGAAGAGAAATTTTTAACTAAAGAACATGTACTTGGAAATAGCCAATAAAACTAATAACATGGCATAATACAAGTAGATATCAAACATAAACAGCCATATATGTCAAAAAAAGACAAATATATTCTATGACTATTCATTGCAATCTGACTTTGGATGTGTGGTATTTATATTGAGTGGTGTGATTATTGTACCAACTCCTGTATGTGTTAAAAAGTTGAGTTTATAAAACCTGCATAGGTAGGTATTTGTTTGTTTTGACATAAATTTCTCTTTTTAGAAAAGTTTTATGGCTGTCATCACAATATTGTTGATAAGTATGATGTCAATGTATCCATAATTATTTTGGAAATATAGGATATCCTGTGATTCCATGTACCTTTTATTCACAATTTTGATTTCACACATGGCAGGTGTAGCTAGCTAAACAGGAGATGCTTATCTTTTCAGAACATCTGCCCATCATTTCCAAGGTGGAAGTTCAGAAGTGTAACTTAACTTGCCAGTTTTTCATAATTTTGGATTGTGATTTGAACATGTATCATTATGTTTGTGTTTGATTTTATATGCATATATCAGTAGACAATTATTTTTTGTAGGTTCTGTAACATGGATAGAATTTTACAAAGGTAAACATATGTTTAGTGCCAGTGAAGATGGAAGTATTTGTATCTGGAAAACTTTTACTTGGGAATGTCTCAAAACACTCAGGGGACACAAGTATGTAACATTTTTTAATACATGTAATATGATTCTAGTGAGGATGTTAAACATTTAAATACTTGTTACCTTGTATTACTGTAATTCTGTGTTATGTGTCAGTAAACCAGTGGCCTCCTTTTAAAGTAATGATAAGTATTTTTAAAAGAAATAACATAATTATCAAAAAATTATTATTTTTTGCCTATAAAATTCAGAAATGTGACTGTATACGCCTTCTACTTGTTACTGGAAGCAGCCAAAATATAATTTATTCTATTTTAAACTGATAATGTTATATCCTAACTTTATTATCACTTTTTTACATTATTTTAGATCAGCTGTTTATTGCATAGCTGTTCATCCAAGCGGAAAGTTGGCTTTATCTGTCGGTAAAGATAAGACACTCAGAACATGGAATTTAGTTTCAGGAAAATCAGCATTTGTCACTAATATCAAACAAGGTGAGATTTCTTTGGCATTTAGTCTTTCTCTCTTGAATAAGTGAAACCAAAATTTGAGTTCCGGAAACAAAGAAGTGAGTTTCTTCCCCACAAAAAAAAAAAAAAAAAAAAAAAAAAAAAAAAAAAAAAAAAAATTAAGAGGTTTAACCACCTTCTGGCATTAAGTTTAAACTTCATTATCACCATTAAATGTCAAAATTTTTAATCTTTCCAAAATTAAACCGGTAGGTGTTTTATATCTTCAGAAATTGAAGAATAAAACTGTAAATAGATTCCTTTGATTCTTAATTTTATTACAGTAACAAAAGAAGAATTCAGTGTTTATTCAGCCAGTCTTGAAACTGTTAAAGGTAAAATTTCCTTATATTAGATCATTCTGAAACTGTAACTGATAATATTACTAAGTTAATTAGAGTACTGTAACATATTTCCTTCATTTCAGTTGCAGAGATTGTTCTATGGTCCCCAGATGGAGAATCATATGTATTGGTTTACAGTAATAAGATTGATATTTACAAAGTAGAAGTAAGTCAGATCTACCCAGTATTGTAAACTCTGGATGTCAAATTTTAGTGTACTATAGATCATTATGATAAACACTTACACTAGTATCCTTAAAAACAAAAATGATTGATTGATGATTTATATTGAAGTATACTCAAAATATTGCATTTGTTTTAATCATTAAACTAAAGTTTTGATTAATTTTATAGCCATAATTTGAAATGTGTTCTAAAATTTATTTTGTAAATACCGGTAGTGTTTTGACAGGAAGAGTTAGCTTGAAATAAAACATTATTTTGTCATGGCCTTCACACCAGTTTTAAGATATTGTGAAACAGTAAACCTGGTGATAAGATTGATAGATTGATTTTTAGATTAAGATTTTATTTATTGTAGACAGCCACTGTTTATTGTACAATATCAACAAATAGAAGAATCAATGATGTACACTATCTAAATGTAAGTAGATTTATGATTAATCAGCTTTTTAGTCCCCTACCGGCGAAAGCCGAAGGGGACTAAAGGTTTGCACTCTATCCGACTGTCCGTCTGTCTGTCACACCTCAGTTTTCCACACTTTTTTTCTAAATGCTTTAAGATAATAAATGATTTTTGGTATATGAGTCTACAATGATGAGTTACAGATCAAGTTAACGTTTCGTTTCCATCTGCTAATTTTTACCGGAGTTATGGCCCTTTGATCTTTGAAAATTCAAAGAAATTTCTGTTTTCCTCACTTTTTTTCTACATGCTTTTAGATAATAAACTGATTTTTGGTATATGAGTCTACCATGATGAGTTACAGATCAAGTTCACGTTTCGTTTCCATCTGCTAATTTTTACCGGAGTTATGACCCTTTGATCTATGAAAATTCACAGAAATTTCAGTTTTCCGCACTTTTTTTCTACATGCTTTTAGATAATGAACTGATTTTTGGTATATGAGTCTACAATGATGAGTTACAGACCAAGTTTACGTTTCATTTCCATCTGCTAATTTTTACCGGAGTTATGGCCCTTTGATCTTTGAAAATTCACAGAAATTTTGGTTTTCTGCACTTTTTTTCTACACGTTTGCAGTAATGGAACTATTGTTTGGTATGTGACTCTACCATGATGAGTTGCAGATCAAGTTATCGTTTCATTCTGATACACAAATTTTTACATGAGTTATGACCCTTTGATCTTTGAAAATTCACAGAAATTTTAGTTTTCCGCACTTTTTTCTACACGCTTGCAGTAATGGAACTATTTTTTGGTATGTGACTCTACCATGATGAGTTGCAGATCAAGTTCATGTTTCATTTCCATCTGCTAATTTTTACTGGAGTTATGGCCCTTTGATCTTTGAAAATTCACAGAAATTTTGGTTTTCTGCACTTTTTTTCTACACGTTTGCAGTAATGGAACTATTGTTTGGTATGTGACTCTACCATGATGAGTTGCAGATCAAGTTATCGTTTCATTCTGATACACAAATTTTTACATGAGTTATGACCCTTTGATCTTTGAAAATTCACAGAAATTTTAGTTTTCCGCACTTTTTTTCTACACGCTTGCAGTAATGGAACTATTGTTTGGTATGTGACTCTACCATGATGAGTTGCAGATCAAGTTCATGTTTCATTTCCATCTGCTAATTTTTACTGGAGTTATGGCCCTTTGATCTTTGAAAATTCACAGAAATTTTGGTTTTCTGCACTTTTTTTCTACACGTTTGCAGTAATGGAACTATTGTTTGGTATGTGACTCTACCATGATGAGTTGCAGATCAAGTTATCGTTTCATTCTGATACACAAATTTTTACATGAGTTATGGCCCTTTGAACTTTGAAAATTCACTGAAATTTCAGTTTTCCGCTCTTTTTTTCTAATTGATTTTAGATAATAAACTGATTTTTGGTGTATGAGTCTACCATGATGAGTCACAGATGAAGTTCACGTTTCGTTTCCATCTGATAATTTTTACCGGAGTTATGACCCTTTGATCTTTGAAAATTCACAGAAATTTTAGTTTTCCACACTTTTTTCTACACGCTTGCAGTAATGGAACTATTGTTTGGTATGTGACTCTACCATAATGAGTTGCAGATCAAGTTATTGTTTCATTGTTTTATTCTGGTACACAAATTTTTACATGAGTTATGGCCCTTTGAACTTTGAAAATTCACTGAAATTTCAGTTTTCCGCTCTTTTTTTCTAATTGCTTTTAGATAATCAACTGATTTTTGGTGTATGAGTCTACCATGATGAGTTACAGATGAAGTTCACATTTTGTTTCCATCTGCTAATTTTTACCAGAGTTATGGCCCTTTGATCTTTGAAAATTCACTGAAATTTCAGTTTTCCGCTCTTTTTTTCTAATTGATTTTAGATAATGTATTGATTTTTGGTATATGAGTCTACCATGATGAGTTACAAATCAAGTTTATGTTTCGTTTCCATCTGCTAATTTTTACCAGAGTTATGGCCCTTTTTATCTTTGAAAATTCACAGAAATTTTAGTTTTCTGCACTTTTTTCTACACGCTTGCAGAAATGGAACTAATGTTTTTTATGTGACTCTACCATGATGAGTTACAGATCAAGTTTGTTTCCATCTGCCATCTTGAACAACATGTATAATTTATAACTATAAATCTTTGTACCATATAATAAGGTACATTTTACCTAAAACTTTGGGATTAGTGAAATATGCGACCGGTAGGGGACTATGTATTGTTTTGCAATACTCTCAGAATGCTTGTTTGATTGTAAAGCCAATCAGTCTTGAGAGTGGTCATTTTGTGAAGGACTGAAATATTTTTCAACAGTCTCCTTTATATCACAATATAAATTATTGACATTATCAAACCAGAATTAAAAAAAAAAAAAAAAATCAGCACGTTTGCAAATTTATTATTTTTAATTTGCTGCATGCTAAAACCTTTTTTTTCACCAATGGGATCACAGTGGTCAAGTTAATAAGGCATTAATGTGGGATATTTGTCATATGTCTTTACTGGTTGTTAGGACCTAGTAGTGGAGTTGAGTAATGTTGTTTTACCTCCCAGTCAAGAATATTTCACTTATATCAAGATGTCACCAGCTGTATGAAAAAGTGCAGAAATGCTAGAAATGGACCAAGTCCTAGAAATGGACCATGTTGTCTGTGATGTTTATCCATGACATTACAGGCAAGTCTACCAACACTTTAAAGAATGCTATAAGTTATCAATAGTACAATACAGATCAAATACACTATGACAATGTTTATGCACTATATAAATTTGTGATTTGTATCCTTTTTAGATTAATAAAAAGTGTCATGTTGTAAACAGTATGCAGCAATTCTTTGCCACTTTCTATATTGGCCCTTTTTTTTTTTTGGTTGTCAATGAACTGTCCTTGGAAGAATTAAAAACAATCCTTTGATTTAAAGTGTACCCCACTGCCATATAATAAGCAGTATAAGCTCAATGACATAAAAATCAAGCTGTTAAGTTTACAGTACCCTGTATTATCTGTATTATTGTGTGTTTACAAAATCAGGATATTGAAATAGGATTGTGGGAATTTCTCATTGATTTACATTGATGTACTGGATTTGGGATATCAGAATTTTAAAGTTTGAAATCAAGAACAGTAATTTTTCAGTTAATTTTGGTGTTGATCAAAGTTGACTCTACACACACACACACACACACACACACTAAATCTTTCTTTTTTTGCAGGAGAGAATTTTGATATATGGGGGAGATGGTGGAGTTATTTGTTTTCATGACATCAAACAAGACAGATGTCTTCATAGCACAGACACAGATACTGTAAGGTAAGAGTAGAAGTTATGTTGACCAAGACACTGGTCAGTCTTAAGGTCAGTGTCTCAGATTCCAAGATTGCCCACCAATCTGTCTACACCGTGTCCACTCTATAAATAAACTTAACAAAATATTTACACAAAAGATGATGTGGAAATAAACATTATTAAAGTATATTGATATATCAGTCATACCTTTGGTCTTTTTATGTAATTAATCTGGATATAAAGTCAGAATTTAACATGTTACTATATAAGGTAAGATTTTGATGGATGGATGGTTTAAATTAATGGTGATTCTGCCCCAGTCATGAATTTTTCACTTATATCGAGGGGATCAGCTCAGGGATGGTGGAGGAAACCAGAATGCCCAGAGAAAACTACATTTTGCAAGTGAACTGACATACTTTCTCGCATCAAGATCTGTCCCAGTGGGACTCAAACCTAGGATTCATTGGGCACAATTTCTAATCAATGTTTGTTGGTTTGAACTTTACTCAAGACTGAAAAACCTCAAAGATAATTTTTATATCCTTTCCACAGTGGAGCTTGTAAAAACAACTCAATTTTTCAAATGAGGCTTAGAACCGAGTTCCATGACTTGGTGCCAACTAAAGACACATATGTCCCATTCATAAAAAGAGAGTAGGCTTATTGTAGCAGCTGCTGAGGATGCTTATACTTAAAATAGAAGTAATTAGAACAGTCTCTGGAAAATAAGTTATATCTACAACATATTTCAGAGTAAGAGGGTTGTCAGTTAAGAAGACTGATGAGGATGGTAGCTACTTCCTGGTGACAGCATCTAGTGATGGTTTGATCAAATTATGGAAAGTAACAGTATCACAGGTATTACCCAGTTTCAGAATACTGTATTTGTGTTTTCTGTTGTATTCATAAAACTTTTATCACTGATACAAAAGGGTCAAATTCCAGGACTGAAAATATGCATGTACAAAATACAAGAAAATTTTTACATATTTTTAATATTTTATTAAACATTTCAACAAGCTCATACCTTGTAACATTTTTAAAACATTGATAAAAGTATAAGGATATATATATATATATATATATATATATATATATATATATATATATATATAGGAAATCAGCTAAATGGATAAATTATGCATACACAATGCAATGTATTAAACCTTGGATGCAACAAACATGCATTATGAATTGAATTAGGGGACATAACTCCAACTCATGCTAAATTCATTACATCAGCATATTCTTATAAAAGCAAAAAGGAGAGTGTTTTAAAAGGAGTTGACTATATTTGCATTGGAATTGAGTAAGTAATATGTGCTGGTAGTTTGCTAATTAAAAAATTCTGAATGTATCCATTTAGATATCATTATGTAAATAGAACAGTGTGTTTTAAGTGTTTCAGGACTTGTAACACTTTCTGTCTTCATTATCTTTGTTCTATAAGTTAAATTTTGTGAATGGATTCATTTGTTGTTAAAAATAAAATTACACATACATGTATCTGTAAAATTATTATTATTATAATTATTATTATTTTTTAATGGTATTTTTTCAGAAATCTATAAGCACAAGTTTGATGGCACAACAAAACACAGGTTTTAGATTAACATGTATAGCAGTAAGAGATGGAGAGTCAAAACCAAAAAACAGCACAGAAAATGTTAAAGTTGACAAAACTGTTACAAAGAAAAATAAACAAAAAAGAGACAAAACTAATGGTGAAAAAGTTAAAATTACAGACAGTAAAATGTTACAGCAGAAAAATAGTAGTTTGTCAAGTAAAAGTGATGGCAATTCAGACAGTGAAAGTGATGTAGAATCACATAGTGACAATGAGGTCATGTCAGATAATGACAGTGAAATAGTGTCAGATAGTGACAGTGAGGTAATGTCTGGTAGTGACATAGAAAGTGAAGAGGGAGAATCAGATAGTGATAGTGATAATGATATGAGTCAGAAGTTTAGAAAAAATAAAATGAAATCTATGACAGAAAAGAAAACGTCAAAAAACATTTCAAACAAAGGTGAGATATTATGAACATTTATTCAAACAACAACAGCCACCAAAAAAAAAAAAAAAAAAAAAAAATTTAATATTCTATAAAATAGAAAGTAATTTCAGAGAACAAAGTTGTCCAATGGTACCATTGGTTACAAACATTTACAAGGGTAAATTGTGATTGTTACCAATGTAGTTACTCTGAACGCACCCAATATTTTTTTTTCTGTGATCATAACATTCAGATTCTTAATCAGTTATCTCCCTTAGATTTGACATGGACAATGACAAATGAACAAAAACTTTTGTTGGTCATCTGTATCAAGTTTAAATTAATTGCATTATCTTTACACCATTCATCATGATACATGTTTAATTGTAAAAAATACAAGATAATTTTGGGATTTATTAAAACCATTCCTTTTTAAGTTAATCTGATGCCATCTTGAATCTTTGATGATCAACCTTTACAAAGTCATTATTTCATATAAGTGAATTTTCATAAACAGTCAGTGTTTAATTATATGGTTGGGTATGTACCCATTGTTGAACTAGCCTCAAATAAACAGAGAACTACTATCTGCTTTCAACATTTCTTGTTGCGTGATGATGTAGAGATGAGCAAATTCTTAATTTGATCAGTACTTGTTTGATGGACTTGATATACAGGTGAACTATCTCGTGGTTTCAACAGTTCTTATTTGATGGACTTGATGTATAGGTGGGATAGCCTTTGATTTCTTGATTAATAGACTTGATAAACAGGTGAACTTGTGATTTGTTCAGTTCTTGTTTGATGGAAATGATGTACAGGTGAGCTACCCTGTGATTTGTTCAGTTCTTGTTTGTAGACTTTATCTACAGGTGAACTTCCTTGTGATTTCTTCAGTTCTTACTTTATTCACAGGTGAATAACCTTGTTATTTGATAAGTTCTTGATTAATGGACTTGACATACAGGTGAACTACCTTGTAATTTGATAAGTTCTTGATTAATGGACTTGACATACAGGTGAACTACCTTGTAATTTGATCAGTTCTTGATTAATGGACTTGTTATACAGATGAACTACCTTGTAATTTGATCAGTTCTTGATAAATGGACTTGACATACAGGTGAACTACCTTGTAATTTGATCAGTTCTTGATTAATGGACCCTTAGATTTGGTCAGTTCTTGTTTGATGGACTTGATTTACAGGTGAACTGTCCTCGGAAAATATAACCGTATCCAGACACATTTTACACCAGTGAGATGCTTTGACCACTGTTAGTCTGTCATGGCAAAGGGCTATCTGGCCTTCGTCTCACAATCACTAAGCAAAAACACTTGGCCTTCACAATAAAAGTATTTTTATTCAGCTTTACTTTTTACTGAATACTGATGTACAATCACTAAGTAATTCCGATTTTTAATCGATTAATTGATCAATTATGCCTCTCCGATTATCGATTATTAATTTTTGTACGATTGGACATCACTACTTGACATACGGGTAAACTACCTTGTAATTTGATAAGTTCTTGATCAATGGACTTGTTATACAGGTGAATTACCTTGTAATTTGATAAGTTCTTGATTAATGGACTTGACATACAGGTGAACTACCTTGTAATTTGATTATTTCTTGATTTATGGACTTGACATACAGGTGAACTACCTTGTAATTTGATTATTTCTTGATTAATGGACTTGTTATACAGGCGATTTACCCTTAAATTTGATAAGTTCTTGATTAATGGACTTGACATACAGGTGAATTACCCTTAAATTTGATAAGTTCTTGATTAATGGACTTGACATACAGGTGAACTACCTTGTAATTTGGTAAGTTCTTGATTAATGGACTTGACATACAGATGAACTACCTTGTAATTTGATCAGTTTGATGGGAATGATGTACAGGTGAGCTACCCTGTGATTTGTTCAGTTCTTGTTTGTAGACTTTATCTACAGGTGAACTTCCTTGTGATTTCTTCACTTCTTACTTTATTCACAGGTGAATAACCTTGTTATTTGATAAGTTCTTGATTAATGGACTTGACATACAGGTGAACTACCTTGTAATTTGATAAGTTCTTGATTAATGGACTTGTTATACAGGTGAATTACCTTGTAATTTTATAAGTTCTTGATTAATGGACTTGACATACAGGTGAACTACCTTGTAATTTGATTATTTCTTGATTTATGGACTTGACATAAAGGTGAACTACCTTGTAATTTGATCAGTTCTTGATTAATTGACTTGACATACAGGTGAACTACCTTGTAATTTGATCATTTCTTGATTAATGGACTTGACATAAAGGTGAACTACCTTGTTATTTGATCAGTTCTTGATTAATTGACTTGACATACAGGTGAACTACCTTTTAATTTGATCATTTCTTGATTAATGGACTTGACATACGGGTGAACTACCTTGTAATTTGATTATTTCTTGATTAATGGACTTGTTATACAGGCAATTGACCCTTAAATTTGAAAAGTTCTTGATTAATGGACTTGACATACAGGTGAACTACCTTGTTATTTGATAAGTTCTTGATTAATGGACTTGACATACAGGTGAACTACCTTGTAATTTGATAAGTTCTTGATTAATGGACTTGACTTACAGGTGAACTACCTTGTAATTTGATTATTTCTTGATTAATGGACTTGTTATACAGGCGATTGACCCTTAAATTTGATAAGTTCTTGATTAATGGACTTGTTATACAGGCGATTGACCCTTAAATTTGATAAGTTCTTGATTAATGGACTTGACATACAGGTGAACTACCTTGTAATTTGATCAGTTCTTGATTAATGGACTTGTTATACAGGTGAACTACCTTGTGCTTTGATAAGTTCTTGATTAATGGACTTGACATACAGGTGAACTACCTTGTAATTTGACAAGTTCTTGATTAATGGACTTGACATACAGGTGAACTACCTTGTAATTTGATAAGTTCTTGATTAATTGACTTGACTTACAGGTGAACTACCTTGTAATTTGATCATTTCTTGATTAATGGACTTGACATACAGGTGAACTACCTTGTAATTTGATTATTTCTTGATTAATGGACTTGTTATACAGGCGATTGACCCTTAAATTTGAAAAGTTCTTGATTAATGGACTTGACATACAGGTGAACTACCTTGTAATTTGATCAGTTCTTGATTAATGGACTTGACATACAGATGAACTACCTTGTAATTTGATAAGTTCTTGATTAATGGACTTGACATACAGGTGAACTACCTTGTAATTTGACAAGTTCTTGATTAATGGACTTGACATACAGGTGAACTACCTTGTAATTTGATAAGTTCTTGATTAATTGACTTGACTTACAGGTGAACTACCTTGTAATTTGATCATTTCTTGATTAATGGACTTGACATACAGGTGAACTACCTTGTAATTTGATTATTTCTTGATTAATGGACTTGTTATACAGGCGATTGACCCTTAAATTTGAAAAGTTCTTGATTAATGGACTTGACATACAGGTGAACTACCTTGTAATTTGATCAGTTCTTGATTAATGGACTTGACATACAGATGAACTACCTTGTAATTTGATCAGTTCTTGATTAATGGACTTGACATACAGGTGAACTACCTTTTAATTTGATCATTTCTTGATTAATGGACTTGACATACGGGTGAACTACCTTGTAATTTGATTATTTCTTGATTAATGGACTTGACATACAGGTGAACTACCTTGTAATTTGATCAGTTCTTGATTAATGGACTTGACATACAGATGAACTACCTTGTAATTTAATCAGTTCTTGATTAATGGACTTGACATACAGTGAACTACCTTGTAATTTGATCAGTTCTTGATTAATGGACTTGACATACAGGTGAACTACCTTGTAATTTGATCAGTTCTTGATTAATGGACTTGACATACAGGTGAGTGACCCTTAAATTTGGTCAGTTCTTGTTTGATCGACTTGATTTACAGGTGAACTGACCTCTGAAATTTTCAATTTTTGTTGAATAAACTAAAGGTTCAGGTGTTTTATTTTTGTTTCATGGCCTTATGTATAGATAAACTTTTCTGTTATTTATAATATTGTTTGATAATCTAGATGTGCTGGTAAACTACTTGTTATAGTGTGTTATTGCAATCTAGGTATCACACTATCTCTGTCCCATTCGAAATTCTCCAAGTCACCTTTTTTTTTTTTAATATAGGTTACTGGTAAAATTTTATGCTGTCACACAAAGGTTTTAGAGTTTATATTTTGTAAAACAAGAGGCCTATTGGACTAACACTACTCGCCTGAGAACTATACTATATGTATACATATGTATGTACTATGTCTTGAAGTATTTTACATCAAAATATTAATGAAACTTTTGTTTAAAATCAAATATCCCTGTGGATGCTTTATATAATTTAATAGAATTTTATACCATCACAGTAGTTTAACTTGGCAAAATATTGTTTAAAAACTGTCAGAGATTGTCATAGTAATTTTTTTTGTTTGATATATTTCAGGTGCGGCATTGGGAAAGAACAAAGGTAAAAGACAATTAAAACAACAACTAAAAAGCACAAAAAAAGTTAAAATCTGACAACAAAATCTAGTAATAAAATAAAATTTTTATGATTTTTATTTGATTTCTGTTTTATTTTTACAACTTTAGTATACATGTATTATAAAGTGTTGTGGTCCAGTTTTTGAATGCATGTGTAATTTTTTCAAACTTATAATGAAGTATGATGTACAGATGTGTAGATTTTATATTACACAAAAGGATGTATAAATGTCTTAATTCTTTTTCTCATTATTACCAGTAAGGTATAAATGTCTTAATTCTTTTTCTAAATATTACCAGTAAGGTATCACTGTTCTCGTCATTTTAAATTACTGGCTTTTGTTATACATTCTGTGCAGCAGTCTCAGCACCATGAGTAAACTATAGAAGAAACAAAATAGGTTGGTTTTAGTATAAAAGGGATATATTGTTCATGTTATCATTTCAATAAACAATCAGCTCAAATGCTGCTTATACCATTATGGATGATATACCAGATGTTGAAAGGTCACTGATAAGAGTTTTATACCATTACTGTCCAACTACCTTATGTTTGGACTACTTAATACTGAAAGGTCACTAGTAGAATTTATTATTGTCCAACTACCAAATGTTGGAAGGTTATTGGTAGGCCACTTTTGGAATCTTATACTATTATGATCTAACTACCAAAGGTAAAGAGGTCACTGTTGGAATTGATCAGAGATTACTGGTGGGATTGTATAGAGGTCACTGGTGGAATTGTTCAGAGGTCACGGGGGGAGAAGATTGTTCTGAGGTCACTGGTGGGATTGTATAGAGGTCACTGATGAGATTGTTCAGAGGTCACGGGGGAGGGGGGGGAAGAGATTGTTCTGAGGTCACTGGTTGGACTGAATAACAACATGGTCTAACTTCCATGTTCGGTGGTTACTGTTACTGGTTGGATCTTCACCATTACAATGTTACTACAAGTGATAAGAGATCACTGGTAGAATTTCAAACTATTGTGGTTTGACTTTCAAATGATGGAAGATTTATAGTGGGATCTTATACCATAATTGTCCATGTACAAGATGTTGGGAGGCCACCAGTGGGATCTTAAAACACAACTGATCAAGTACAAAAGTTTTGAGGTCAACGCTGGAATCTTGGGCTTACTTTGAAATTGGGTATATGAATGGATTTTGGGTGTTTGACTCCCTAGTCAATATTATTTCATTTATGCTATGGCAGTTAATTCTTATATGGAGAAAAAAACTAATGTAGTCAAAGTAGATCAACAACCTTCTATAAAGGATCTGAATTTTTACTTAAGAAAAAGCACTAACTGCAAAGTATTCAGTTGCTAGTAACAGTAAACATTTCAAAAAGTATACTGTATACTACATAACATTATTGTTACCAGTACAGCTGACCTATTTAGACACCAGTTTTTGATTACAAATTCAAGTATGTACATACAATAACTATCTTGAGAATTGTCAGTCTGGAAGTGAGAAAGTTTTATAGGTTCATCAATCTTGTTAGATTAACAAAGGAAATTTGTTTAAGACTGCAAATAGTTAGAGACCAAATGATTTTATAGCATTCATAAATCCAAATGCGTTTGTAAGAAAAAGTGTTTTCCATCCCAGTCATAATTATTTCACTTATGCCTTAGTCACTTCTTGAATGACAGTTTACATTAAACTCGTGCACTAGGATCAATTCCCTTATTAAAGTGAGAATTAAACAGAGGTCTCAATCCACTGGTAAATATTCATTTGGATGAGTTGTATATAATGCTTAGTCATGACAGATTAAACAGAATCTAGTTTCTGGGAGATTTATTCTGCCAAGTTTAAATCGAAATGATTAATTGTCATTTATCATCTTTAAGTAACATTTATAAATGAATAAAAATAAACTTTGAAGATATATCTGAAAAATAATGCAGAAATATGTAAAGATATTTCTTGCCAAAATAGAAAATCATTTTTCATTTGAAAACAAAGCAACATTAAAAATTTCATACATAATTTAATTTATATTTGATTTGTTGTATTAATATGAATATTTCTTTTAAAAAATCAAATTTTCGACAAATGACAGAATTTGATCATAATATACTGATTTTAGCCTGGCTGAATTTTTTTCCTTTGAAACCTGCTCCATTTTTTTGCAAGACAACAGAAACAAAAACATGAAAATAAACATACAAGTAAATTTATACAAAAATGTATTTCTTTAATTTGATTTAAAGATTTAAATGGCATTGACAATTTTGAATCTATCACTGTCTGATTAACAATCACACAAATACTGATAAAATCTTGATAATTCTAAATATATGTACTTTCTTTTTATATTAAAAGTATTTTAAATTCTTCAAAACAGGATCTTCTAAATTTAAATATTGTCTGTTCAAGAATTTTTCTGTCACCACTTTCGATTCCAATTTTCATCATATCTGTATCTGATTCTATATGTCAGTCTTAAAACTTCTGCGCCACTAAAGAAAGAGAGTAATTTTCATGTTTAGGTTTCAAATCCAGTAAATGTTTTAACAGTTCATGCAAAATTATGATACCTATACTTAATTAATACTGAAAATATTGAATAAATAAATACAATAATCTTTTTAGTTTTTAAACCTAGCACTAATCAATAATTATGATTTTAAAAATACAAAATTGTAATTACTGTATAATTTAAATTTATACGGAATGTAAACCACAATTTCAAACTTACATGTTTTTCTGAAATATCACCTAAAATTGGTGACCTTCCTTATATCAGTGAAATATCCGATTCAGATGTGAAATAGCGATCAAAATCTAAGATATTCCTTATCAACAGAAAAGAGTCGTATGCCTTTTCCTTCAATTGAAATTACCATGTCTCTCATGTAAAATTTGAAGAACTTCTTACGACTTTTGACGTGCAAGGGTCAAAACCATTTGTGTTCGAAATCTTACAAGACAAACTTTTTTTTTTTCCTTTGTGTCAGCAGTATTAAAATTTCTAGAGACAAAACACAGTCTTAAGGTTTAAGTTGAAAGATTTCTTGCATTTGGAATTTTTACCTTGATTTTTTGAAATAACATTTCTTGAAAATTAATTAACTAACAGTGCAATATACAGATAATCTATATACCTCATAGCTGCTACTAATCCTGCTGGCATAAATTTTCCTGTTTTAAATGTTCTAAAACCCATTACACCTGCTAACGCACCAGCTACCGCTGTGAAGGAATAAAAATGTTCATTGATCCTAATGCATCAACATGTATAATTATCAAACTACCAGCATTATGAAGAAAAAAGACCTGGTTAGCCAGCCATGTTGTTTTGCTTAATAATGTCATTTCAAAATTCTATTTTAAATTTGAGGGCTCAAGGTTACATATTGAATCTGTTATGCCTGTCATCATGCTTGATGTGTCCTTACCCTTTCCATAAAATTAATTTCACACGTAATGGGTGTAGCTAGCTAGACAGGAGGTGCTTACCCTTTCGGAGCACCTGGCCTCACTAACCTGATGGAATTCCACATGTACAACTAAATTTGCCAGCTTTCAAAGTTTTTACTTTGTTTTCAGGATTGTGATTTGGACAAGGACTGGTTTGTTTGTGTTTAATTTCCTTTCTAGAATCTTCAAAAAGGTATTGTTTGTATGTGTAGCACTTTTAAATGTACATTTAAAGGGTACCTGTTACCAAAAATTTTTTTATCACAATTGTTTTATATATTATTTAAATATAACAATATTGAAAACCGCATTAAAATTGGTGACAAAATAAAAAAGTTATAGCGGTTTGATATCCATATTTTATAACTTTCTCTTTATCAAAAAGTGAAACACCTCGTTTTGAGTTATAAACATGTGACGTCATTGCAGTATTAGAAGTAGTGTCTAACATAATAGACAGTAGTAACAATGATGATATATTGATGTATGTAGAAGAAAGTAACGACTCTGACATGTACCTATTTATGTCAAATAGTTCGTCATAATTTCGGGAAGCAGTAGACAATCTTATCAGTAATGAATTTGGAGTAAAACCGTTATTTATTTGAACCAGAAACGAATGAATCTGATGAACATATTGAGTCAAGTCCCGACCTGCATTTGGTTGCATAGCTGTTGAAAAATACTTGACGAGTGTTAACTTGTCAATAACACGAAAAATTATTATATCTTTGACTTAAGAAAATAAATTATCCTATGAAGTCAAACTGGACAGACTCGAGAATTATGATAAGTTGCATAGCTATAACAAAAACTATGCGATTAGTTTTAACTAGTCAAATACACGAAAAATAATTTTATCGTTGACATTTTAAAATGAATTAAATATCAAGTCGGACTGGACAGACTACCGGGTGGATATTATGGAACCTACTGTGGTGTCATGTGCTGATTTTGAATTTCTATTAAAATAATGCATTCAAAATTTTGAATTTTGTATGCATTATTTAATAAAAATTCGAAATCAGCACATGACAGTGGCACCGGGTAAAAATCAATACATAAAAAAACAATCGCCTATGTTCTTTTGTGCAATGTTTATTGGCAGTTGAAATTAAATGACCGTGATGTAGAAAACTTTTAAGTAGTCTGGCGGCACATCTCCTCGATAATTGGAAAATGTTCACACAATTAAAGTTTGTAACATAGTTCTTTTCAACTGTCCGATGGTTAATTAATGCTGGGATAATAAAAAAGAAACAAAAACAAGATATTCCATCTCAAATTATTTTACGCGAAATACTAGTACATTGTATATTATAATAATTTAAAATGAAATGACACAGATTTTAGAATGAGACCACATTTTAAAAAAACGAGATGATAATAATAATAATAATAATAACAATGATAATAATTTTATGAATTTGTATATATAGAATAAAGAATTTAAGAATATCACAGCCAAATTTATGCCCAAGGAAAAGTGAAATCTGAAATCTAATAAATTCAAATGCTGTAAGTAGATTAATAAACATGTTTTAAATAGACTCTTCTGGTTGTCAATTTTCAATTTTTGATTTTGCCTATAAGTTGTATTTTATTATTATTATTATTATTATTATTATTATTATTGACATGAAAACTAAGAAAGAATTTTTTTTGTTACTTTTTAAAATTTACAGATGAAATATCCTTTTTTTTCCGGAGTGAAATCTTTATACTGTATATGACAAATAACATTTACCAAATAAAATTATTTTACTTTACTCGAAATGTCAATATGTTATTGTATATTACCGGTCGTAAGATAACTTTATCAACCTGCAAATCAATTTGCAAATTATAAGTGATATCCTGTTAATTACAGGTGTGGGTCTAAATCTAAGGAATGTGTCTAATAGACAAAAGGATTACTGGTAATAATAATCTTAATTATCGGTACATGTCAAACGAATGTTAATTCCACTTCGTTTAATAGTTTTCCCATTAAATTAATCATAGAAAGTTAAACTACGAGTTCGTATTTGACTTATTTTACTTGTTGGTAAACAATATTCTGTGGAGGTATGTTACTGCTATGACGTCACAACACGGGAGCCTCGATATCGACCTTTTTGATTTGTATTTCTAGAGATGTATTAGAAAATCACCATTACCTACCTTATTATGGAATGGAATTTTATGGAATTTTTGCTACAGTCATATTTAAGTACGATGAATAAAATATGTCAAAACTGAAAATCGTTACAGGTACCCTTTAAGAGTTAAAGTGGCCTTTAACCTTTGAATCTTGAATCCTTTTACTTTAGCATGTAATTCAGTTCATTTACTGAAGACTGACTGTTTTCTAAAGACACTGGCTTTTTTCACCATCAAAGACCTAACCACCTTGATATAAATGAGAAATCTTCACAGAGGCACAGAAAATATCCAACATTACTCCATTCCAATTTTACCATTTCCATAGCTTTAAACACATTTTGCAGCAATTTAAAATGCAAAACTAAAATTTGGATTTCTACAACCATGCCTTTATCTATTGTTATCTTGATATAAGTAAAATAATCTACAGTAAACAAAACAAGAGGCCCAAGATGGCCCTAATTTGCTCACCTGAGTTGAAATGTAACTGGTATGTCTTGATAAAACCTGGTTAAGTCATAACATGTTGTCTCAATATAAGTGGTTTCAGATAACATTATTTTTATTGTTTTGGTTTTTAGCTATATAGGTCACTATGACCTACTTTTGGTAACCAAAGCGACCAGAAACACAAATGAAAATGGCAATGGTCTAAAGGTGCTATTGACTAATACAAATGAAATGTGACCAGAAGTGTCGTGAGAAGAAGTCTTTTGATGGATGTATGGATGGATGGCAGAGTTCCTATCCATAACAATAGCTCACATGAGCAATTTTCAGATCCAGATAAAAGACTTTACAGATTTGACACATTAATTCAAATATTTAAAAAAAAATTGTAAAATTCAACTGCAAATTATTTTTAAAAAATTGTTCAATTAATTTAAACAATGTAAAAAAAAAAAAAAAAAAAAAAAAAAAAAAACAACAAAAAAATTCAAGGTTTTAGCTAAATCTACATATCAATTTCACATGTATTTCAAAAATAATAATTCACTAAAAAGTAAAAATTCATAACATCTCTTCCATGCACCATTGTAAGTCAAAAAATTCAGAAATTAAAAAATAATAAAAATAAAAAAAGTCAAAAAGCGACTTGTATTTTACAGAATTTCATGGAAATTTTCACATAAGAAAATGATGTTTGGAAAAAGAATTCACCTAAATTTATTAATATTGTAATTTTGGTAAAAAAGTACTATTTACAATGTACAATGTAAAAATAAATGCAAACACGTAACAAAATTTTTCACAAAATTGTTGGAATTCACAAACTTGGTTTATAAGATGCTTTAGATGCCAAATATCAAATCAAATTTTATCTCAGTGAAGTGGTTTTGGAGAAGAAATTTTTTTTAGGTTTTCAACTATTTAGGTCAATATAGCTATGACAACTCAAAAGTAAAAATTCAAAAATTTCTTCCATGCACCATTGTAAGTCATAAAAATTCAGAAAAAAAAAAAAAAATTTACACTAAAAAGTAAATATTCATAAAATCTCTTCCATGCACCATTGTAAGTAAAAAAATTCAGAAAATAAAAAAAAAAAAGTGGCTCCACTGGGATTTAAACCCTCGACCCTTGGGTTGCTAGAATTGAAAATGAAAAAGGCCGAAAAAAAGCGACTTGTATTTTACAGAATTTCATGAAAATTGTCAATCATATGTTTCTTCACATAAGAAAATGATGTTTCGGAAAAAAGTTTACCTTAATTTATTCATTATTGTAATTTTTGTAAAAAAGTACTTTTTACAAAATACAAAAAATAAACGCAAAAACACGTAACCTAATTTTTCACAAAAATTATTGAAATTCACAAACTTGGTATATAAGATGCCGTAGATGCCAAATATCACATCAGATTTTATCTCGGTGAAGTGGTTTTGGAGAAGAAGATTTTTTTATGTTTTTAACTATGTAGGTCATTGTGACCCACATTTGGTAGCTATGGCAACCAAAAACACAAATCTGAAAGGCAATGTTCCATAGATGCTTTTGACCAAGTTTAAACAAAATGTGACCAGAGGTTTCTGAGAAGAAGTCGTTTGAAGCAATTGTTGACGGACGGACGACGGAGGTCTGCCTCTATTGATACCAATAGCTCACATGAGCACTGTGTGCTCAGGTGAGCTAAAAATATTTGTGGGGAAAAATATTCATGATTTTCATGATGACTCTTGTATCATGATTATATATATACATGTATATATGTTCTTAGGAAAATTTCTCGCTGCTTCTTGTGAATAAAGTACTGGTATTGAAAAAAAAATTTAGTACCGTAGATCTAACAACATGTTTATTTCCTTATAAAAGAAATCTAGATATACTAACTTTATCAATTGTAAATAAAAATACACCGGTACTTGAAATTTCATATAAATTTTGAAATATTTGAAATATTTCTGTAAAATGAGAACACGACAATTATTTATGTCTATCTGATCACAGAGTGCAACAGGGTATAAGTTTCAAATGTAGTGATTTCCCCTAGCACCCTTTGCCTTCAAGAAAAACCATGAAAATCTATTTCCAGGAATTATTTTTTTAAGAAAACCAAAACTGGAAAATATTTCAGAAGATAAAACCGCAAAAATTTCCTATTGCATGTTTTTCGCATAATAATTTTTTCATTTACCTTTTTTTCCTTTAAATTAACAAAAAACTAATACCTAATGTGAGTCCAACATTTTTGGGGTCACTTGACATCTGGAAACCCCCCAGAGCCAAAAGAGCACCACATGAAAGTCCAGCAGCCAGAGATGGAACACTTCCTGAAATAACATGTAAACAATTTAACAATTTACTATATCAAACCATGAAGAAATACTACCTGATAATTGTAAAAATTATATCTTGTAATGAAAGGTTATGGAACACTTCTTTTAAAATAATGTTAACTAAAATTATATCTTGTAATGAAAGGTTATGGAACGCTTCCTTTAAATACTGTTAACTAAAATTATATCTTGTAATGAAAGGTGATGGAACACTTCCTTTAAATAATGTTAACTAAAATTATATCTTGTAATGAAAGGTTATGGAACGCTTCCTTTAAATAATGTTAACTAAAATTATATCTTGTAATGAAAGGTTATGGAACGCTTCCTTTAAATAATGTTAACTAAAATTATATCTTGTAATGAAAGGTGATGGAACACTTCCTTTAAATAATGTTAACTAAAATAATATCTTGTAATGAAAGGTTATGGAACACTTCTTTTAAAATAATGTTAACTAAAATTATATCTTGTAATGAAAGGTGATGGAACACTTCCTTTAAATAATGTTAACTAAAATAATATCTTGTAATGAAAGGTTATGGAACACTTCTTTTAAAATAATGTTAACTAAAATTATATCTTGTAATGAAAGGTGATGGAACGCTTCCTTTAAATAATGTTAACTAAAATTATATTTTGTAATGAAAGGTGATGGAACACTTCCTTTAAAATAATGTTAACTAAAATTATATTTTGTAATGAAAGGTGATGGAACACTTCCTTTAAAATAATGTTAACATTATATCACTATAGCAACATGTGATTGGACATTTTCTGACATTAAATGTTAACATAATATCACTACAGAAACCAGTGATGGAATACTTCCTGGAATAGCAACATGCAAACACTTTTAAGAAATGGCAAATAATTTTATATTGGTGTAACATCCATTGATGGAAGACTTCTTGACTTCAAATATAACACTTTGTATCACTTTTAGGAACCAGTGTTTCAACACATCATGAAATAAGATCTAAACAATTTATCAGATAAGCCGTTCAAGTAAAATTTGCGACAGCCCACTGTCGAATTTAACGCATGAACACTGACAAAAAGAATGTCATTTCTTCTATTTACAATTTCTTTAACCATTTCAGTTCAATTTCAGATGATATATCTTAAAGATCAACTTTTTAATACGTCAGTTTACTGCCAACCTCCACATCATCAAAATGAAATATCCCAACGTCATGACGTCAGAAAGTCCAGAAAGGTCATCAGTGTTTATAGCATATGACAGCAAAGAAGAGTAATAGAGTCATAGAGAGAAGGATAATAGCAATTGTAAATAAGACTGGTTTTCTGATAAAATCTTTAATACATTTCTGGAATGTCCAAAGCATAAATAAACTAATAAATAAAACAGTCACAAAAATAAAAGTATAGTTGTTTCTCTCCCGAATTTGATAAAGAGGAAAATGCAGCTAGTCCCAAAGATTAAATTGTTTCAGCTTGGAATATTTATGTTTGAATCTTTTTTAGCATTCTAAACAAATGAGAAATGAAACAATGTGAAATAACAAAATCAAAACATCTGCTTCACTACTTCACAAAATCAAATTATATTTAATCGATAATATAATTGTGGCCACAATTTGAATAAGATTCTTACCCAAGATAAAAATCACACAACTGAGGCTATGTATGCTACAGTATAATAAAACCACTTACATTTAATGAAACACTTAACATTACACACAGATTATGTTGTATGATTACTGTTATGTTAAAATATACCAGTATTTGAATAAGAGAGAAAGAGGGGAGGGGGTCCAGGGCTCTCATTAGATCCTTGATTGTATATATTACTTCTGGCCCCAGTTTCACAGTCATTTGCTCAATTGAGTGTACACTTAACTCAAATATTCCACGTTTTCTCTCATCAATAATTTAAAAATTTTAAGTTTTATGAGACAATGTTTTGTTTTGTTCAACAAACCTATACTAAACAAGTTTAATATAAGATTAGACATTCAATTTTATGTTTTAAAAATTGAAACTGAAATATTCTCTAATTTGAGTTAAGTGTACACTCAACTGAGTGAACAATTGTGCAACTGGGGCCAAGTAAATAAATTTCACTCATAATTTTATGAAGGATTAATCTAACACCATTGCTTGTACATGCAATGTGGTGTAATTATCCCAATGTGTAACATACATGTAGAAATGATTTCTGAATTAGATATAACACTCAAACATATACTTACAACTTTAAATACATTAAAGTAAAAATAAAAAAACCTGTACTGATTAAAGGGAATGCACTCATATTGAAAAAGGCCAACTAAATATAATTGTAAAAGGAAGGAGAAAAATTACAGGGTTGGATTGGGATTTTATCCACTACATGCAAGTGCTCTACCATCTGTTACCAAGATGGCTACATTTCTTTTATTTATGGTGGTCTGGGTAGCTCAGTTCATAGAACACTTGCCTATAGTGTAGGAGGTCTCAGATTCGATTCCTGGTCCAATCCTGCATTTTTCTCCTTCCTGTTAGAGTTTGAGGCCAGTGTGAACTTCAAAAGTGATTGACTGGAGATTGCAGGCCATATAGAATTCATTTTAAGGGTTTTAGAGTGAGATTTCCCATAGGAAAATGAGAAACTCAAGAAAAACAGGGGAAGGAATGTAGTGTCCTGGGTAGCTCAGTTAGTAGAGAAATCGCCTACAGTGAGGGAGGTCTATGGGTTAGATCCCCTAAACTGAGTTTCCTATGTTCCTAACTCGAAATTCTTATCTTAATTCCCTTGGATGGATTTTGTATGGCCACTAATTGTCAGTCTATCTGTATCACTTCCATGGCCACCAAACTCTAACAGGAAGGAAAATATACATGTACTGGGTTCGACAAGGGATCAAACCCGAGACTTTTAGTAGTATGAGCTAGTACGTAAATTGCTACATAACAAGTTGGCATTCAGATTTTGTGGACAATGGACAATTAAACACTTGAAATAAACATATTTATAATAACAGGTATAAGTAAGTATGATTTCTACTAGCATACTAGTTTACAAATTGCTATTTCTTAATTACTTCCCTTACGTCAAAATAATATTTCATTACAAAGGATAAATTCAGAAAACTAGAAAGGCTTCCTACTGTACCCTTTACTAACATTTTGATTTTTTACTGAAATGGCCTAAAAACGACAAAATCCAGCCATTTTGAACATTTCTTTGGATATTTTTTTTTCAAAATTTTACAGAGAATTCATTGGGTGGGCATTACAAAAAACATGCTTGCCTTTTACAATCTGATTTGTAAGGTGTTGGTCTACACTTATGACCTGAGGCCTGTTCAACAGCTTAAGTTCTATCCACTGCACTCATGGGAATCATTTTTATGTCTATTGAACGGACTTGAGCAATAACACTGAATCTAAGTAATTCATAATCATTCAGATGCTTTAAAATAATCTCCCTTAGATCTGGACATTTGACTGGAAAAATAAGCCGAAATATAAGTCAAATCAGGCATCTACAAATGATTTTTAACTAATTCTATTACTCAAATCCTTTCTACCATACACTTGCACTGAAATATAAATTGAAAAGAATGTTGGTTTCAGAACTTAAAACATTTCTTTATAAACTTTGTATGTGGGATGCTGTCTTGAATCTATAAGCAGACAACCTTACTATAGTGACAGCAATAGCTTGCATGTGCTCCCTCCTGAATGGCTTGTAAGCTAAGGCAAAATTGCACCTACACACCCTTAAACAGGCCTCTTCAGCACATTGTGTAAGCTGAAAGTTCTTTAATAAAGTCAAACTTCCATGGTTATTTATTTGTAATAACACTGAATCTAAGTAATTCATAATCATGGTTTGTTTATGGATTATAGTTATAGAACTAACACATGTATCTACTGATACATGCTTACTCTTTTAAATCAATTATGAAAACAGCTGAAGACCTTTGAACAACTTATGTGATGACTACAAAACCAACTACCTGGGTAGTTACAAGTGCCATCAGCAAAACTCCTAATTTTCATTTTTCATTACTCTTACCGAAATTATAGACTTACCAAATTATAGAAAAATGCTGGCAGAATATTAAAACTACACTTTAGCTTGATGCACGTTACTTTTATGCTACTTACTTAAGTCAGATTGTAATTCATGATCAGATTATATAGCTGAACATGTGTACGAGATTGATCTATTATGAAATCATTGCAGCATGCATTTTGAAATGATTTCTTTTTCTATTTTACCTTTCGTAAAAAAGCCAATTAAACCACCAGCGGTTATTGCCCCAGCATAAGCATATGTTATGTAGTCGGTTTCGCCAGCAGGCATCTTGTTACTTTTTGAACGTGTTTTCAGTCACAAGTTAAGTGCTTGCCCTTGCCCTTAAAAATACTAACCACCAGTGCATTCGGAAGTTCATGGAGGACACTATCCAGAACAAAGTAAATTTCCAGTGAGTTCCGAATTATCTCAATATGGCAGCCCCCATCACTAGCGGCATTGTGCAAACCGAAAGTAGAACAGACAGCTTCCCAATAACGACAAAACAGGTATCTTAAATAACGATATTTACATTTAACATTAATGATTTTTAAATGTAAAAAACGATCAAAACCTGACGTAATTTTAAAAATAAATCCTCAGCTATTGATATGAAGACATTGTCTGATTAGAAATGTCTGGATGTGTTCTGTGTTTATCCTTCTTCCATATACAGTGCAAAGACCACTCCTAAGTATTATCGCACTATAAGAATAAATAGTAGTCGTATGGAACCAAAGTGTCCAAGCAGGTCTAATAGTTGTGGCAGATGTTGCAATTTTAAGGACCATAAAAGTTGGATGGACAAGAACCATTAATCAGAAATAGTGTAAATAAAAGCGCATTTCAGCTTAGTCGGGAAGAAATCTTCAATGAACTTTTAAGTGCCTATCAGAGGTAACTTTTGCACTCCATTTGCTTTGCAAATGTTGTGTTGAAACTCAAAAATATTTGCCTTGACAGTGCTGCAGTTAATTATTACTACACAGCTAAATTTTGAAATAAATAACAGGAGATAAAAAGTGCTTTGTAATCTCAAACAGATTGGAATTATGTGGCAGTGCCTAATGCCTTTTCTTTATTGAGGTGGTCATTTCTATGATGAAGGAGGAAACGGTTTGAGAAAATCCCTAGTCCAGAGTCGCTTAGTTAAAGTTTTAAAGGACCAACTTGGCTATGCCTTTACTTAAGGGGATTTGAACCTAGGCTGTGAGGGGTTCTGTTATTTTGTAAGAATGTGTTTTAGACTTCTCTGCCATCCAAACAAATTACTCTTTGTGATTTCTAGCCAGGCTTAGATATTGTTCATGACAAAAAAGTTTTTTTCAAATCAACATTCATACTTTTATTTCAGAATTTCAAAATGCATTTTCCATCCAAAATAAATCTGTGCAGAATCTTTTGCAATGGAATGACCTCCAAACACAATTCACAAAATCAGTATGTACTTGAGTATGCCCACTATTGGCATTAAGCAAGCAATGCAGCAAAGCCTCAGTGACCTAACAAGGGTGTTGAAAAATACCTGAGAAATCCTGTTTCAGATGTCTATAAATTTAATGCATGGTGAAGTTTCACCAACATCAACAACTGCTTTTGCCACTGATGTAGACAGTGTTCCTATTTATCATTAACTTATCTATTGGCGACAGGTGACATTGCTGGTCAGGGTATCACATTCACACTTTGTTGCACACATTCTTAAATCTTCAGTTACAGTGCATGTGGCATGAGTGCATTGAAGTATAACTTTATGTTGTTTCAGAAATGGAACAACATGAATCTGTTATACAACATGTTACTTGTAGATGGCAAAGGGGACATAAATCTTGCATTACAAGAATTGTCTAGGTTTTCTGAAAATGTGCATTATTAAGCCAAAATACATTTAAATGTATTCAGGGAGTAATTAGGTTAAAATATAGCACATTATTTCATTGAACATTAAAAGCACTTATCTTTTATACAATTAAAATAATAGCATATTCTGGAGATAAACATATTCTATACAAATTGCATTGATACGGGGGGGGGGGGGGGGGGGGGGCGGGGCTTCAGTATAAGCAGCTGAATGTTTATTATCATAGTTTTTCATTACTAATTTACTAAATACTTTTTATACTTTTTTATGAACATTTAGATCCACTCTCTTATTGCATATCTTGCTAATTCACTTAAAAACAAAACACAAAGGTAAAGGTTGATTTATCTTCCATGTCAATTTTTGTTTAGTAATTTTTGGTAATAGACTGTGCCAATAACATGTTTATCGAACAGAGCTAAGCTTCTTTTCAGATTTAGATTTCATGTACGAATCTGAATATTTTGATGCTTGTTGTCTCCAAATAATATTCTTGGAAGTCTTAAAAATGTAAAATATCTAAAAAAAAAAAAAAAAAAAAAAGAATATTGAAGATACCACACTTGTAACAAGCTTAACTGAATGCATGAGACTTTTCTACTTCTACCAATTAGCAAAAATAATGGTTTACACCAAGTGCACATTATAATGTTATTCAAGTAGCATAGTTTTAATTATACAATCCAGCTTTTGGATATAAAAATTAATAAACTGTGTACCATGTCATATACTGTTGTAATATTTGCATTTTGTCTAAAACTAATGGACACAGAAGTACGTTGTCCATTGAGACTATTGGGCCAGATAGGCTTTTCATTCACATGCATACTTAAACTTGTTCTAAGATAATCCTTAGAGATTAATAACCTTGCTCTCTGTGAATAGCTGAAAAATTGCTGAGCTATGTTAAACGTCATTACAACAACAACAACAACAGACAACAACAACAACAACAACAGATAGGTTTTTAGCTCAACTGGCAATAGCCAGCTGAGCTTATGGCATGGCGAAGCATACGTGCGTGCTTCCGTGCGTAAACTTTAATCTTCTACTGGACACATTTTAATCAAATTTGATGGTAAAGGTCCCTAGGTGATGCAGATTAAAGTTTGCACAAATCAACTTCCTGCGGCATCCAAGATGGCCGCCGTTACTATCAATAGCAAAAAGTGATAAATGGCTGATACACGTTTATTTATCAATGGATTTAGTTCCAATTTGGTATATAGAAAGTAGATGCATAGCCATTTAACATATATAACGGGTTTTTCAGAAACATTTTTTATTGGGTCGCTATAAGCAGAATATTCAAAGAAGGTGCTATATTTATTATTTAGCCAATTCTTTGAAAATCTTCTCCTCAGAAACTACTGGACCTATTTGAACCTAATTTTGTGTGCAAGGTCCCTAGTTGATGCAGATTAAAGTTTGCACAAACTGTGGCATCCAAAATGGCCGCAGTTATTTTAAATAGCAAAAAGTAATGAATGGCCGATACACATTTATATATCATACAATTTGGTATATAGGCAGTAGATGTAAAGCCATTTCACATACATATCATTTCTTTCTGAAACATTTTAGCTCAACTGGCAATAGCTAGTGGCATGGCTGTCTGAAATTCACATGCAAATAAAGTGCCAGTTGAGCGATACAGGCCCTTTTGGGCCTCTTGTTCATTTTACCATGTTGTAATATCACAACAGTTTAGATATCAATCTTCAATTTCAGATTTGGCAACAGGTTGTTTGGATAATTTGAATTTAGTTAAATTTTGTATATAAAATTTTTAATTGTCTCTTGCATGGCCATCAAAAATTAAATATAATGTACTTAAAAACCAACTTTCATAAATTTATATGTATACTGATAAAAAACAAAATAGCTGAAAAATTGCTGATTTGACATTAAACAACATTACCATCAACCAACCAATAAATCTGACATTCTTAGGTCATGTAGTTTGTAATTAACACAAAACTTGGGCTTCAGACCCCAGTGTAAAAGATGTAGAGGGGCCTCTACTAATTTTAAAAAATCTTTCGTAGTGGGCATACAGTAGCCAAACCTGGATATTTTAGATTTAACATCCTTCAATAAAGCATTATTTGATTTGCAAAAATCTTGGGGGAGACATTTAAAGTGTGGAAACTGTATAGAGGGAATATAGGGTATAATTAATAGAACTTTAGCATACTTAGCACAAATGGTATTTAGTTCCAGCAGTCATTGGCTGTTGGGCACTTTTAAACATTTAGATATTTTTGAATTTTTAATTGGAAAACTGTAAGAGTATCTCCCTTTGAACAATTATTTAACTGGATATTTTATAATTTATTTTTCAGACATCAACTTCTTTAAATGGAGAAAAGTTTGAAATTTTATGTAGTCATTATTCAGACAGACTGTTTGTGGTTGTCACCCAGTTAAACAAACTAGGCACTATGGTATGAAATTAAAAAAATTATTGTGTAACTTTTATTATTTTGATAGCAACTTAGTTAAACCTTTTTCATATGGACTTTTGAATCGTCGTCATCTGTTAAATTTTAACATCAGAATAAACATACTGTTACATTAAATTCACAAGTTGTTGTAGCATGTAGATAATTTTTCATTTCTTCATATGTTGTTATATTCAAATATCCACCATTCCACAAGAGTTACTGTATATACCTGTAACTATAGTGACTGTACAGTTGTCACAGATGACAGAAGTTAAATGCCCTATTATATAATAAATATTATAGAGAGGCTGTGTGTGTGTGTGTGTGTGTGTGTGTGTGTGTGTGTGTGTGTGTGTGTGTGTGTGTGTGTGTGATAAATTTAGTAATCAAAATCAAATTATTTTTAAATTCATCAAAAATTTAGTCAAAAGAATTTGTTTTGATAACTATATGAAAGCTTTCATTTTTTTATTTACATTTATCTTTTATTTGTACTATGCTTAAACAAATAATTTCAGGTCGAGGTGACCAGAAATGTCACATTAGATGATGGAATGGGAACACAAAAACCATCTCTATCTACAAAAGTTTTACTTGGAGTAGATGAGGTAAGGAAATAAAACATTTACCATACTTCATAAAGGCAATAGAATTGTAATTATGTTTGTGTCTTTAGAAAATGTTTGATTAGAAAATCAGTGATCAGTCTTGATTTTTGTGTGCATGGTTTTTTTTAGCTCAACTGGCTATAGCCAGCTGAGCTTATCGCATGGTTTTGCGTGCATCTGTTAGTCCGTGCATGCATGCTTAAACTTTAATCTTCTCCTCTGAAACCACTGGGCTAATTGGGACCAAATTTGGTGTGGAAGGTACCTAGGTGGGGTAGACTAAAGTTTGTACCAGGCAACCCCGCCCAACATCCAAGATGGCCGCTGTTACTATAAATAGCAAAAACACAGAAATAGCCATTGTTGAGTCATTTTTAACCGTTTTTGTTCAAATTTGAAATGTAGAGAGTAGATAGCGGGACATTCAACATATAAAACAGGTTTTTCTGAGAAATTTTTTGTTGACCCGTTTTTTATGAATTATGCAAATGAGGTATAATATTTAATCAATTCTTTGAAAATCTTCTCCTCTGGAACCACTGGGCCAACTAGAACCATATTTGTTGTGGAAGGTCCCTAGGTGGGGTAGACTAAAGTTTTTACCAGGCGACCCCGCCCGACATCCAAGATGGCCGCTGTTACTATAAATAGCAAAAAACACAGAAATAGCCATTGTTGAGTCATTTTTTAACCGTTTTTGTTTAAATTTGAAATGTAGAGTAGATAGAGGGGCATTCAACATATATAACAGGTTTTTCTGAGAAATTTTTTGTTGACCCGTTTTTTACGAATTATGCAAATGAGGTGTCATATTTAATCAATTCTTTGAAAATCTTCTCCTCTGAAACAACTCGGCCAACTAGAACCATATTTAGTGTGGAAGGTCCCTATGTTGGCCTGACTGAAGTTTGTACCAGGCAACCCCGCCCAACATCCAAGATGGTCGCTGTTACTATAAATAAAAAAAAACACCAAAATGCTCATTGTGGATCCATTTTTCAGCCAATTAAGCTCAAATTTGAAATATACAAAGTATATCGTGAGGGATTCAACATATTTAACCGGTTTTTGTTGGAAATTTTTTTGTTGACCTGATTTTCAAAAATTATGCATATTAGGTGTAATATTTAGTGAAATCTTTGAAAATCTTCTCCTCTGAAACCACTGGGCCAATTGGAATGAAATTTTGTGTGAAAGGTCCCTATTTCAGTGTGACTAAAGGTTGTACCAGGCAACCCTGCCTGACATCCAAGATGGCTGTTCTAACTAAAAATAGAAAAAAAAAGGCCATTGTGGATCTTTTTTCCACCAATAGAGCTCAAATTTTAAAATATAAAGTATACTGTGTGAGATTCAAAATATATAATGTTTTTTTATGAGAAAATTTTTATTGACCCAATTTTCAAGAAATATGCAAAGTAGGTGTAATATTTAGTAAAAATCTTTTCCTCTAAAACCCTTGGGCGAAGCGAATTGGAACCAAATTTCGTGTGGAAGGTTCCTACATCGGCCTGAAAAAAGTTTGTACCAGTCGAAGATGCCCGTTGTTACTAGATATATATATTAAAAAAAAAACAAAATTAGCCATTGTGGATCCATTCTAAGCTCAACTGGGTAAACCCAGCTAAGTTTATGGCATAGAGAAGCATGCCTGCATGTGTGTGTTGCAAAGTAGGCTTCATTGAAGGAAAAATGGTAATTTATTTCCCATCTTTAGCTAATGAACCAATTATGGTAACCATGGCACATTATCTTACAGGGGCCAGTGTGGCCGAGTGGTCTTAAGCATTCGATGTTACGGATCACAGCGCCTCTCACCCCTGACATTGCACATTAACGTTCCAGTGGTGCTAGCACTTTATCTTTGAAAGTTTGTCAGTTAACTTGCTGCTTGGTCGTGGTTTTCTCCGATACTCCAGAGTCCTCCACCATTTCCAAAACTGACAGTCTCCGTAAAAGTGAAATATTCTTGAGTTGAATGTTAAAAAGCATTACAATCAAAAACAAACATTGTCTTACATATGCAGCCAGTTGAGCATCACAGGCCCTATTGGGCCTCTTGTTTTCTTTTTTTTATAATTTTAAAAAATTATTAATTATCTTACTGTAATAATAATAATAATGATTTATTTATTTATTTATTTATGTATTTATTTATTTATTTATATTTGATAGATCTGAACTGTAAATTTTGAAAGCTTTATTTATATAAGATTAAGTTACAGTTAAGTTGTATATATCAAGTATTGTCAGCAACAGCTTATATGCAACTTGTATTTCAGTGAAAAAAAATTCAGTGTATTCCTATTAAAAAAGATAAATTTTTCATTGTTAAAAAGTGTGTATATAATGTTCTTATTTTGTAGCCTCTGACACATGTAGTCGCAAAGAATTTAGTCTCCAAAATAGAATCTCTAAAACCTATCCTGCTCTCTATGGCTCTGAAAGATACATCAGCTCCGACAGTTCGATGTCTTGCAGAAGTTGTAAAGGAAGTCACTATTAGTTAGCAGTTACTTATTATAACAATATACCATCTGTACGACACTGCATGAGCTTCCAGAACTTCTCCATACTAGAACCAGACAAACGTGTAATTTTGGAGCTGTAATAGCAAAAATCCTGATGTCATGCAATAGGAACTTTTGAGGATCATTGCTAGTACATGTAACTATAATTCTGGAGCTTTTACCATAAAACATCTGATGTCTAAATTCAGAACTTCTCAGGATCATTGCTTGTACTAGTTACTATAATTCTGGAGCTGTTAAGATAAAACACCTGATGTCTAAATTCAGAACTTCTCAGGATCATTGCTAGTACTAGTAACTATAATTCTGGAGCTGTTAAGATAAAACACCTGATGTCTAAATTCAGAACTTCCAAGAATCATTGCTAGTACATGTAACTATACTTCTAGAGCTGTTGTAACAGAAATCCTGAGTGTCATGCATGAAGAATTTTTCAGGATCATTGCTTGCAATTATACTTGTTACTTTAATTCTTGAGCTGTTACTTTAAAAAGCTTGATGTGTAAATTAAGAACTTTGCAGGACCATTGCTTGTACTAGTAACTAATTTGGGAGGTGTTGCAACAAATATCCTGGTGTCATGCATGATGAATTTCTCAGGATCATTGTTTGCAATTGTATTTTAACTTTGAATGGGAACTAAGTAAATGAAACAGTGCCAGCCATCATTACAACTTGGCCGATTCTGTTAGGCAATGTATTCTCAACTTTATTTCTTGTACTCTCTAAAAATGAGTTTTTGAAAATAAAAACACCACTTGAAATACAGTTTCTACTTTGTTGTTTTCTTATGATAAAAAAACAAACAAATGATTGTTTTTATATATTAATACTCTTAGAATATTTAACTTATTGAAAACCAAACTATTAATAGACAAAGTGAAATGTGATATGAGATTGTTGCTTCCAGCAAAGGAAATATACAATGACATCACATTTCAAACATCCAATTACAACAAAGCTAGAATGAAAATTACAAGTTTTGTTAAGGTTTACCAAATATATATATGTATATATATTGTATATAAAAACAATAATATAATAGTATATACAGTAATGACTTATGTTGCTGGCTTAAACTTTGTGGAGTCTGAATCGTAAGCAAAACTGTTGTCTATTACAACGAATCTGACTAAATTTCTATTTTTAAGAGTTGTTAATTGTGCTAGTATTGTAACTGGTAAAACTAAAGCAGAAAATTTTCACAAGTTTTATTTACAAATATTTGTGTACCGATTGTTTTATTTCAAGTCATTGATTGATAGTTAGTGCAAATGCAAGTAAAATAAATCGAAATCAAATATTTGTGAAAGTTTCATTTTTGTTTCTTGTTATGCATACTAATTTACTTAGAAATAAAATGAACATGAAAATTCTGTTTTACAATAAATAAAGTGTAACACCAGAAAACTTTTGTTTCATCAGACAGATAAAAAAGGTTAAATCTAAATTTCTTATAAAAAGGGGGCTATTTTTATAATAACAATGTTTTATTTTTGGATGAAATAAAAGATTTTTGTGACTTACTAAATTTAATTATTTAAACAAATATTTCATGGGATTGCGGGCTATATCTCAGTTTATGGACCGGACAGGCACCTTGAAAATATTATATAGACCTAAGCGAAGCACTCTAGCAACTGAGCAACCGTAGTGGTATATTCTTCTTCAATAAGTTTAAATTAAGCTTGATTTTAGTTAATTATTTGATAATATATAAAACTGAAGAAATTTTATAGCAAAATCATCAAAAAATATAAGAAAAAGTATAAAGCAACTAATAAGCATCATGAAACCAGGTGAGCTTAAATGGCCTAACTCTAACAAGGTATATAACATTTTAACTTTCGTGGTGATTAGCAGAAAGTAGAGTTTTACAAGTAAAGTTTGAATCAGTAGGGGATATAAGGTGTTTATTTTTGACAATTTTTGGAGTGTGTATGTACCAAATAAAAGCATTTAAATGTTGTAACTCGCAGTCTACTATTTGTTTAGGGTAAGATCATGTTTTCACAGGACTGTATACAAGTGTTATGTAAATGATTTCCCTCCCCATTGAGTGTCTTGACAATTATTTGACTAACTTATAATATTTACTTTCAGGTAATGGATAAAAGTCTTTAGTTAATAATAATTAAGGCGATGTATGATGAAGCATTTCTTACTTGGTTGAAATTGTCAGATTTACAAGAACTTCTGTTAAATTTGCTGTTTCCTTCTTTTTCAATTTTAAACACCCAACTTGTGAATAGTTTTATATGTTTTGAAAACTGTTTTTAGCTCACCTGAGCCCAAAGTGCTCAAGTGAGCTATTGTGTTGGGTCATTGCCCGTCCAACGACATGCATCATCCGTCGTGCGTCAACTTTTGATTGTTAACACTCCTGAGACCACAATTTGAGTGTAATCTTAATCAAACTTTCTCAGAATGATCCTCTTGACAGAAGCTAGCTCAAGTTTGTAAATAGGCCATGTTGGGTCAATAAGAAGGTCACTAGATCACTTTGTAAGAAAACCTTGTTAACACTCCTTAGGCCCAAATTTTAGTCCAGTCTTCATCAAACTTAGTCAGAATGATCCTCTTGACAAAAGCTAGCTCAAGTTCATATATGGGCCATGTTGGATCAATAAGTAGGTCACTAGGTCAAATTGTAGAAAAACCTTGATAACACTCTTGAGGCCACAATTTAGTCTAGTCTTCATCAAACTTGGTCAGAATGATGCTCTTGACAAAAGCTAGCTAGAGTTTGTATATGGGCCAAGTTGGGTCAGTAAGTAGGTCACTAGGTCAAAATATATAAAAACCTTGTTAACACATGTGGGGTCAATTTAAGACCAATCTTCATCAAACTGGCTCAGAATGATCCTCCTGACAAAGGCTAGCTCTAGTTTTTATATGGGTCATGTTGGGTCAATAAATTGGTCACTAGCTCGAAATATAGGAAAAATCTCTTTTAAGAATAAAAGCTCAAGTTTGCCAAAATCAGCTGAGTGTACATCATTTTCAGGTGAGCGTCCAGGGCCTTTATGGCCCTCTTGTCTTTTCAATGGCCTTCAGCTTACTTATGGATCACAGTGCCTTAATCCACCTTGGTTCAAATCTTACTGGGTAAGACTCTAAATTACACCATACTTCAACTCCTCTCCATCAATCCAACTTCTAATTATTCTTAACAAACAAATAAATATTATTTAATCAAAATTACTGTTTATGCTAACATCAGATTTGATGGTACTCGATTCAGGGAAGAATTTATTAAATATCTCATTTCCCCTAGACCTTTCTTTGATGACCCTGTATTTTTAATTTAACCCAACCTAACATTATCCGATCATCTTCTGATCCTTCTTTCACAATATCCAGCCAGATGTAACTATTTCAGACCTTGCCTTTAACTAACATAACCTTTACAAAGACAAGCTTTACCTATTTCCTGTTTTAGTGACAAACAAAGAAGTTAAGAGTAACAATGGCTTTCAAACTTTTGGTCTTTCTCATTCCTAGTTTACGTACAAGGGACCTTGGTGGCAGAGTAGTCTAAAATACACTTGTGGATCACATCCTTTCTCAACATCTAGGCTCAAATCACACTCAAAACAGATTTTATAGTGTCATAATTAGTCAGTTTGCTTGCCAAAGGTCAGTAAATTTCTCCAGATAATTTTGTTTCCTAAACCTGAATGAAATCTTCAGTATAATGGAAAGAATCTTGAATGGGGCTTAAACAGCATTGCAACACTCTGCTTCTAGCTAACATCGTTCATTCTTCTAAACCACACACATCAGAGTTGGTTTTGTATAGTTCAGTTTACACTTCTGATTCAGTGAGTCAGACTTTCTACATTGTGGTAGAAATGTAGTTAAATCTCTTTATCAGAGACAAAACACATCTGTTATCTAATCATTACATGTGTTGTCAGTTAACTGAAGTTAACTAATTATTATCTTGTCATAATACATGTAATATAGAGCTCATTGCTGCACTACTGGGTTTATTATTATATTTAGCTCACCTGGTCAGATGGTTATAAAATGGTTTTATGGTCATTTTCAAGTTTAACCATAAAGTCTTTCACAGTATGTGATATTTTTATAACAGAACATTGTTGGATATAAATGGGGTTGCCATGGTGAATATAGTAATGATAGATATGACAACGGTATTTTAACAAACTGTGTTCTGAGATTTTTTCCCTCTTGTTATAGTTGCTATGATCTACATGCTTTCTTTGTCCCATGTTAGAAATTAGCTTTCAAAGTTTTTACTTTGTTTTTTTGGGATTGTGATTTGGACAAGAACTGGTATGCTTGTCCATATTGATCACCAATCTGTACTTATGTTCAATCAATGCTCATCATTAATCCAAACTGAAATTCATACTGAAATTCAATCTGTATTTATCACCAATCCATACTGATAAGCATTTTATACTGATCACTACCAATCATCAAATCATACTGATAACCAATCCATTTTGATCAGCATTTCATACTGATCAGAAATCCATACTGATCAGCAATCCATATTGATCACCATTCCATATTAATCACAAATCAATATTTATTAGCATTTCATATTGATCAGCAATTAATACTGATCAGCAATCCATATTGATCACCATTCCATAGTAATCACAATTCAGTCTTGATTAGCATTTCATGAATACTGATCAGAAATCCATATTGATCACCATTACATTTTGATCACAAATTAATATTGATCAGCATTTCATATTGATCAGAAATCCATACTGATCAGCAATTAATACTGATCACCAATCTATGCTGATAATAAGGCCATACCAACCACCAATCCACAATCCCTGCTGACCATAAATACATACTTATATCAACAAATGTGGTTAAGTTCAAAGTTCCGTCATAAACCTACCATAATTGTTTTTTTAAAAAAGACATTTAACTCTGCATCATTCTTCTTTGACCTTACTAGGGACTTGATTTAAGGGTAAAAAGATGTAAAAACAAGAAGTTCACCAGCGACTTGATTGAAGGTTTAGAGAATTGAGAAACAAGAAGATGACAAGACATATAAATACCAGTACTTCTTGTTTGACCACAACGTTGGTTTTGAGGGGATAGTAATATAAACAAACCAATGTTCTTTGTTTCCATTGTGTTTGTGTTTCACTGGCTATAATTATTTTATTGTATTGTTTATACAATATATATGGTTTGTTGACAGATTTGGAGAATAAATGCCTCCCACTGGATAAATATTTAGTTTGTTTATTAGATAACAATATTTCCTTCATATAATCTTTATTAGAAGCCAGAGTGATCTGAATCTCTTCAAATTTACTATAAAAACAAGTTGTACCTGATAGCTTTGACTAGTTCAGATTTTTTTGTATTTTTTATCTTAATTTTGATAACCCATGGATAGATTCAGTAGCAATGTTAGATCACAGGTTTTAACGGATGTTGATTCTGTTTCTCATGTAATGCATAATACTGCCTTCATTAAAAAATTAGCTCACCCTACTAAAGACCCTGTGAGCTAATGACTTTGCTCAATGTGTGTGTGTGTGTGTGTGTGTGTGTATGTGTGTGATTTTTAGCTCAACTGGCTAAAGCCAGATGAGCTTATGGCATGATGCGCACGTGCGTGCGTGCGTGCGTGCGTGCGTGCGTGCGTCCGTTAACAGCAAAAACTCAGAAACTACTGGGCCAATTTTAGCAAAACTTTGCAGGAATGATCCCTAGAAGGAGTAGATGGAAATTTGTACAATTGGTTTCCATGGCAACCAAAAGTAGGTCACAGCGACCTAGAATGTAAAAAACCTAAAATAAGTTTCTTCTCTGAAACCATAGGTTATATTCAAAATCTGATGTGATATTTAGCTTCTAGACACCCTTAAACATTTAGGTTGTACATTTCGTGAAATTCTGTCAAAAACTAGGTTACGCGTTTTTAACGTTTTTCTGTCATACTTCGTAAAAAGTGAAAATAAGGCTTATAATGAGATATCAACTTTGAAAATCTTCTTCTCTGAAACCATGAAGCCTTAAGCTTTCATATTTGGCAGTTAATATCAGCTTGAGCCCCTTTACCAAGTTTGTACAAATGGTGGCCCCCGGTCTATTTTTGGCCCCACCCCAGGGGTCCATGTATCTGCATATGCATATATGGCTTATAATGGAAAATCAACTTTGAAAATCTTCTTCTCTAAAACCATGAAGCCTTAAGCTTTCATATTTGGCAGTTAATATCAGCTTGAGCCCCTTTACCAAGTTTGTACAAATGGTGGCCCCTGGTCTATTTTTGGCCCCACCTCAGGGGTCCATATATCTGCATATGCATATATGGCTTATAATTGAAAATCAACTTTGAAAATCTTCTTCTCTGAAACCATGAAGCCTTAAGCTTTCATATTTGGCAGTTAATATCAGCTTGAGCCCCTTTACCAAGTTTGTACAAATGGTGGCCCCCGGTCTATTTTTGGCCCCACCCCAGGGGTCCATATATCTGCATATGCATATATGGCTTATAATTGAAAATCAACTTTGAAAATCTTCTTCTCTGAAACCATGAAGCCTTAAGCTTTCATATTTGGCAGTTAATATCAGCTTGAGCCCCTTTACCAAGTTTGTACAAATGGTGGCCCCTGGTCTATTTTTGGCCTAACCCCAGGGGTCCATATATCTGCATATGCATATATGGCTTATAATGGAAAATCAACTTTGAAAATCTTCTTCTCTAAAACCATGAAGCCTTAAGCTTTCATATTTGGCAGTTAATATCAGCTTGAGCCCCTTTACCAAGTTTGTACAAATGGTGGCCCCTGGTCTATTTTTGGCCCCACCCCAGGGGTCCATATATCTGCATATGCATATATGGCTTATAATTGAAAATCAACTTTGAAAATCTTCTTCTCTGAAACCATGAAGCCTTAAGCTTTCATATTTGGCAGTTAATATCAGCTTGAGCCCCTTTACCAAGTTTGTACAAATGGTGGCCCTGGGTCCATGTTCGGCTCCACCCCAGAGGTCCATATATCTGCATATGCATATATGGCTTATAGTGAGATATCAACTTTGAAAATCTTCTTCTCTGAAACCATGAAGCCTTAAGCTTTCATATTTGGCAGTTAATATCAGCTTGAGCCCCTTTACCAAGTTTGTACAAATGGTGGCCCTCGGTCCATTTTTGGCCCCACCCCAGGGGTCCATATATCTGCATATGTATATATTGGAAATCAAATTTAAAAATTTTTTTCTCTGAGACTGTAAGGCATAATGCTTTTATATTTGGCATTTAACATTAGCTCAAGTCCATTTACCAGGTTTGTACAAATGGTGGCCCCCGGTCCATTTTTGGTCCCACCAAGGGGCACATATATCTACATATACTTATATGGGAAGTCAGATTTCAAAATATTCTTCTCTGAAACTGTAAGGCCTACAGCTTTTATATTTAGCATTTAACGTCAGCTCAAGTCCTTGTACCGAGTTTATATAAATGAAGGCACAAGAACCATTTTTGTCAGTTGAGCTCCACAGGCCCTTTTGGGCCTCTTGTTGTTTGATAAATTTAGTATGTGTGTTTTTGTTGTTGATTCTTAACTTTCCCTAATAAACTCCTGAACGGATTTCAATGAAACTTGGTCAGAAGTATATATGGTTTGGTAGATTTAGATCTCTTCATTGCATTAATTGCCATGAATAACAAAACTAGGTCAAGGTGGCCTTTGGATGGTAAAACCTTTAAAAAGAATGCATTGGATCTGTCCATGTGTCACAATTTTTTCATCCAATAGTCCTTTATAAACAATTGGATTTTGACCATGGAGTTTTTCTTTAAGAATATATATATATATATGTATATGTATTATGTATATACATGTATATATATATATATTTATATCCACTGAACTCTACTCTATTTTACACTGCTAAAGCCTTGCCTGGATAATAAAAAAAAATCTTATAATGTTTAAAGTTTAAAATTCTCATTAACTTTTAATTAAGTTTTAATCCTTTGGGTTAAAGATTAAATTTTTATAATGTTTAAAGTTTAAAATTCTCATTAACTTTTAATTAACTTTTTAATCCTTTGGGTGAAAGATTAATAGACAAAGTTATTACCAATTGAATCAACTGTCATTTTATGTCATGCTGAAATATTTTGTGCATTCATACCTGTATGATAGGGATACCAGGACATCTTCAGTACATGACAGACTAAGTTAGACATATTTTCTACATACTTGCAGTTTTACATATCTTTTATCAGTATATCTTGAATGTCTTTTCTCTAATTTGACTTACAATGAAAGTAGGACAGTACATGTATCAGAATTTGAAGGAGTGTATGTTTTATTGTAAGTTATTCATTCATTCATTCATGCATTCATTCATTCATTTGTTCGTTCATTCATTCATTCATTCATGCATGCATGCATGCATTCATTCATTCATTCATTCATTCATTCATTCATTCATTCATTCATTCATTCATTCATTCATTCATTCTTTTATTTATTTGTATGAGATTTACAGAGCATGTTTCAAAATATTGATCAAAACTTTTATATTGTTATATGTCTGTTCATCTTGTCAATCATGATGTTTCAATGTGACATAAAATATTTTCCATCACAAGCAGCTAGACACTCTCTAGCACTCCAGTTTAAATACAACTCAAAACAATTATAATGAATTGTAGAGTTTTTTAACAAAAATTTGCCATTAACATTGTAAAATCCTTACATTTGGTAAAAAAAAAATTTTACCATGTGTGCATGAAAAACATACTATTAAATGCTGTGAAAACAAAAAAATTCAATGCATATTGCAAAAGCTGTTTTTTGTTTATTTTTTATTTAAACAATCTGGTTAGTTATTTTGCTTCTGGCATGTAAACATAAATAGATTATGGCTAGAATAACTATCTGTCTTGGTCTCGGAATTTCGTTTATCTGCACGTTTCTTGTCATTTGGTACTATTATTTGTTTTTGCATATAAATATCAAGTGCAGTTGCAAATTGACTGCATTCTGCAGAAAATTGATAATTTGTTACACAACATAAAAATATCAACAATCTGGGATTGTAATAATGTTTTGTAACTATGGAATTACAATTACAGATGCATGCATTCTGAACAAAATTATCATCATCTAAAATGTCACAGAGTGAAAGAAAGAAATACTGGATGGATGGGGAGAAGGGAAGCCAGTAGTGTGTGTGTGTGTGTGTGTGTGTGTGTGTGTGTGTGTGTGTGTGTGTGTGTGTGTGTGTGTTAAACAAAAATGCCTTAACACTATTTACTGTAATAATTTTGATAAATCTCTCTCTCTCTCTCTCTCTCTCTCTCTCTCTCTCTCTCTCTCTCTCTCTCTCTCTCTCTCCATCAGTTATTTATATCTGTTTGTTATAATTTTGTTCATATATGCATTTTTAATGACATGATTCAGTGTACTGGAATCTGAAAGGGACCTCTCAGATTTGACATTAAATAAATATAATCTAATATAAGCTATCTGTTGTCAGTTAATTGTTGCACCCCTGATGTGATGTAATTATAGGTGTCTGTGTAAGGTATCATGTTTTAGGGTAGTTTTTTACATGGCAGCAATAAAACTATAATAAATAGCGCATTAAAAGTCTTGTGTATTAATTCAGTAATGTCCTACAGTCAAACAAAACTGCTGTTATGTGAAGCTGTTAGGATTGAGTTTCATCAAAATTAACAAGACATGTAGCCTATAAAATATAAGTAGTGCATTAAATGACATTTAAAGAAACATTTCTGTTTATTATGGGAAAATTTAAATATATATGAAGACTGTTAAAAGTGTTGGCACTAAGATTTATATATTCTGTAAAATCCTTTCTTTATTCGAAAGTTATCTGCTTTCTATACACAAACAATCATAGTTGTCTTTAGCTGCATGGTTTTTCAAGATGTCCTCTGTAGCTTAATAGCTGGATTGTCTGCAGTACTGACTTACTGAAAATTTTGCCTATATTAAAGCATTGTGGGGACTCCATGTTGTCTTCATCACCTATTTCTCTAAACACCATTTATGCACTTAGATTAAGCCACAGGGTTCTCTCATTTTAATTAAAAAAATGCCATGCTCCTATATTACAAAGACTTGTGACCACTTTGTGTCATAGTAGAAGTTACCCAGTGTCACAATAGACAGACCAAATGTCATAATAGAAACATACCTTGTGTCATAGTAGAGAGATCCCTTGTGTCATAGTAGAGAGATACCGTTTCATAGTAGACAGACACCTTGTGTCATAGTAGACTGATACCCAGTGTCATAGTAGACTGATACCCAATGTCATAGTAGACAGACATCTTGTGTCATAGTAGACTGATACCCAATGTCATAGTAGACTATACCCAGTGTCTTAGTAGAGGGATACCCAGTGTCATAGTAGACAAACACCTTGTGTCATAGTAGACTGATACCCAGTGTCATAGTAGACAGACACCTTGTGTCATAGTAGACTGATACCCAGTGTCATAGTAGAAAGATATCTTGTGTTATAGTAGACTGATACCCAGTGTCATAGTAGACTGATACCCAGTGTCATAGTAGACTGATACCCAGTGTCATAGTAGACAGACACCTTGTGTCATAGTAGACTGATACCCAATGTCATAGTAGACTATACCCAGTGTCTTAGTAGAGGGATACCCAGTGTCATAGTAGACAAACACCTTGTGTCATAGTAGACTGATACCCAGTGTCATAGTAGACAGACACCTTGTGTCATAGTAGACTGATACCCAGTGTCATAGTAGAAAGATATTTTGTGTTATAGTAGACTGATACCCAGTGCCATAATAGACTGATACCCAGTGTCATAGTAGATTGATACCCAGTATCATAGTAGACAGACACCGTGTGTCATAGTAGACTGATACCCAGTGTCATAGTAGACAGACACCTTCTGTCATAGTAGACTGATACCCAGTGTCATAGTAGAAAGATATCTTGTTTCATAGTAGACAGATACATGTACCTTGTGTCATAGTAGAGGGATACCCTGTTTCATTGTAGAGAGATTAACTGTGTTGACAGATACCTTGTGACTCACAGTAGACAGATACCCTGTGTCATGGTAGACTGATGCCCTGTTGTCAGAGTAGATATAGCAGGAAAGACCTGTAACTTCATTGCTCTTTGACAAAAGGATAATTTCTGAAACTTATTTGTTGTTGCAGGCACATAGAAATATTAAGTTAAATAGTTTAACTCTGACATATAACCCCACAGACCTATCAAATAAATAAATAATTATTTTAATTTTGATGTATTTATTGCGAATCAAATTTTTCATTTTCTCTTTTTGTACTAAGATTATAATTTTTGTATCTGATTAGAGGGTGTATTATATATACAATATACATGTAATGAAATTTCAATAATTTGACATAGCCTTAGGATCTCTAATTTGGAATTTAAATTTTTTTGAATCATAAAATAAGTAAATAAATAGATAAATGAATAAATAAATAAATAATTAAATAAATAAATAAATAAATAAAACTATTTGAAAAATTCTTTATGCCAAAATCTCACTTAGTTTGTAATTTCCATTAGAATTCTATTCTTTTTGATCATAGATTAAATATAAGACCTCCTGTTGCCATGCAATGTTCTGGTATGGTAAAGAACTATAAATGTATCTGTAATCAGCAAGTAATATTAGTAAACATCTCTCTATTTCATGAACAAAATGGTGATATCTCAATGTAAGTATATTGAAGCATCAAAACAAGTCATTTCACTTAATTTTGAAATTTAAGACATCCACAAATGCACACATATACCAGTTGTATAAAGTAGTTATGTAGTAGAACACATATACCAGTTGTATAAAGTAGTTATGTAGTAGAACACATATACCAGTTGTATAAAGTAGTTATGTAGTAGAACACATATACCAGTTGTATAAAGTAGTTATGTAGTAGAACACATATACCAGTTGTATAAAGTAGTTATGTAGTAGAACACATATACATGTAAATTTTTTTTAATACATTTTTTAAAAGTTATTTTTTTCGTTTTTGTTTTTTCTGTATAACTTTACTTATTAAACTTAACACAACTCTTAACTATAATGTTTGAAGGTTATAAAAATGATACAAATTTGTTTACAAATTGGTTTTGATAAAAACCCTTCAGTATTTATAAGATGTAAACATTGGTGTATTTCAGTGTTAAACAGTAAATCATATTGTCAGAGAGATGATCTGTTAATTGATTGTTAGGACACCTGTCTGAACACACAATACATGTACTAGTTTACTTTATACAATGATAATGCAATGTTATATGGTAACGACCAAAGTTTGGTCAAGATGTTAACCCGACATCAATGTTTAGAAAATTATTATAGTACAGTAGTTTCATTTATATTTTCACATCTTTCTTCTAAAGTTTTAATGTCATTTTGAAGATCGTAAGTATGAAATATCTAATTTTCAGTTTTGTCAAAAAAAAGGATATATTTTTTACCTGCCTGACCACAGGTCATTTTGGTTTATGCTATAGTGTGTGTGTGTGTGTGTGTGTGTGTGTGTGTGTGTGTGTGTGTGTGTGTGTGTGTGTGTGTGGTTAATACCTATTTTTATCTTCTTTGAAACTACTGGACAGATTTTAATGAAACTTGGTTGGAAGTATATATATATATATATATACATGCAGATATGTGTCCTTTAAATAATTGTTGTTTGTAGTTTAATTTTAACTAGCAGTGTTGGTCACACTTTTAAAAAGCCATTACAATTTAAAACAATTGCTTTTTGATAATAAAATTCTTCTACATAAATTAGAATTTGAAGTCATTTTCCAGTGTGAAGCTTAATATCTGACTAAAAATCCAAGAAAACTTCATGGCACTAATGCAATGACAAGATGCCATGCCAATTCAGCATTATAAATACCTTTTCAGTTTCTCAATAACAACAGAGGTTAACAAATTTTGACCCAATGTAATGGTACTGTGGATATATGTTTACATTTTATAATTTCTCAACTTTGACACATCAGTAGGTGCCTTAACATAACTTATACTATGGTGATCATAAAAAATCTTAATGTGACTTTCCTACTGAGCTTTAGCTATATTTATACTGTAATTTAATAACAAAACATTTTACCAATATTCTCCTTGATGTAGGACTACATTAGAATATAACTTCCTCACACTTAATGCCCACCACATACTAATTAGCTTTATATCATCATTGATTAGTCAGACGTTTTATTTGGTCTTTTGTCTTCATTAACCTGTTGATTTTAGTCGGTTGATTTAGTTTCTTTATTCTGTAGTTCTATAGGGGCCTAAGATGAAATTTCTGTGGGGGCCACAAGTATGAACTTCTGTAGGATCCCAAAGGTAATATGTCTGTTAGGGGCCCCAAGTATGCATTTCTGTAGTCCTGTAGAGACCACAGGTGAATACTCTGAAAAAAACCACAGCAGACTTTCTCTTCTGTAGTTTTGTAGAGCCATATGTAGGAACCACACATTTCAACTTCTGTTGCACTGTAGGGAACACAGGAAAAAACTTTGTGAGGGCCACAGTAGATTTCCCTTCTGTAGTTCTTAAGGGACCACAGGCGAGTCATGTGGACTTTTTTTCAAGGCTTGTAGGGATCAAAGTGAATGTTCTCTAAGGTTGACATTTGTTTTGTAGTTTTATACGGAATACAGGTAAAAGTTATGAAGTTCCACAGTGAACTCCCCTGATGAAGTTCTGTAGGCACCTCATGTAAAGGTTATGTAGGTACTTTGGTTTACTTGACCATCAAACAAATGACCATTAAGAGAAATTTTATTGACTAGCTTGGATATAAATTACCATAACTCTACCCCACACACTCAGTAAAGTTTTGATAACAAAACAACTTAGATACTACATGTGCCTTTCTTGATCACACATTAGTTGCACAGGATTTTACTTGTCTTCAAGCTCAGTTGTTGCTAAGAGTAAGTCTTTTCCTTGTCAAGGCCTTAAATTATTTATCTATGTGTCTTTAAAATTTGACCAATTGGTTTGCCATTTTAATCATGAAATCGTCATGGTAACCAGTTTCAAAAGTTGGGCCTCATTGGCCGAGTTGTCGAAAGCATGTACTTACAATTTACAGTGCCTCTCACTGCCTAGGTTAGAACCCCACATGGGTATATCCTTATGTGAGAAAGTTTGTCAGTTCACTTAATTTCCAAAGGTTGGTAGATTTGTTCAGCACAATGGTTTTCTCCACCATACAAAAACTGACCACCTTGATATAAATGAAAGTATCTAGACTTGGGCATAAAACACCATTAATCCAATTCACAAAACTTTTAAAAATACACAGTATGTGTATATCAGATATAGGTAGCATGGTATTACGTGCATTTGATGAAAGTTGTTAGAGTGATGCTCACTCAGTCAGTAGAAGGACATAGGTTCTCCTCCTGGTTGTGTCAGACTAAAAAATCAAATATTGATAGTTGTACTAGTTGTCTACTCTGCACAAAAAAAAGTGAAAGTTGTGCATTGGCACAAAATAATTCACTTCCTTCAAGTCTTTGTCACGTTAGCTCGATCATTATATTAGTTTCCTGTGATACATGCCTATATATATATGTGTGTGTGTGTGTGTTTTGAAATTTGTACAAAAAAAACAATTAAAAGCCTAAAATTTGGTGACTATAACTATAACATAGGTCTATTAATTTTTTGATTTTTTTGTAACAGAAACAAAATAAAAAGCTATAAAGTAAGGACTATTTCAAGGATAACAAAAAATAAAATACAATAAATAAATCAATAAATATGGGAAATGATAATAAAATATATGGCATTGATTGATATGAAAATCTGACATGTTTTATGAGATAACAAATTGTAAAATCTAGTGTTTAATGTTTTATAGTTATCTCATATAACACACAGTTTTAGAATTTAAAATTAAGATTTCACACAGATTTTAGGCTTTTATGTGAAATTCCACTGATAATGGAATATTATCATTGTTGAGAAAATATCATATACCTGTAAGCTGAAAATAAGACCACAAACTATAAAGTTTAAGATATTTAAATTTTATTGCAAACATTTTGTTTTACATTTTTCATAGAAAACATTCATCACTTACAATGACAAAAAATAAAAAATAAAAATAAGGAGACTTAAAGATACCATACAAAATCTAATTAACAGCACCAACAAAAGTGAAAGAGGACTGTGGGTATTTTATGGAAGACAGGATTATGGGTAATGGATGACAGGATTATGGGTAATGGCAGACAGAGGATAATTCATGTGTATGTAGGGTTAATGATGACAGATGATCATAAATTTATGACATGATTTTAACATGGCATTATGGTTGTGGGCATTATGGTTATGGTATATAACTGAGAATGATCTAATTTTTTTTAAACAAATCATATGATAAAATTAAAACAATACCACTCTTGTTGTCTTTGAGTTATAAATATAAATGCAATAATTTCCTTTCCTACAAAAAAAATGTTCTGAATACGGAGACAAATATGACAAAGAAAGGGATGTATTAAATGTAGGATAAATTTTATGAGTTGTTAGATTTTTTTTTTTTTTTTTTTTTTTTTTTTTTTTTTTGGGGGGGGGGGGGGGAGGTTCAGTTGAGGAGCTATATAAGTATACAGTCTGGAAAAGAGAGGTTGTATAGTTTCATGTAAGGTTGTTAGTTGATAAGTCTTGGTCCCTATACATTTTAAGTCTGGCAATTGGTTAAAAAAGAATATAGTTGTAAAAATGGAATTTTTGTTAAGTTTCAAAGTACATGTATAGACAAAGAAATATATGAAATTTCAAATGTAAATCTGAATTTTAAATAGCTACTTGGCATATCAAATTGTAGAATGGAATAAGTTAATTTTTCAGTCATTGTATTTTCTGCTTGCTAAACAGTTCAAAACTGCTCTTAAATCATTGGCATGGAGTGGAGTAATGAAGTTAAGGGACAGGAGAACTAAATAGGAGTAAATCTAACATGTTCAGAAAGACAGCAAAGCTCACATCACTTGCATGCAATACATGTATATATAAATATAGTACATCATAAAATCTCAATTAAATATTCTAACCACTAAAAGCTGACAAAGAAGGTTATGACAGAAGCTTTTTTGCACTAAGTGCAGACAGGCTAAAAAAAGCGAATCAGTTTTTATACTTATCACATTAATTACAAAAATAAATTATGTCAGACAGAATTTCTTCTGCATTTGGTGCAAGCAAGCTAAAAAAAGGAAAAGTTTAAATTCTCATCATTACACATTATTAACACCACATATAAAGTATCTTGATGAAAGCATGCACATTAAAATGACTAGTATGGTGAATATGATAAAATATCTTTATATAAATTATCTATGGATAACTACTTTATAATCTCACATCATTAATAACTGCTTGATAAGGGGTGATTAATTGGTATATCTGAATTCTTCTAAGACACACTTCGTATTTTGCTCACTTAGACGTTTGATTCTAGAATAATATCATTGGGTAATTACAGGTAGAGGAATAGTAGAAATCATAAATTAAAATGTCAATCATAAAATAATAGAAATGATCTCCAACATTATAACAGTTGCTGCTGCTGCTTTCACTGTCAAAATATTTTAAAATAAGGTAAAATATTTTAACCAATTTTCTTTTTTGGGAATTCAAAAATACAGAAAGACAAGATCTGCCATCAAATACATTCCTAGTCAAATGCATTTGATCATCAATTGCTGCAGCATATTAACCAATTTCTTTTCTGGGGGATTAAAAATGCACTATTTACATGTGACCTGCCATAAATACATTTCAAAAAAAAAACAAAACAAAACAAAAAAAACAAGTATTTGATCATCAATTGTTTGTGTTCTTTGTAAGCAGCATATTGAGTAATTCAAAAAGTATTTAAATATTAATGCAATAAACAATAAAAATAAGCAATGAATTATCTCCCTTGTGGCCTTTTTTTGCAAAAAAAAAAAAACAGAAAACAAAAAACATTCAAATAAAAAAATATCCCTTTTTTTAAATCCTGAATTTCAAAACAAACTGATCTGTCTTTTCTGATCATTGAAATTGTGATATTTTAAACTAAAATCATGTATTTTTAAGAATGTTTAACACCTTACACTAGAACCAGTAACAACACATACACTTGTAGATATTTTATTATTATTATTTTTTTTTTTTTGGCATTTTTTTCCAGTGTTTTGTTGGTTGTTATGAATCTTGACAGTCTTGTAGTAAAACCAAGAATTAAGACATTAAGCAGATAAAAAAGATGTTTTTATGCTTCATAAAGCTGTCTTGCTAATCATGTAGGAAAGGATAGTAACTTCAGACAAAGCGTGAACAAATAAATATGTAATAAAAAATAAACAATATCTAAGAGTGTTAGGTTTGTTGTCTGGTCTTATTAAGGTAGATTTGAAACTAATTACACCTGAATAATTCTCTTGATAAATAAGTATGTAAAAAAATTCTGGTAAAAATTCCAAACTTTGATTTTAACCAGTTTTAGAATCTTCCTCATCTGAAATGTTAATTGGATGGTTAAAATGGAACCATTTTTCATATTTCCCAGTGTGTATGTGTGTGTGTGTGTGTGTGTGAGAGAGAGAGAGAGAGAGAGAGAGAGAGAGAGAGAGAGAGAGAGAGAGAGAGAGAGAGAGAGAAAGAAAGAGAGAGAGAGAGGAGTGTTTGTTTACAAAATTTTTTAAAGTTCAAATAAACAACCATATCAAACTCTTGTAATTTGTATGCAAGCAAATGCTTCAACATCATAATAAAACAAAATTAATTTTAATAAACTTGAAAAAAGCTTTTAAAACAGGATATGAATGACTTCTAAAAAAGAAATTTAAATTTTAGATTTATATGCTTGTAAATAAGAAATCTTGTTGTTTGACATGGTAAATTTTGTCTACCACATATATACACATCAATGATCATAAAGTTTGTATGACATGATTAATATTTTCACCTATTTTGTTAAATACAGTGTTAAATGTGTGTTTTTGAAGTTTTTATAAAACCATCAAATGTTATCTAGAGTGTCATAAACATGATCAGGTTTAATATCATATTTTATGACTTCCTGTAATGGGTACCAGTCTAGCATAAATTGTGGTTATCAGGATATTGTAAAAAATATAATATTAGGTTCAAACAAACAGTTATATAATCAAACTATATATTTTTATTGCTGATTTCAGAAAAGCAGATAGTTTATCTCAGTTTTACTATTTGTAAACATTTGAACAAAAAATTTTGGAAATTTTTCAAAAATCCCTCACAAGAAAAAATGAGAAAGATAAGATAAAAAAGAAAATTGACAATTTGAGAATAATACTTAGGTAACCACAATCTGGTGGAGTTATTTTTAGTGCTTTAAAATTGTTGCACATACGTGCAGTTTTCAGATGTTTTGGCATAGTTGACTGACTACAGATATATTGGTTAATGTATTTAAATGCACTTACAGAAACTATGTATATATATATATATATGTGTGTGTGTGTGTGTTTGTTGTTGATAATCAAAGTTTCCTGCATTCAGAAATATTTTTTATGTTAATCTGATAAAGTCACCATCAGGTAAACATACAATCTCAGTCACAAAATAAATTCCAACATTGTATTCTCTTAAATGTGCTTATTAAATATCAATAAAGATCATGATTTTCAAAATATTCATCATGATAACAAATGTCAATAAGGAAAAAAAAAAAATTGAACAAATCTTTAATTAAACTTTCTTTAACTATCTTCTTTTTATTTTCATTTTAATCTTGCCACTATTCTGTCACACATGCAAGTCAATGAAAGAATGATTTTTTTTGCCATTTAAATCAGTTTGGTCAATTTTTTGTTATGGTTGTAAGCTACCTTAATTACTATGGTAACCAATAAGATTAATGGGCCACCTTTATACTAGACTGATAAATTAAGTGTTATATTACAACTTTCGGAAGCTTTAAATATGACAAGATTCTTGTTTTTATATAATCTGGACAAAATTAGTACATCGTAAGATAAGACAAGCTTCCTTAAAGTACCAAATGTTCCCTTCTTATCATTTAATTGATATTTAAAGTAGAAGAGTGTGTAGAAGAGCATGTTATTGATATTTGTTGTTATTTTTAATGAAGAAATCCCTCTAGCATGTGTACCAATATTTATGGGTTAAATTTATACAAATTAGTCCTAATGAGCTGATTTCCAGTAACTTGTTAATTCTAAGATGTGCTAAAGAAGCAGAATCTGTCCTCCATGATGCTTTTTTTTTTGAGACTGGATGGCATGGCAGAATGGAATGAATGTAAAATGGCATTTTATGATCTGACATGAATATTTAATATAAATAATTGATTTAAAAATTAGTAATGACCAGATTGGATTGACGGAAAACTGGAGAGTCCAGCAGTTACCCCTGCAGGTACCACCAACCTAGTGATTTTAAAAACACTCCCAACAGAACTAGACCATACTGATTCTCATTTTAACTGATAGAATTAAAATGTCGACAGTTTTATTATTTACATTGTAACTTCTTTTAATAAACACATAATAGAAAAGGGTGGGGTAGATATAATTTTTGTTTAAAGCCTATTATAAAATTATTTTTTTATTGTTTAACATAAAATGTATAACCCATTTACTATACAAGGCAGTTTACAGCACACAGCAACTCTGTAGAAAAATGCGGTAGTGTAATGAATTTCTTTGTCCATTTTAAATGCATCATAACATATTATGCAACTTTGCAATAGCTCCAATAACAAGAGTTCCAAAGAATTATATGTCTCACTTGGTGAGCTTCTAAAATACAAGCAAAATTAAATTACGATTTAAAACACTTCAAAAAAATGAAAAATTAAAAAATTTAGAAATCTACTGACACAATCAGAAAGATAAAAATGTAGTCTTGTAGCTTTATTGTTGGGAAGAGAAGTCCCTGTCTGAAAAAGCATACTCCTCTCATTTGAGACATTCCCAAAAAATCATAAGAGACTAGGTCTTTTTTTAACTGTGTTGAAAATTTTGTTACTCAAATGGTTATCAAACTCGTTGAGCTATTACAGAGAAAACATTTATCTTATTTTTGAATTAAAAACCAAAATATCTCCCAAAATTGAGGGAAAATAACAGGGCAGTGAACATTCCGATTTAAATACCAATATAACTGTAGTACAGCTATATATAGTATCAGCCTTAATGAAAAACGTAACACTTAGTGTGCAATGTTCCTATGACAAGTACCACAGTCTCAAAAAACAAGAGACATGGATTTTTATACATGTAGCAATTATATTCTTCAAATAAACACATAAATAAACAAATTTCTAACAATAACAAACTATAAAAAATAAACAATTTACTGCGCTGTTGTGATAATTAAAAAAAAAAATGTTGGAATTCTATTATTCTTTTCTGAGACAATTTTCCAGCATTAATTCAATTTAAAAAATGAGTCTAAACAACTTCACCCATAGTCTTTCTTTTTTGGCATTCTTCATAAAGTGAATGAATAGACTTATACAATGTCTGGAATGGTGGTCTGTTTGTTGGTTTACGACTCCAACAAAGTCGCATCAGATCATAAACTTGTTTTGGACTATTCTCTGGACAAGCCAGAACTTTTCCCTCTTTGACAAATTCAACAACTTCTTCATGGGTCATACCATAATACGGCTGCCATGCAAATGAAAAGATTTCCCACATGACAATACCAAATGACCACACATCAGATTCAACTGTGAATTTATTATAAAGAATTGATTCTAATGGCATCCATCGAATTGGAATAGCGTCATTTTCACTACCTTTGTAATAGTCAATACTGTGTACACTTCTGGCTAGTCCAAAGTCTGAAATTTTTACTGCCATATTATCACCTACTAAGCAATTTCTTGTTGCGAGGTCTCTATGAACATAGCCTCTTTCTGATAAATACACCATTCCTGCTGCTATTTGTAATGCTATATTAAGTTTTTCAACATTGTCAATTCTTGTTGAATCTGTGCTGAAAACTTCGACACTCTGTCTTCTCATAATATAATTATCTGGACTACAAAGTCTTAGAAACCCATTAAGATCACCTTTATTCATAAATTCAAATAATAAACACATTGGTTTACCTATTGCACATACTCCCAACAACTTCACAATATTTGGATGATCAAATTCAGCCATTAAAATAGCCTCTCTTTCAAAATCAACTTGAAGTTCATCTGATGCATCTTCTTTTAGCATCTTTACAGCAATAGTGCTGTATTCTCCATCTTTAGTAACTATTGGTGCTTTGGCTTTAAAAACACGACCGAAAGCCCCCTGTCCTATGTCTCTGATATATATGATGTCATTACGAGGATATTCCAGCATTTCCAGTTTTGGATGTAATTTAGAACTATCCATCACACGATGATATGAAATATTTGGGGTTAATTTTTCAATGTCAATTTCCATATCATCCTGTGGCGTACTGTTATATTTGACTAGTTTCCGTTGTTTTATAATCTGACAACACAATATTCCAATTAAAACCATGACAAAAACACCAACTAATGTTACGATGGTTACAATCAAAATGGCTATCAGTGTAAATGACTGTGTTTGTTCTTCAGGAAGCATTGGTGTTGGGTCAACTAAAAGCAGAAAGTAAAATGTGATTTGATGATATAAATACTTATATTGTACAGTATATAAAAGACAAAGTTATATCAAGTTATACAAACTGGGTTCATCAGACTATCACCAGGTATCTGGCTTGACATTTCTGTGGAACAATCACTTCCAATGGATACAAAAGTTGACATCGTATCTTCTAATGAAAACTTTTTTTTTTTTTGTTGGGGGGGGGGGGGGGGGGGGGGGGGGGAACTGAAGTATTCTTAATATAACCATTTTCCAATCATTTTTCCCAAACAAACATTTTGGAGATATTGATCATGTGATATACTGGTTACCATTGCACAAAAATTCACTAAAATTATCTGAGAGATTACATCACAAATTAGACAATTTCACCTACATTAATCCTTGCCTTGTATAAATAAAGGTCTTGAACTGTGTTCTACTATCTGATTTAGTTATGGTTGATGCAGTTATGTAACTATAAGGTCTTAAAAAATTGTAAGGGATTATGGTTTTATTTAAAGGTATCATTAGTTTAAACCAGAAATATCACTTCTTTATACTGAGTGTTGGTATAAGATGTTGACATTTTGCACCAGAGTTCAGTGTTCTATTTCTTATTTTGCATATGCGTGTACTATAAATTGGAAATTTTTCAAGTTTTTATTTTTTTGTTTATTTATTTATTTATTTATTATTATTATTTGCAAGAGTGACAAGATGCAAAATATAATTTTCACAATAAATAATTTTCATTTATATAATTAATTTTTACTGGCTACCATCTGATGAAACAAAATTAACAATATTGAAACAGCTTTATATGTCAGGTCTTGCAAAATATTTACTGAAACAAATGCAAAAAATTTTCCAATTTACATTACTCAATCTTAATCTACAATCCAATTACTAAGTGCTGATGTACTCATCACTATGTACATGTATCACATGCTTCCTGGCAAAATGTTTTGGATATACAAACTAAAATAATATGGAACCTGAGAATTGGTATCTGGGATTTGCATACAACATTATTCATGTGGAAAATAAAACAGACTGTCTTATTATGACATTGGCTATACTTACCACATTTTGGAATATCGCAGAGTTCCCATCGTTTAAATTTGTCTTGAGTATAACACCAAGGAGAGCCCTCTTCAGACCCAGGATTTCTACAGAAATTCTCTGAATTCTGTAAACTTGGAAATACAGTAGGAGGTCTACGATGTCGATGTGGCTTATGAGATGCCCAAGCCTGACATGCTCTACCAGACTTTGTCACATTAACTGTTCCATTATACCACTGACCAGTACCAACATAACAATCCCCTAAAAGCGTAAGATACACATTCTTGATATACATGTATGTTATATATATTTAATGTATACAATTATTTATTACATTTTTTTTTAAATCTCCTTTCAAAATGACTTTGGGGACATATTTAGTGGCTATCTGCTTCTCTGAGTAATTTTAAAAAGCATTAAGTATGAATTTTAAAAAACTCTCAGCTTGTAGGTTATCCTTTTTCATTCTATATATGTTTATTTTCAAATTTATATAGGTTATTTCAAAACTGTCTATATTTATCACAAATTTTGGGCTTTAGTGACCAAGTATTCTTCCTTACTGACAGATCACAGTGCCTCTAACCACCTAGGATCAAATCCTAACTGGTCCTAGTGATGGAAGATTTGTCAGTTTGCTTGCCGAAGGTCAGTGGTTCTCAGGGTACTCCGGTTTCCTCCACCATCAAAGACTTACTATCTCTAAATAAGTGAAAAAATATTGACTTGGGAGTGAGACACTATATAATACTCTGATAAATCTGAAATTTTGAACTTTGAACATATTTTTCTCAACCAGTTTTGTTTCGATACAAACTGAATTCCTTAAAAAAGGGAGGATATAAAAAGCCAATGTGATGTAAATCGGCTATTATCTAACTTGTAACAGTTACAAGGTGGTCTCTTTTAAAAGAGGCTTTTACTGGAAAACTGACAAACATACCTTTATTCTAGCTGCAGTTTTATCATAAATCAAAATTAAACCAAATAAATTAGATGATTGGTTTCTGCATTTTTAAGTTTAACAAAATAAATCAAATTGCAGAACTTATGAAAATTTAATATTATGCCACCCTGATTTTGAAGTCAGAAGATAAAAGTTTTCTCAGTACATATACTTGATGTAATCTAAACACAGTAATTGCAAAAAACTTCTAGAAAAGGAAGACTCCTGCTGGGGACTTTGGAATAATTTTTGTTATCTAAACTAAATGATAAAATCATCTTATAATATCTTTATATGTGTCATGTAAAATACTTCTGCAAAATATCTAATCAAGATAAAAAATATTAAACATAAAATTTATCATATTTATTTTTGAAAAAACAGACAAAAAATATACATCTGTTCTTCTTATATAAACAAACCAGTACGCAAATCTATATTACAGCTGATTTTTACTAATAAGATACTGTTATATAAGTAAATACTTATGATGATTTGAAAGCTTTAATTTTGTCTTGGCTTTAGTAACACATTAGTATGAAGTGTCAGATCACAGTGTCTCTCAAATCCTATTTTGTTGGCTGGTTTTAAGAGTGTTTAAGATTGCATTGGCAATTTTTAGCTACTGATGAAGTGACCAAGTTTATTAATCTCTAAGGATTAATCTTTGAACAAGTTTGTGTATTTGTGAGATGTACAAGTGTGTATTATGGTCTGCCTTGTACTAATAATAATGCACACTGGGGAATTTTGTGTTTTTGTGTTATCTCACTGAGTCAGTATGTCACACACAAGCATAACACCCCCTAGTCACATTATCCTGACATCAAGAAAAACAATTAATGTTCTGTCTTCCAAATGCCAGATAAGGAACACTATCTTAAATTTAAAAGTCTTATATATGCCCCTGTCAGGGTTTGAACACACAACCTCCTGCTCTTGAGGTGGATGCTCTATCACTGAGGGACTCCTATAAGAAAGTTAGTCAGTTTGCTTGCAGATGGTCTCTGGTTTTTCATGGTGATTACAGTTTCCTCTACTGACAATCTTAATGTAAGTAAAATATTCTTTACCTGGGGATAAGATTCACTGCTTCACCTTTCTCCTTACTTTGGTCTGGTTTTTCAGTGAACAGTTTAGCCAGGTACAAGCTAAGTTATGACAATCTTTCACTGTAAACATACTAATTTTAGCAGTGTATTAATTTTAGCACTAATTTCAATACACTGCTAAAATACATGTTTTTGACTTATAGTCTGTTTTACAAAAGTTGTTTTGCACTTATTTAAATCCATGCAAATTAGTCGAGAATGTAAATCGCACTAAAATACAAACATGCTAAAATTAGTATGTATATAGAAATTATCCACGTTCCACCTGAAGATTCTCAGGTGTGAATAAATTAGGAAATGAACACTGTCATGTGACTATATTTACCTCTAACTTGCTGTTGTTTCTTGATGAAGATTTCTATTTTTGTACACTGTGTTTTATTCTGATACTGGCTTGGTAAATTTTCACATACTGGTAGACTATATTTGTTCTTTCTTCTGTTGCTCACAATTAACCACTGGTCAAAACAAATCAGTTCCTTAACTCCCATACAACTCTCTCTGAAAATAATAATGAAAATGTTAGTCCTAATTAGTCTTATAACTCAATGACATAAAAACAGATATATGGGAACCTAAAGACATTTTCTTTTTTCAGCAGGTGCTTTTTGTGACATGCTTTGCCCCATTTTTCTGTTCTTTATGATACATTGTTAAATGCTAAGGCGAACAAGCTGACTCCATTAAACAGTTGCTCTTGTATAAAAAGACATTCAAGTTTATACAATGTAGAACCAATTTTGGCATAACTGTAGTGTCCCGCTGTGGTGCTAGTACCAATAAGGTCACACTTGGCTACCCAAAGATGTCTAGGACTGGTGGTGAGTTATGCTTGTATTTGCTTTGAACTAGTACAAACACTCACAGAAACTTGTTTAAGGTCACAACATGTTTCCCTTACAAGATTCTAACCCTATATTTTTGGATCTATGTGCCACTTATTGAACATGTTTTATCCTCACAAGAGAAATAATACTGTAAAATCATTAATATTTGTTAGATTAGATTTCATGGTTTTGCAATTTATAAATAATTTGTTTGGAGAAAATTTAATGAAATTGTGTAAGTAAGGTGCCTTGGTAATTTAAAATTTTCATTAACATTTGATTTCATGGTTTTCATTAACCCAAGAAAATAGCGAACATTTGTGAATTAACAGTGTGTTCTCTATGAAATTGTAAACATTTTGTAAGATGTGATCCCACTGATCAAGTGCAGAAAGGCTAGTAATAAATGAAGATAACTGCTATTTATTAACATTTTTAAATGTTTTTTGTTTCACTTTGATTATCCATGCTTCCTCAACCATATAAACCTGTAACTTTTATTATTAATATCATTTTTATTTTGGAAGAAATTCCCACACACCTATTTTTAGATTTTTGACTAAGGGTGTCAAAACACCCTTTTTATCGTCAATTTTTAACACCACTTTTATTATACTGCATAAAGTACAAGAAAAAAGATATGTTAACAGTTATAACCAAGTTATAGTTAGTTATCAAAATAACCTTTCCAGACAAGTCAATGTAGGTAGGGGTCAACTAATATTGTAAGGTCATGACTTCACTTGACCTTCTCGATGATATACAGCTCACAAATGACAGAGAAACTTTGTCTTTTATTAACAACAAAAACACTTAGTTTTAAAATCTTTATGAAGTTCGTTTTTTTACTAAGGTCTATGTAACAACTCAAATATTTAAGGTTGATGTTCAAAAGTTTCTTGCACTTGAGTTTTATCTTGATGTGATTAATTAATAATCAGGTATAAACATGTGACAGTGGAAAGTTTTGTTTCTTTCTTTCTTTTTTTAAATAAGAATATATTGTGAAATAACACCCTAAAATTTTTCATGTACAAAACTGGTCAAAAGTTACATGTATGATAGATACTTTTCCAACTTTTCAAATTTAAAGAGGGAAAGAAGGAAAGAAATACTAGTAATCCAGGAGGGAAGTATGGAGGGAAGGAGGGAAATAATAAAGAAAGAATGAATTGAGTCCTTTTTTATGAATATGTATGTTTAGTAATAAAGTAAACGCTTTGGTCTCTTAGTCTCAACTGATGGATTTACCTATAAGGTGTATTTATGTCTCTTGTATCATAAGAACAAAAGTTTTAACAAGATATATAGCATCCAAGTTTTTAACCAACTTACACATAATCCTAAATCCAAAGAGATATTACTAATGATATTACTAGACTATATCTATTATAACCAAAGCAATATCTGATTGTTACTATCCTCCTGTGTGTGTGTGTGTGCATGTGTGTGTGTGTGTGTGCATGTGTGTGTGTGTGTGTGCATGTGTGTGTTTGTTTTTGTTGTTGTTGTTGTTGTTACATATAGCTGTTAGAACTTGTTGGTACACACCAAAATAGATTATTAAGTTTTTTGATGTAAAGAAAATATAAACAAGTTATTTCATGCTACAGAGAAACTCAACAACCCAACATTTTCGAATTTAAAACAAAAGTGTATTACTATAGTATTCATTAACTTCCTTATAACACAGAAATGTCTGAATTATCAAAATGCTTTGTGTTAAAGAAACAAAAAAACACACAAGTTCAAGTGAGTGTACTGTTAGCTGAAGTGTTCTTTATATATGTTTAAAGTTGTATCAAGTTATGTTTAATTTCATGGCTACTTTGTTCTATTTCAATGAATACCTTTTTTTTCTTTTCCTAACAAATTACTGTAATTTCATGTTTTTGTTTTCACGATTTTTCAAAACTTTTTCTCTTTATTTAATAAAAAATAATGATGCTATTCTCACTTAGTTTCTTACAAAAAAAATTAAATAAATAAATTACAACAACAACAATAATAATAACAATAAATAATAATAATAAAATAAATAAATATTAATTAATTGATTAATTAATTAATTAAAACAAAAACAAAATGAATAAATAAATAAATAAAAACAAAAATTTTAGCTTCAGTATTGACATTTGCCATATATCATTTTAAAGCTGACAGACAACATGTAATTAAAGGAAAGTCTGTAAGACACATTTTTAACACAAAATTGTTTTAGAAGAAATCTCAACTTTTGTTAATTTGGACTTCAAAGCTGATTGACAACTTCTAATGAGACAAGTTTTGGAACACTGAATTCTGAACATTTAGAATGTACTGAATGTACTGTCTACATGATAATGAAAAACTAATGAAATAGAATTCAGAGGAATTTTTTTTTTTGTTTCTGTCTGGCAGACACTAAAATCATCACTCATTTGATAATGAAAAGCTTACTGACAATTATTTGAGCATTTACTCTGTATACTAGATAACAAATAGTGTGGTAAATACTTTACTTAAAGAAAACATCTGAAAATGGATATTTGCTATTGGAGAATATTACAAATATTGATGATGTAATATAGTTGAGAGAGAGAGAGAGAGAGAGAGCATGTTAATTACACCATATCTTGGCTATTGGATATTTTAATAATTAACTATCCAGCACATTATGTCAGTTGGTCCTTTCGTTAGGTATTACACTTTCTACAATGGGAATGAGCTGTACAAGAAGAACAGGAGATTTGGAATCACAAGTTTTGCTTTTTTATTAGGTGATAAAAATAACAAAATAAGTTAGTTATGACATTGACTACATCTTGGCTTTTTTCAGGCTAGATGAAAGAGAAGATTTGTATTTGGTCCCAAAACCAAGGCCCCAAACACTACAAGTCATTTATCTACCAACTGAGCTTTTCACACAACAATTGAAACAGCTTCTTAAAAACATATTCTTTAATTCTTAGCAGACTGGGCTTGACAGGTGGCCAGGTAACTCAGTCAGTAGAGCATTCCACTAGTATTGGGAGGGGCCGGGGTTCATTCCTTTTCCTGTTACATTTGGGGGCCTCGTCCAACCCTGCAAAGTGGTCGACCAACAGGTTGGTCCCAGGGTAGAACCTAGTAGTTTTGATTCAAAGTAGTTTAATCAAAAAAAGGAAGGAAAGAATGTAACAGACCAGGCTTGATGGGTGGCAGAGTAGCTCAGTCAGTAGAGCATCCTGCTAGTATTGGGAAGGTCCTGGGTTTGAGTCCTGGATTGGCCGCTGCATTTTTCCCCTTTCCTCTTACAAACTAATCAAATCTGACAACTATTAATATACAATATAAATTACAATTCTGGAAATGATATAACAAACCTGTTAACTTCTAATTACAATATGTTATAATGCGTTTTATTGAAAGTTTAATGGTCTCAAGCTGGTTCTCTTTATTACAAAGTTTTCTTAGGATTTTATTAATTTTTACAAGCTTTTTCTCTTCATTTCTGCATTTTCTTGACATACCATAATAATTTTTAAAATATTTTTACTACATGGTTATGAAAAGTTTAATTATCATTAGCTCACTGCCAAATTATTTTCATGTTTTGTTTTCAATCATATCGTTGTTACAAAAGTCTAATTACTGCAGACTTTCTCAAATCATCTTTCTGGGTGTTATTGGTGGAGCTGTCCAAAGCTAGCACTTACAGATCATAGTGCCTTTTACTGCCTAGGTTCAAATCATACTCAGGCACATATTAGTGTGTGAAAGTTTGTCAATGTCCTTCCCAAAGGTCAGTTTTTCTCTGTACATTCAGGTTTACTTCACTTTCTAAAAACTGACTTCTCTGATACAAGTGAAAATCTTGTATAGGGTGAATAACATTATTACTACCCTCCACTTTTCATCGCTGAAGGCTTGCTTTCATCATCATCTCATATTTTCTTGACAAATTTGTCAGTAATACAACATTATAATTTTGTTAGAAAATCTTAGTTTAATGCTTTAATGCTAACACAGACCATCTGCTGATAAAACATGATACTAAACAAGATATTATTGAGGAATCACCATCATGACTGAACTCACAAACACAGTGTAAAAACATTTTAACTTCAAACTTGAGAAGTAAATCATCTCTCATTGACATCTAATTATAAAGGTCAGATGCACCATGGGAAAATTTACTTAACTCCAAAAAGCAGGTACCAGACTTTTAGAGTGTCTTGTTTCTGCTCATAATTTTTAATTCCTTCTTTAAACCGTTTTAGTATTTACAATTTAAGACAGTTTGTTTCAAAATACAGTAAAACCTTCTATAATTATTACCGGTACTCAATATGCCAAATTGGACAAACTGTAATTTCATTTATTGCTAATCTGTAGCATTTTAATGGGGTCAGGCCTATAGTAATTATTTGGTTGGTTTGTTTATTGGAGTGGTGTTTAATGCCCCAGTCAAATATAAAGGCAATCAGATTAGAATTATTGGAGAGAACCAACAACATCAAGCCAGCAGATGTTTTGATGTGTTTGTGACGATGAATTATGCAAAATTCTTAAAGAAAATCCAGCAAATTTAAATAACATTTGGTATTGTTTACCTACTTGAGCAGAAATGTACAGAAAATCAGTAGGCATATCTGTAATTTAATTACTGGTTACAACTGAATATTTCTTCAAAGAGTAAAACATCTATGCTATGATGATTTTAATTGTTGAAAAGTCTAGTGAATGATAGATCCTTTTGCACAATATGATGTAATATGTCACCAAGAGCATTATTTATGATGTGCAAACTAACATTTTCAGCAGCCAAATTTTTCTTTTTACAGAAAATTTTATGATAATCTAGGATGTGTGAAGCCATTTTAAGTTATAACTGTACCCAAGGAAGTGAACACTACTTTCTCTTTTCAAATTTTGCATAACAGTATTTTGCTTTCACAACACAGTGAAAAAGATATAAATGGGATTCAAATTTGACTGAGACACATAATATTTATCAACTCACTCTTTACCTTGTATGCCAAATTTTTAAAGAATAAATGAAAGAGAAAGAAAAGGTTCTAAAAAATTAGCAAAGCTTATGACCAAAAATTACAAAACCTTGATTATTGATAGCTACAACAAGCACTTACTTGCACATTTGTAATGGTTTGGGAATTTCTGAATCTTCATCACAGGAGGGGAATGCATGATGACAAATAATTTTTCTTGCTGAATCTTGGCATCTGCTATCAGCTCCTTGATCCAATATGGCTGACAGCAACTCTTCAGCCATCTTCTCTTGCTCATCATATGCATCAGGATATGATTTGTTGTAATACACAAAGTTGTTTGCAAGCAAGGAGGAACAGACAGTACCATTGTATGGAAGACATTCTCCCTGTGGTCTGAAATAGACATCAGAATAATAAAATTATTTTTCAATCATTTTAAGTACTTAGGATTGCAAAGTTTAACAAATTTTGGCATAGAGGATTTTACAACATGAGACACTCAACATACAAACAAAAAAGTAGTAGTGGTGCAGTTGCAGCACAGAAATGTTGCTTTCATTTGAATTGTCCTCAGCTTCAATATCAAATTTCTTACTTCTTATGGCTTGGACGTGTTACAACAAAGGAAATTTCCTATAATTATGATATACAGTTAGTCTTCTACTCAATGTCACAATATGCTCAGTCAGATTTTGGCATTATGGGTGGTGGCATGGTTGGGGGTTGGGGTTGGAGATAAATAAAGGAAGGCTTATAAAGAAAATCATAAAAGATAGACTTTGGGACTTTAAAATACTGAGCCCAAAAAGCAAGGTACCAGTATTATTATATTGAGGGTTTTCTCCACTTTAAATATGACCCTTTTTTAACTTTATGTTTCATGTTGCTCACTGCCCACATCTGGCATTATAAGATTGAAATACTTCCTACTGTTATCAAATTAATAAAAAATCAAAAATAATCTGTCATTATATATACACTTGTACCAAAAAACTGAATTTTAGACTTCATGGCAATGAACATATCTAATCTAGTAATATACTGTATTGCAAACTTAGCTATTTAATACAAAATTTTAATCTTTGATAATTTAACTAGCTGTGAATATCCATTATGAAAATTAATGTTCAAAATTCAACAAAAATGAAACATCTTATATAAAACTATTTCATCTATTTAAACAGTCTCAAAGATGTTAAATTAATGTATGAAATTAATAACCATAACAACAAAGTGCATTTTAAAAAACATTTTAAAATATTATCATATTTATTACTCATATCAAATTGAAGAGTTCTTTAACTTATTTCTGCTGATGTAGATAAACAAGTTAGGAATTTCATTTGAATTGCTTGATTTCAATTTTAGTAATAAAATTCTGCATGACTTGTTACACAATGTTCTGAATAGCCGCTCACATAAGTACATATACTGTACTACCATCCCTTTTTTTTCTAACTGGGTGGTAAACTAAAAATAAAATTACAACAGTATACTCTACAAGTGATTCAAAAGTGACAAAAACTGGTTTAAAATCTCTATGTACATATCAAACGATTTTATACCCTGTATGTTTAAACTGGCTTTTCTATACATGAACTAGATGAAAGGAAAATGTCTAATTTATTCATAAAATCTCCTGATTTTGATTTGATCTACCTGGTAAAATCAAGTTGTTCATTACAACGCTTCATATTCATTATAATTAACTGTGTATTGGTGTATGTAGGTTCAAACAAGTTCATTTCAATAATCTTTATACAAGTGTATATATATCAATATATATAAGATTAATGATCACAAAGATATCTATTTGAGGGTTTTCATTGCAGCTCAAATTTTAACACAATACAAACTGTCTAAAATTACAAAAAACATGCACTTTATCACACAATGGTATAAGGTCTGTCTATTTAAAAATTGACATTACATAAGAAAAAGAAAAAGGTTTTATTTTCGTTCTCAATTTAATTTATCGTAAGACTTCAAGCTAAATAATTGATTACTTGTACACTAACTGTTATGATAAGTCTGATAATATTTTTCAATATGTCAATGTCAAAATTAAAATCTTATGTTGAAATTCTATTGAATAGACTGATTAAAATCAAATCGTAAAGAAATGAATTCCCTTGTCTGTTCCCTGTCAAAGCTGATTATACCAGTTCAGTTCGTAAATATGGCGATGTCTGATAGCCTTAAATCTGCCACATGTACTTTTTAAAAATACTCCCTTGATAATTCTTACATGATAATTCTTACATGATAATATACAATTCAAGATACATGACAAAATAACAATGGCTGGTAATTAAATGACAGTGTTTGTAAAAGTGCTGTACCTGGGTATGATAGTGATATATGGTGTTAGAGACATGTGGACAAAATTACCCCCAAAGTTGTCTCCCCTTACATTTCCTTGTACTGTAATTAATTTTGCTTAGAAAATCCTCTGTTTTAAAATTAGTTTTGTATTTTGAAATATAATACATATAAATTATGAAAAGTTTTCTTTTAAAAAAATTTCAGAAAACAAGGCAAAAAGGTGAACTAAATAAAAAAATAAAAGGTGCATTTTAAATCATTCAATATGTTCAGTTTTGACTTAAGTACCATAATAGTTCTGATAAGAATTTTTTTCCCTTTTTTATTGACACTTTAAGCTTTGGTAACAGATGTAGAACTAATGGAACAACTATGAAGTAATAACTCTTAACTTGAATACAGTCAACTTGATCATTTTGTACAATGCCAAATATAACAAGAATTCTGAGAATATTGCAAGGCAAAACATAGATAATCCTCTACTGCATGAAAACTTAAAGTGCAAACTGCCATAAATAAATATAAACCAGATATCAAGCTAATATTATGAACATGACAAAAAAAAAACTGCAAACAACTGATATTTGCATGATTATTATTTAATTTATAGAACAAAAACTCTGCAAAGAAAAATCAAATATGAACAAAATTGAACTTGATCTCATAACAAAACTTATACTAAACATCAGACCAATATATTTAAGAATGAAGAAAAAACTCTGGAAAAAATAAATGATGTTTCGAGTGCAAACCGTAAGCCCCTTTTTACTTTGCTAGTAGGGATAAATAACCCTCTTTAAAAAATCAAACATCATTAATTGTTGATGGTACAAAGTGCCAGTCAAATTTCAAATTTTTAAAGGGTCATAACTGTTTAAAATAGATCTGTACTCATGTATTTCCAGTATTTGAATTATTTTGCTGTAATTTAAAGTTAAACTACTGAATTGTTTTCAGATATTTCTAAATTAATTAGTTTATGTTAAATGGATCATCATCAACATTGAGCAGAAAAATGATGGATCCTTTTGATTTTACTTCTCTTTACATTGTTGTTTTTTTTTTTCCAATTTAGAAATTTAAACACCATAAGACTGATGGAAAAAAGACAAACATTGAGAAAGTATTAATGTATTAATATAGTTTCTAGTACTTCCTGACCTAGCGAGATTAGACTGTGTCAAAATATGTCAGACTGTCAGACTAAAAATAATAGCCTACATTCTAATTGTAAATTTGAAATAATAGTCTACATATACTTAATTGTTGGAAAATTTTTCATAAAATAAATAAATATTTTCTTGTTATGAAATAAATACTTCCCTAAAGGTCAAACACAGGCAGGATGAAATAATGCATTAATAAAGGAATTTTATTCAAATTAAATAATAACATCATCTGATGGAGTAAATATACATTGAGCAATTTTACAGTTGGGCTGATTTTAGTTTGTGAAAATACATACATCTGACTGTTCCAACACTCAGCTACAAATGCCACTCCTAAAAAAAGCCACACAGCCACTAAATATACCTCCAGGTGCCACATACTTTGTCTGCCCTGTTGTTTTATTTTTAATGTTTTTCATTGATTAATCCAACTTCACACAAAACCAGTCCTCCATCTGAATTAACTACAGCATGTACAATGTTTATAAAACATCAAATTTTTTGTTGTTTTTATAGAGATGAGTCCAATGTCAGCTGACCACTATCATACTGTTATTATATTGTGTGTTAGTACTGACAGATGACCTGTAACTGGCCAAACATAAATAACCATAAATAAAATCCTCGAGTGACCACAACTTTTTGCTTCATGTCACTAAGTCATACTCAAAAATACGGACTTGATGTTGAGGATATGACTGGTAGTGTGGATCAAATCAATATATTTAATTTGATAACTGCAATAATTTCAATAAACCGATTATTTTTTCTCAGCCCTCAATCGCCAGCAAGATTCTTATGGTTTCCACCAAAAAACTAGTAATTTGATATCTGACAGTTTTTAAGGCAATTTTAAAGATTAAACTGCCAAGTGGATTTTTAACTGATACTCAGGGGTTCCCCACTATCTTGATATCACATACATTACCAAATGCTTATTCTATTTTAGACAAAGGATGAAAGCATGTGAATTATGTTGTTTTATTTTATACTTCAGAAATTACTTAAATAACACCAAAGTGTATACAGATGAAACTCACACACACACACATACACACACACACACACACACACACACACACACACACACACACACACACACACACACACACAGAGTTGTATATATATATATATATAACAGACAAGTCAATTTTTTCAAGTTTTTAAAAATTTTATTATATGTATTTTGTGTGTATATAAAATCTAAGATAAATATTTTTTTCATATAAAATAAGTTTACCACACTTCATTTTTATCTGTGATAGTGGCTCGTTCCCTAGGAGGAAGAAAAATGACTTTTTCTAAGTTAAAAGCCAGCGGGATTATAGATTAATGATATGTCCTCTGTAATCTGATCAGGAGAGAGATAATTATTAATTTATCTTATCTAAAAGTTCAAATTTATCTTGGGGGATATATTAAGATTTTTTTATCTTTATAATAATTTGTTTGTCGTATTTCGATACAGTGTGTAAAGTGTATGACACAGGGTGTTCTTATGTACTGCGTTAAGTTAACGTGTCTTTAGTTACCACAGCTGTCTTCAAGTTTAACAAACTTTGTAATATTCTGTAAAATTTTTTTATTCAACCAGAAAATGTTAAAGAAATCAGACCTTTACTGATAAACTTTCCCACGTCTCTCTCTCATCTCCTATATGTCTGTCTGTGGACTTAGACTGTCCCAGGCCTGTTAGGAGTGGCAGTCGCATATGGTTTTTATTTCTTACAAAGACTAAGCAGACAGCTTCATAATTTATAACATAATTTATAATTAAAACAAAAGTATTCAACAAGTTGGCTACAAATTTTAAACTTTGGAATCATTGGTATTTATGGTATCCTATTTTTAAGGTTTTAAGAAAAATACTATTTAAATGGTTACTTCCTGGTTAAAGCAGAAAAATAATATACTTAATAACAATTTATTATAATACAATAATTTTTAATTCATTATTTTATTGCCATGTAAATTTTAGGGTCAGGATGTCCAAGAAAACAAATGGACATCACAAAAATAAATGAAATCACAGAAATAAAAATAATTTTCCAATTTTATTCTTAATTTTCGATAACTATATCCCTCCCCCCTTTTTTAAATTGCAACAATAAATGTAATTTTTTAAAAAATTAATCTAGTATTAATAACAATATGTGACTAGATGATGCTAAGTGTAAGAAAAGCTAATAATGTATATGTTCTAAAGATTGGTACTTAGATATCCAAACAAAGCAGTGATACGTTCAATACATTGTTTCAGAATTTGGCCGATTCAGATTTCAAGGGGATTTTTTTTAAAAATTTGAATTATCATTACTTATACAATAACAAGAGGCCCATGGGCCGTAACGCTCACCTGAAGATATTGTCCAATGCTGTTTGCAAAGTGCAATAGACAATATATTAAGTACAGAAACTTTAAAGGTTTTCTCAAGTTAAGAACTCCAACAAAACTTTATCAGAAATATCCACTCACATTTCATTTATAAGTAGCTTATATAATATGCATGAAGTAACTGTAGTGTAATGAATAATTTCCAAATCATAAATCAATTTCAGTATACTTATGCAGCTATGTCCTTGACCTTTGAACATATATGACCTCAAACTATATATGATTGTCATGTCAATAACTACAATATTCTAATATACATGCTTTTACAAAAAGTTAATAGATTTTTTAAGATAATAAGAAATTTTAGTCTTCTTTTGCAGCTGTGACCTTGACCTTTCAACATATGACCTTGAACCATATCAAAATGATCATTGTCGCAATACCTACAATATTCTAATATTCATGCCTATACAAAAAGTTAATAGTTTTAAAAGATAATTAGCAATTTAAGTCGCAATACCTACAATATTCTAATATTCATGCCTATACAAAAAGTTAATAGTTTTAAAAGATAATTAGCAATTTAAGTCTTTTTTGCAGCTGTGACCTTGAACTTTCAACATATAACCTTGAACCATATATCAAAATGATCATCATGTCAATACCTACAATATTCTAATACATATGCCTATACAAAAAGTTAATAGTTTTCAAGATAATTAGCAATTTAAGTCTTCTTTTGCAGCTGTGACCTTGACCTTTCAACATATGACTTTGAACCATATATCAAAATGATCGTCATGTCAATACCTACAATATTCTAATATTCATGCCTATACAAAAAGTTAGTACATGTAGTTTTCAAGATAATTAGCAATTTAAGTCTTCTTTTGCAGCTGTGACCTTGACCTTTCAACATATGACCTTGAACCATATATCAAAATTATCATCATGTCAATACCTACAATATTCAAATATACATGTCTTTATAAAAAGTTAATAGTTTTCAAGATAATTAGCAATTTAAGTCTTCTTTTGCAGCTGTGACCTTGACCTTTCAACAAATGACCATGAACCATATATCAAAATGATCGTCATGTCAATACCTACAATATTCTAATATACATGCCTTTACAAAAAGTTAATAGTTTTCAAGATAATTAGCAATTTAAGTCTATGACATGGCTACCATTTGTGCAAATCTAAAAATAGATGATCTAAGGATGTTATAAATGAAATAACTAAGGTATATCTCTTGTAGATTTAGAGGAGAAGATTTTTAAAGTTTTTCACTATTTCCCCCCTTATGGGACCCCAAGGGGACATAACTCCTTCATTTGTGCAAATCTGAAAGGGCTTCACCCAGGCATGACGGTTACCAAGTTTCATTAAATTTGGCACAGTGGTTTTGGAGAAGACGATTAAAATGTAAAAAGTTTACGCACGACGGACGACGTACAAAAATGGATAGCTCAGGTGAGCTAAAAATTAGGATTTTTCAATTAAAAAAAAAAATTCAGAGTTTCAATGTATGACAAATATTAGAAATTACCATACAAAGTTAAATTATACATGTACATGCATTGTATCATAATTAACTTGTTGTTTTTTACTGAAGAAATGATCAACGTTTACCTGTGTTTTATTGTCTAATAAAACAAAGACCAAAGGTGCACATGCAGCAGAATTAATCAACAGGTGGCTCTGCCATGGAATCAATTATGTTGCATATGCACAACAGCAGCCTGGGTATTATTGGATGATATAACACAGGTAAATGTTGATTGAGTCAATTATAGCATTTTAAAACAACTTATTTATATAAGATTTTATTTATTCTTTCCTTCTGAGTATAGATATAATTCTGTAAATGGGTTTTCTGTTACCTGTTACTTGGCTGATGTATCAATCAAGTAAATCCCCAAAAAATGAATAATTATATGAATAAATCTTATATCACAATACTAACTCATAATATGATTGCAAAATGAAATCATGAAACAACATTGGAAATTACAAGAAACAGGGAAAGAGCTGTACCATATGATAGTTTGATTTTTCAAAAAAAAGAAAACCACAATTCATCTTAAAAAATCCCATAGCACCAGGCCCAAGTTTCAAAATCATTCCTTAACTAAGATTTTCATTAACTTAAATGAAGCAAATTTGAAATTCTAATAACTTTTTTAAAATATTGTAGAATTTAAGGTACAATTTTGAAGATCACTTCAAGCGTATAACATTTGTATTATGTTTTGTTAGAAATGTTTATTTGACTAAGTTCCAACAAAGACTGCCAAAAATTGCTAAATTTAAGTTAAAGAAAATCTTAGTTAAGAAATGATTGTAAAACTAGGGCCTGGTCCCAACTGAAAGAGAATTACCGTAAACTTTATGCATATGTCTTTCAGTGATACTTATGATTTATCACATGTATTGTAATATTATTTTTAGATTTCGAAAAATGCATGACTAAAAAATTTAGACCTTTCCAAAAATGAAGCCAATCAAAATAAATTAATAACCATAAATACAGAATGTGTGTGTGTGTGTGTGTGTGTGTGTGTGTGTGTGTGTGTGTGTGTGTGTGGAAGACAAGCCACTGAGATCATCCCATCTTTTACTGAACAAAATTATACCACAACAATTCTCTATCTGTTTTAAAAAACATGATAAACCTTCAACTGCTATACCATATCTTTTCTTATCACAAACAAAAACTACTCTGATGTGTACAAATATTAGATAACAAACTCTGAATGACTTTCATGATTTTCGGGGTTTTTTATTGTAACATATATATATGTAAATACTCCATTTCCCTTGTCTTATCTTTAGTTTTTTTGTGAAACTTAAAAAAATGTATTTTATACCATGAGTCAATTTCATTCATAAAAACTGTTTTTCTAAAAGCTCTAGATATCTTGTAAACTGGTGAAATTTCACTCCAAAATAAAATGTGAGGCAACTGAAAAGGTGTGAGCATGATAAGAGCTAATTATATGACCTATAAATGTATGCTACAAAGTGAAAAAAAAAATTATAATTGGTTTATCAGTTAAGTTTTTTTTTAATGCTGGGATCACATGTATATTAGGTATTTATTGAGTTGAATTTTATGCCTCTAGTCAAGATTCTTATATTTAAGAGATTAATTCTGGGATGGTGGCAGAAACTTGTGTGCCTGCAGAATACTACAGACCTTCGTCAAGCGTAATGATAGCCTTTTTAATACCAGGATCTGTCCAAGCAAAATTCAAACCCTGGCATTGTCAAGAGTCATTATGATATATATAGTGTGTACTTTAGACCACTTGGCCATATGTGGTATTAATGACAAAAATTATGGAAACTCATTCTCCAATAAAATATAAAATTGAAAAATTCAAAAAAATAAATAAATAATAAAATAAATAAATATAATAATAATAATTATAATAATAATAATAATAATAGTAGTAGTAGTAGTAATAATAATTGATAAAGGTTTTTTGTTTAACAGCATAGAAAATAAAATAATCAACTTGAAAATCCACAATTTGTAAATCCAAGGTTCCAATCAGAGACGAAATATTAATCAACTGGATTTTCAGGTTTCAAAGAAGACTTTTTTCACTTGTATAAAACAGTCAGATCAGAAATCATAGAAGAAGACTAAAATTCCAATAGGAAACCACCAAACTTCAGCATTCAGATCTTTTAAATCTGAGATTAAAGCAGAGCTATTGCCATAAGTAATCTTTGCCACAGTGACTTCAAACACAATTAAAGATGACTTCATACAAAGACCTAGTAGACCAAATTATTTCAGTTGTCATCAACCTGTTTTATAGAAAAGGCTTCCTATCATCCATAAAAAAGGCCAATAGACTAGCTGTTAATTCACAGAAATGTGACCTTGTCAGTCTTGACAACTTTATACATTTTGTTACAGATCAATTTTAAAATTTTCACAAGGTATTTGGAAAAAAAAAACTTTACAAGACTTTTCTCAGTTAAAATTAAATTTTCTCAAAGTTTAGACAGAAAAATCTTGAAAAGACTCTTCCTAAGGACCAATAATTACAAGTAAGTCTAGACCTGAAATACATGGCTCTGAATGGCTTTTTAAAAATACTGATGTTGCCGTTTTGCCATGTATTTCAGGTCTACATGTAAGTCTAAAATGAATTGAGTCCTTGTTACACAAATGGTGTAAAAATCTAAAAATCTAAGTTGCCTCCCTCAGTAATCTAAATACTGCTTCAAACAAAATTTTATCAAATAAATCTATATTTCTTCCATAAAACATCAACACTCTTATAAAATCTTATATTAATTATAAAAATTTTTAATATTTGAAATAGTTAACATGAAATAACCAAACCCAAAGCAAGTCAAATGAAGTCAAATTAAACATGGGAAGCTGACAAACACTAAAAGCAGCACTGCAAAATTATATTGTGTGTTCAGCACTGTATGTGAAATAGAGAAAAAAACATATATAAAAACTGCAATATATGAAGAGTATACAATCTTAAGGATGCATGATTTAAGTCAAAACAAATTCTGAATATTCTAAAATGTGTCAAATACTACTATCTCTTTTTAGACATTTTTTTTAAACTTTCAGGGTTAAAATAGTATGATATTAATGAACTTACCTGTCAGGTTCCCTAGTTATAACTTGTTTAGGTCCTACAATATAGAATATGTATAAAATAAGTAACAAATTCTTTACAGACTCCATTGTCTTTCCTTTTAGCTGTAGAACATGTCACACACTTAAGAAATCTGTGATGATAATGGTTTATAAGTCTCCTTCCTTATGGAGACCCTTCCTCTAAATTTCGCAGAGACCCTTCCTCTAAGCTCACGTTAACCACAATAACAACAGCACAATCTGATAGGAATTACAGAGTTCCAGATGTCACATGTAACAGTTAAACTCCCAGATGACCTTATAATCACAACCACTAATGGTGTATATATATATCCATAATAAATGACAAATAAAAAACAGTTGGTGAAACCACTTAAAGCTGAATAAAAATCAAAATTGCTGAATATTCACAGATGTTTTTAAATCATTCCAAAAATCAGAAAGATTTCTTCTTTACTTTATTGATAGTCACTCTTCCTTCATCTTTTATCAAAATCGCAATTGTTTTCCAAACTCAAAAAATATGTTGGTTTTTTTTCTTCTAAATAATCCTGATTATTAAGTCCTAGTGACAATTTAAAACCGTCAGTTCTTGTACAACTCAGAGTGACTAATAGAATTTTACTTTATAATTCTTCTAATAGTTATTTCTGAAAAGTGTGAATATGAGCCTTCACACAGTTCAATTTATACTAAACAAAGATGTTTGTAGCTAGAGGGGGGATATTGGAGACGGCAGGTCCAATATAACACCACGTCTTTTCATTAAGCAAATTGGTTATATTTATCACAAAAATATCACCATTTATTAGCTAGGCCTCTAATCTCATGAAATTTTCATCAAAATAGTGTTATCTGACCCATTATCTGTGCAGTTTCTGGCTGTATAAATCTTAATGCAACTTAAATCATTTTTGAGAGACAAAATATAAATATAACATGCTGTCAATCTGGATCTTTCTTAGTAGGGGAGGGTGATATCATCGCATCTTACATCCAAATAGCAACAGTATAGTATAGACAGTTTCTGATAGAAAAATATCTGCAACAGTGTAAAAAAAAATTATAAAGAATAAAATTACTCCAAAGGATTTTTTCCTTTTTGAAAAATACAGCAAGCACCTGTTGCCAAAAATCAGAACACAACTATGGTAAATATTGTCCTTGTAAAAAATATTCTCCAATTATGACTTTTAACAACTTTGGATGTCCAAAATTACTAATATGCTTTAAGATTAAAAAAAAAAATCAAGAAAATCCGCCAATCTTTAAATCTAACATCAAAAATGTTTTAGATATAGAGGAATTAGTTTTGAATATCTGCCAATCATTGGTTAAGACAACAAAGCTAATGTATGGATAGATAGTGATCTATATGTATCCTTTGAGAATATCAAAATTTCCCAATTTTCTTGTCTGCCTTGGTAGTATCTTATTACTAAACAACCATCATATGTCTATCTGCCAACAACATGAAATCTAAACTGATAACAACTTTTACAAAAGTATCTAAAACTTTCTAGGTATCCAAATATTCTTCTGATTGAATACACACAGCACATCACAGCCACACAGAATCAATAAATACATCAAAATGTATTGATTAGCACAAAAATGTATTAAAATGTATCACTATGCACATAAAAGTATCAAAATGTATCAATTCGCACAAAAATATATTAAAATGTATCACTATGCACATAAAAGTATCAAAATATATCAATTTGCACATAAATGTTTCAAAATGTATCAATTTGCAAATTAATGTATCAAAATTGCACAAAATGTATTAAAATGTATCAATTTGCACATATGTATTGTACTGCATAAAGATTAATTGTATCAACTATGATACTCAAACTGCACAAACTGAAATGAATCACTAAGTATTACTTTGTTAATACATGTAAATGTTATTACTTTGTAAATACATGTACATGTAAATGTATCAAAATTGATTACTGTATCAGTTATAACACACTCACTAAAGAGATTGTAATCTATCAATAATGAGTCAATAATGAGTCAGTAATGAGTCTAAATTTCCAGTTATTTCTCCAAGGTCAATCAATGTAAAATGTATGTCCAATTTTCTAAACTAACAGAAAAGTTAACTAATCCACAACTGACTTGTGAAAATAAATCAAACTTTCTTGAAGAAATTGCATCACATTCTCCACAAAATGTGAATAACTTCTTAAGTTCTTCATAAATTCTTTAATTTTTAGTTTCTCACAAGTTTTTGAAATTTTTGTCTAAATCACTAAAATGTTTTGAACACACTTATCACCAAGTTTTCGCAATAATCTGATTTTCTTTACGAGAGTCGAGAGTTGCATTGAGTCGTATAGACAATAACACTGTATAGCTAGCAGTAAAAAGACTATTACGAATGTCAAAGTATCCTTATGGCTGTACTATCAAAATGTTTATGGGTTTTCCATATCAAAAACAGGCACACTGTCTAAAAGTTTACCCAGTAAATGAAAACGCATATAAAACCAACAACTAGCATGTTTCAAGCTGACAAAATAATTGTTAGTTTTGGAAAGTGGGTGGCTTAGACTTGATCGGAAAATCAATATTAGCCAAGTAAAAGAAAACAATTTTTGATTGTGCTTAGGCAAGTTTAAAAGGCCAGAAGGCATAAACTATTTGAATAAGAAATATCCCGATTTATACACTAGTATTTACCCCTTTTTATAATTGATTAAATTTAATATTGTACAGGCATTTATTTACATGGAATTGGAATTTATAAGCAATACATAAAGCTGTAATTACCTGCAGATAATAATTAAGATTTCATATAATCAAGATTTTAAACATATTATAAATAAGAGAATTTCAATCTTCTTAAATGATTTCTATTATGTAGGTAAACCTCTACAGAGGACTTACACTTCCTATTCATAAGTCAAATACAGTTTTATTATGGCTACAGGTATACTGTATAGGTGACTTTTTTTCTCGCATTTTTTTTTTTTTTTTTTTTTTTTTTTTTTTAAACAACAACTACAATGTGTATTTCCTTAGCATATATGAAACTGCATTTGACTTTCAGATTGAAGTCCAGGTTACAGTTCATTTTAAAACTTGAAAAAGCATTTAAACTATATGTGTATTTTGTATTGTTTAATTTGAACATTTATAAAAAAAATGTTAAAGTCTATAGCAGTACTGTTCTAATGCACTGACACTAAGTTTAAATCAAAAACAATGTACAGAGATTGCTTCACACCCAAGCTTAAGATTTTTTTTCCTTATATGGAGTTGATCAGTTCAAGATGGTGGAGGAAACCAGATTACCTTGAGAAAATCACCAATCTTCAGCAAGCAAACTGACAAAATTTCTTACTCTACCCAAGTGGGATTTGAACCTAGGTGGTGAGAGGCATTGTGATCTATAGCTAAATGCTATAAACTGCTTTACCCCTGGGGTCCACTCTTAATAGAGAGAGAGAGAGGAAATGTTGAAAATAGACCTAAAAATTGAACTATAAGAATAATTTTTCTATGTTGTGGCTGAAGTTTTATAAAACCAATTGACTTTAAAACAAGTGACACCATAAAACCACCTTTCTAACTTTCCTAAAAATACTACATTTAGGTGATGACAAAAGAATTTTTTGTTTTAGACATTAATAAATTCACTGTAAATCTAATTCTCTATTTATCATTATACAAACCTTTTAAAACCACAACCTTAGCTGTACGGTTGATAAGTGCAGGACGACCAGTGGTTGGAAAATTGGCAGCCTCACACTCGTAACTGGCAGTAGAGGTGACATTCTTGATTGTTAGGATTGATATCACCACATTCGGTGTGTTGTTTTCTGTTCTGTTAAGAATTGTCATCTCTCTGGGGTCTGGATGAATGATCTAAAAATACAGTAAAACCTGCTAGAACAACCACCTCTATACATAAAGACCAACTGACAATGAAAATCATTGTTTAAAGATCCCCTTGTAAAATTTTATTATGAAAAGTATGTCTATACAAGGCCATCTGTCAAAAAATCTATTTCCACGACATTTTTGCATCATAATGTAACCAAATAAGAACCTCTATTCGAGGTCATCCATCTATAAATTCATATTTAAAAGACATTTTTACATCATATTGTAACCAAATAAGAACCTCTATTCGAGGCCATCCATCTATAAATTCATATTTAAAAGACATTTTTACATCATATTGTAACCAAAAAGAACCTCTAAGTAAGATTACCTGTCTATAAAGTCCATATTACTCAGGTTCAATGTATTGTGTTTATTTAAAATCAACATGATTTTATTTTACCAGACAAAATGTATTTGTACTTTTTATAAAGAATTACACGAATGACAGAAACATAATGGGTACATCAAAACTGAATTCTTTTCATTCAGTCATGATACATGTAGTTTGACAAGTTTTCCGGGTGTTATTGAGCAATCAAATTCTAAAACATTACAGAATTTTAATAATTATATTAATTTATAAAATGACATATACATGTATATAACTGCAGTAATCTTTTTTTTTTTTTTTTTTTTTTTTTGGGGGGGGGGGGGGTAACATGTATTTAAACATAAAACATGGCTAACAAAAATGATTACATAAAAAATTATGTTTTTATATCAAATATAATTCTATTACCAGTGTTAGGAAAAGCAATACCTGGCCTTACTTCCCAGATGGAAGTTCATGTGTTGTACTTATTTTGTAAGATTTCATAGTTTGGTTTGTGTGTGCTGATTTGTACAGGACTGGTATGTTTGTGTTGATTTGCCAATATATAATCCCAAGTGTAAAGTAAAAAATCAGTCATTGGATAATGAATTACCAGAATATTAAGGGATTTTATATATAAATATATATAGATATATTATTATATATATCAATATATATATATATATATATATATTATATATACATATATATTATGTATATATGTTGTATTTTGATGGTAGAACCATGGGTATTACGCTATATCAAAATACCTCTATATATAGGTATATCAAAAGGTATAAGTGTATGGTAAGGTAGGCTAATCTGAACCTGAACACTTTGTCTGGTGATAATACACCATGATTAAACGGAAAATAAGAAATCTTTATCTTACTCATAAGGGTTTCGATAAACTATGATTTAAAAAAAAAAAATAATGGATGTAACAAATTTCATTTACCAATTTCGCTCCATGTACTTTGGATGAGTACTACTGTTGAAGTTACTGTGTTTGTGACAGTGAATTATGCAAAACATACCACAACACTGGAAGTGATGTTTTATGAATTATGTCATATGTGCTAAAAAAATCTGTCATATGCTTTGTTTTCAATATGTAAAATCAGCAGAAACAGTTTCTGTTCTACAGAAATATTTTCTTGTTATTGCAGTTTTGCATAGCGATTTTCAGTTACAACTAAACTCAAGAAGTGAAAAATACCAAACTTAATTGAAATTAATTTAATTTTCTATAAAAATTACTCAAAATTCACTGTAACAAACAGAGTGACACAAACCAGTAATGAAGGAAGAATTGGGAAGTAATGAAGTTTTACACCCTATGGTGAAAACTCTTTAACTTTTATTGAGGTTGGCCAATTCTATGATGATGTAGAACCTGAGAAAATCCACTGGCTTTAGACAAGTAAATTGACAAACACAATAGAATCTGCCAAAGTGGGATTCAAGCCTATACATGTATTAGGAATGAGGAGGACCTGTAATCTGTGGGCCAATGCTTTAATCCACTCTGCCACAAATGTCCATCAGTATTATGGAACATAACATTAGTCACATCATAAAAATCAACAGACTGGACAACAAATAACTTCAAGTAAACCATAAATTTTATTAGCATCAGCTGGACCATGAATATCCATAGACTGGACAGATAGATGGACAATAAAGTTACTTTAAACACAAGTAAGTAATCCTGAATTGCTAGTTGTTGAGGATTTAAATGTTAGAGAAACAATTAATAAGCAGAATATTGGTAACATATTTCTAATTGTAAGATAATAGAATGATGTATGCTGGAAGTAATACCAATTGTAATTCTTGATTTTGCTCAATTAACATTGGTATTAATCTTACTGCATAGGATACCGGTAATTATTACAAATGTATATATACATTAGTCCATGGAAAAGATGTAATTCTGAATTATTATAGAAATTGTGTTGAAAGATAAAGACTTGAAACATAATTATGCACATAATACTAATGAGAACAGCATAATTGAAAATGAGACAAAATAAATCACAGATATACAATATGTAAATATCTTTTGATTTATGGATAGGTCTACAATTTTAAAATTTTTATCTTTTAATTTTAGTTTTGCTTTGTAATGGAATAAAAATCCCTTTTCTGGTAGAACATTCAAAATATTGACAAAAGAACAGGGTATGTTTTCTCTTTCAGAGTAGCTAATCTCACTTCCACAAATGTCAATACATTCTGTGATAGGATCCCTTAAATAATCTTTTACAGATTTCAGACACTGATATGCTTGATTTCACTATGTTTTGCAGATTTCAGACATTTTGTTCTATGAATGGGTACATGTGTCATGATATTAACAATATTTTGACATGACTTACGATTTGTCGATTTCTCTTCCATTTTATCGTTGGTGCTGGTATACCAGCTACTTTACAAGTTAACTGCACAATGCTACCAGATGCTACATGTCGATCAAATGGTAACTTCTTCACGAATCTTACCGGTGCTAAAATTGTAAAAAAAAAGAGACAATTAAATTAGCTAATTTTAGCTAATATTAAAGGATGATTCTCAATAAGCTGAGCCATCCACCTATAGAATTCAAAATTTGAAATTTGTTACAATGATATTTAAACTTGAACCATCAAAGAAGATAGTACCAAAATGAAACTGTTTTGAATATTAAAACATTAATAAAACATCACATTATGAGTTTAGACATAGATTTCAGAATGCTACATTCCATATACTTCCATAAAAATATGAAAATTTTGATGGAAATAATGGCGTTTCTTGGTATTTTCTCTCATAGGTAGATCACTCTGCTTATTGAGACTCATCCTTTAACAAATAAATACATTGTACCATGAAAGTGATTGAAATTCTTAATGGATGGTTTTAAGAATTTTTTAACATCAGTCACAAGTATTAGAGTTGTCACTTTAAAATCAATCATTAAGATGCTGAAACATTGGACCAGACACTTCTGGATCTGATTACTTTATTGATAGGGGTTACCACAGAAGTCAACATTTGTCAATGAAGTCAAATATGTTAAGTAGAGATCTCTAAATCTAAACAAGCACCTGTCTCATTCTGTCTAATTATTATCACACAAGGTTGTTAAAAGGGTCAGAATGGTGATATCTTACACAAAGCAGTTTTTAACATTATGTGTTAGGTTGTATCAGAAAAGTAATATTCTAAAAACTTGTTTTTAATAAATATTACTGGTCCTTTATGTAAAAACATGGTAGCTCTGTTGATAAAATGCTCACTTTGTATGTAGGAGGTCAAGGTTTGAACCCTGGCAGGGTCTGACCAAGACTTGAAAATAGGTAGTGACTGTTCTTTTGCCAAGCACATGATTTTTGGAAATGAAAGTCACAAAGTCTTACTGAGGAGACTTTAAAAACCAATATCCCATGTCACAACAGGTGTGGCACACTAATGAACCCTCACTGCACATTGCCCTGAGGGCACTGCAATGATAAATATTTCTGCTAATGATAATTAATAATCTAATGTTCATCTGCTACATAGCAGGTCAGTATACCATCAAGTACTGTAAAATTATCTCTACACTCTTGTTTAAAAAAAATAAAGAAACAATAGCACAAAATGACAAATCTGATGTGCCCATTAAAATGAACCCTCAATATTAAACAAATCACTGGTCATAATTGACCAAAGGATTGGGAAATGTATCACAAAAATATGAATCATCCACCAATTAAGTTAATTAAGATTTGTAGCAACCATTAGGGGCAGCAACCCCTAATGATAAGTTAAAAGAATATCTTGGAACAGTTGTTTGTCTGCAATCAAAACTTAAAATAATTTCATATCAAATTTTCAAAATAGGATGCCATATTGTATGCCAATGCTAAAACTCAATCATTCTTAGGGAATTTACAAGCATTTCTGTGCTTTACAGAGAAGCTAATAAGATTTAAACATACATGTAAATTTGTCAAAATATATTTCAATAAGGGTTTTATACAGTGTAAGATATAGGGTATAGTTCTTAGTACAGCTAAAGGAACCACTGAAATGGACAATGGAGGTTTTGTGAAAACAAGGATTGAGTGATATGGATAAAGGAGTATTTTGTGAAGAAAAGGATTGAGTGATATGGACAATAAGGTATTTGGTAGACAAAGCTAATAGTTACAGAAAACAAGGATTTTATTGTCACATGGAATAAACCTAATATTTGTCAGTTATTGTTGATAATAAGATGTATTTGAGAAGATATAACAGGATAGTAAAGTCTTTATTTTAGAAAATCTGTCGCAGTACACACACAGTAGCTCCATTTATTAGATTATTTAATTGATGCTTACCATTTTTATCTGAGAAGACAAGAGCAAACACTCCATATCTTATACAAAGACTTAACCTAATATATTAGAATAAAACTTACACCTGACATATAAATTTAAACTTTTTATCTCCTATACTTATTTCTTGATTAGGTCAAACTGATATATTTTACCTTATAGAGAAAGGTTTGTTAGAAAACTTGTCAGCTATACTTATTTTTCTGATGTATTTTATGGTTAGAGAAAGTATTTATGTGTATTTCATAAGAAATCTATCCACTTTATGTAAACAGGACAAAGAAGGGTTATATGTGTAAACAGGTGCTCCTGAATAAAAACAATCAGCTGATCAATGAGACATACATATCAATTACTTCTTTGTGGTTACAAACTTGATATATTTTTATTTACCTTTTCAGATGTATTGTTCAAAAACATGATATATTTTATTTACATTAAAGGTATGGTCAGATAAATGTCTAGATTTTTAAATTTATGATTTGTGTAACTTTTAAACATATTGATATTTCAGAACTCAACATACTTATTTCTAAACTGCTGTTAGAAGTAGCAAAAAACACAAATACACAGTTATCAACACAAAATTTTATTTTTTAAAATAACAATAGACAATTATGCTTACTTGATGCAAAGTGGATACATGCTTAGAAAATGAATATCTAAAATAAAATCTCAGATGGTAAGTTTTGATAATCCAAATACATGTATTTGTTCAGCTAAGCCTATTTTTAGCTCACTTGCACTAAGTAAAAATGAGTTATATTTATATATCAGTCACTGTGTCAATGTCAGCAAAGAATTAAGTTCATGGGGCAACCTTTATGAGATTCTGACAAGAGCCATTTTAGCTTAGCATTATTTTTTTTTTTTTGGAATCCACTATTATATTATGCATTCTTAGGGGTTAGCTATCTCAGACATATGTGGCAATGTCCAACCTTAACTTTTTGGGGGCAACCTCTAACAAGTAATGCATCCATACAGGTTAGCTATCTCAGACATCTGTGTCAATGCACAACCTTATGTTTTTTGGGGGAAACCTCTAACAAGTAATGCATCCATACAGGTGAGCCATCCCAGACATGTGTCAATATCCAGCCTTAACTTTTTTGGGGCAACCTCTAACAAGTAATGCATCCATACAGGTGAGCCATCCCAGACATGCGTCAATGTCCAACCTTAACTTTTTTGGGATAACCTCTAACAAGTAAAGCATCTATACAGGTTAGCTATCTCAGACATCTGTGTCAATGCTCAACCGTATGTTTTAAGGCAACCTCTATAAAATAATACATCCATACAGGTGAGCTATCCCAGACATCTGTGTCAATGCTCAACCTTATGTTTTGGGGCAACATCTATAAAATAATACATCCATACAGATAGGTGAGCTAATTGATGGCATTTGCCATGTTTATTTCACTTCCTCCTTTATACCAAAATAGTTCATTCATTGTTCATTGAAAAATCTAGAGTTTTAAATAAGAAATAAGAAGTGTCAACAACACATGTATGTCTTCTTTTTTTGTGTTGTCTCAATACATGTGTATATGGACTAAATTTGCCAATTATCCATTCTGTTAGCATTTTCATGGGACTACTTGTCTATTATGTAAGTGGCAGACCAGACAAAGTCTACTTCCAAAACAGCTGGTTGTCAAGTAGAGTGTTGACCCTTATGACAAAATCTACTTCCAAGAACAGCTGGATGTCAAGCAGAGTGTTGACCCTTACCACAAAATTTACTTCCAAGAACAGCTGGCTGTCAGGTAGAAGGTTGACCCATATGACATAATATATAGAAAAGACTAGTCATGTTGTCAAGAAACACTTGTCCAATAAATTTCTTTTTCATTAGAGGTACATTTGTTAATAGTTGGAATTGTAATATACAAAGCAAATACTGCAACCTTTCATGTAACTTCATAACATCATTATGTGTTTCTTGTACAGTTGAACATTTTTGGAAATATACAGAAATTTAAAGAGAAAATGTTCTATATTTTTACAGGGGAAATACAGCTATATTTTGTAGTCAAATTAAGCTGGTTTTATCAATGTTTATTGGTTTAATTACCTGACTGAGAGTGGAGTGGAAAAATGGTGTTTTACCTGTCAGTCAAGATTTTTCACTTATATTGAGGTGGTCAGTTCTTAGATGGAGAAGGAAACTGCAGTGTCGAGAGAAAATGGCTGACCTTTAGCAAGCAAGCGGAGAAACTTTTTTATGCTAGGATTTGCCAGAGTAGGATATGAACCTAGGCGGTGAGTGGTACCTTGATCCTTTAGCATGTACTTCAGATCATTTGGCCACCAAAACCCCATTTATGTGCATGAGAATAGATATAAATGTAAAAACGTATCACATTTCAACATAATATTATACAATGATATACTTACACTCCACCCTCACATTTGGCCACCAAAAACCAATTTATGTGCATGAGAATAGATATAAATGTAAAACATATCGCATTTCAACATAATATTATACAATGATATACTTACACTCCACCCTCACATTTGGCCACCAAAAACCAATTTATGTGCATGAGAATAGATATAAATGTAAAACATATCGCATTTCAACATAATATTATACAATGATATACTTACACTCCACCCTCACATTTGGCCACCAAAAACCAATTTATGTGCATGAGAATAGATATAAATGTAAAACATATCACATTTCAACATAAAGTTATACAGTGATATACTTACACTCCACCCTCAGGTAAGCTGTTTCTGAGAGCACAGATTCTTTACCATTTTCTGCTTTACATTGATAGAACCCGCGGTCTACAACACGAACTTGAAAAAATTTCAGGGCACCTGTTCTTTTTACCACTTTGAAGTTCTGTCCCTTTTTAGGTAAGCGTGAGTTATTACGGAACCAGCTTATATGTATTGGCGAGTCTCCGTTAGCCTCACAATGAAACGTAAATCTTCTGTATTCTAAAACAGTAGCGTTATCTGGATGTACTGTTATCTTTAACTCTGCAACAAACAACAAACAAAAATAAAATTAATGAATAAAATTTTTAAAAGATTAGAAAGTCAAATTAAAATTCTAAAAATCATACAGGAAAGATTGTAACATTTGGTCACAATCTTCAAGAACTGTGCTGAAAATAAGAAATACATTTTTTAAGAAAAGTTAAAAATGAATTAAAAACACAACAATTTCAGATGGCTTTTTTATGACATCTAACATTATCAACTTACATAATCAAGTTATATGTTTGCAATGGGTTTGACATGCAAATCTTGTGTTCTATACTCCATAGAATTTGTTCTGAATAAAATGGAAAAATACTTACACAGAAAATTCTCAGATTAACCATTATTTTTACAAAAAAATGTCAACTTATGCTATTATGTTAAACTGGGATAGAATAAAGCATTAGAGTTTAATGTCTCAGTCAAGATTTGTTTTACTTATATCATGATGGTCAGTTCTTGGATGGTGGAGAAAACCAGAGTACACCAAAAATGATATTAAGTAGAAGTAAAGAGTGGAGCGGAGTAATGGTGTTTTACGCCCCAGTCAAGAATCTTTCACTTATTTCGAGGCGGTCAGTTCTGGGATGGTGGAGGAAACCGGAATGCCCAGAGAAATCCACCAACCTTTGGCAAGCAAACTGGCAAACTTTCTCACACAAGGATCTGTCCCGCATGGGATTCGAACCTAGGCGGTGAGAGGCACTGTGATCCGTAAGTGCCACGCTTTAGACCACTTGGCCACTGAGGCCCCAGTATAAGTAATGGTTTTGAACAAATGTCATAATGCATCAGATGGTTCACTGGTAAATCTTACTGTAAATGTGGCATCAAAGATGAAACAAAAGGAGCCAGTACCTATCTATTAACTTATGATCTCAAGAAACACTGGTGTGGAAAATGATAAACCTGGTACCCATAAAAATACTTTGAACAGGAAAGGGGTAAATATTTATTAATAAAAAAATTAATAAATTATTGGACATTTTGAATGACTTGTGCCGGTATGTTTTTATTTGGAATTTTTATTTAGAGTAGCAAAATAATGAAATTTATAAATCAGATTTGCCATGTTGATATACCATTTTTATATTTTTTAACTTTTATAATTTCTGACGTAAACTATAGCTGATTGATTGCTAAAAAGAAGAAAAGAACTACAAAAAGTGTTTGTTGTTATTTCTCAGATTTCAGTTTGCCTTGAAATTTAATATTTTAAAAAACCTTGAAATACATCCTTTTTTTTTCTAGGCTAGTGTATAATGTATACATTGAGAAAAACTAGGTTAAGTTGTTCATGTCGATGTTTTACAAATTTTATAACCCAAATTCAGACATAAACTTAAAATTTATACATATATATTACATATTAAACAAATGAAGTGATTTTAATGAGAACAAGTGTAAACTGGTCTCTTAAAACTGACTTTGTTACCAAGGATGTAGGAAAACCAGATTATTTACAACAGAAATAAAAATAGGTTAAATTTAGGTATATTTTTAATAACTTAATCAATAAGAAACACCATGCTAAAAAAAACTAGTTTATCAACACTTCCATAATGGGAGATGGCTATTTTAAAAAATTCAATGTTTAAAAAGCACCTGAGCTAAATTGTGCGACCATTATTCTTCTCTAGTTTATAAATTCAATTGCACATACAGTGAAATCTTGCTATACTTCTAGTACAGGATCAATTGAAGACTTATTCTCACTATAAGAATTTTCAATAAGCATGCAGTTTTCATCAATTTTTTAATGTTTCTATCACAGACTTGTTTGATATACTTAGCATGCTACAGTCTAGATATATATTGCACCTATAAGAAATATATATCAGGTTATAATGACTGGGGTAGATATTTATGACCTCTGATTAAGTCGATATTCTAAGTAACTGTAGACAATAAATTACAGAGTATACTGTAGAATAACATTAATATCAAGGTAGTATTCCCTTGTAGGAGGTAACAAGACATACACAAGTCAGTAGGAGACAAGAAGCTCTGTGGGTATTCCAGCCATGGTATCCAGACATAATTATTGTCAAAAAAAATAAACAAAAAAAAACTGCATATGTTAACGAGAGTAACTAAATTTTGTCAAGTCACTAATGTAATGGCACAAATACGTTGAACTTTGAAAAATTTATTTGTTTGTTTAAATGTCATCATTAATACTGCATCACACACACACACACACACACACACACACACACACACACCATCATAATTATTACCTTACAATAGGTTAAATAGAGTTATCCCCCTTATATTTACTTTGCAGCAGAATTCTGGTAGCTATAAATGGTTTTAAGTTTGATAAAATTTAATCATAAAAAAGGGACAGTTGTTTTAAAGTTAGCATGAATACAATTGACTAATTACTGGACAATACTGTTTAGGTTTACTTGGTAGGACAACTTTGGAGTTGATTTATTATATATTAAAAAAAATCAATTTCATATTCTACATTGATGAATGAGTATTCATGAGGCAAAAAATTTAATGTAAAGGTGGACTTAATTCCAAGTTTTTTAACCAGAACAAACTATTTTTTATGTGATTTCAAACAAAACCGGATGATAGTTACACCGTCAGATCAAAGATATAATCAAAACCCTTTACCGAAAATGATGAATGTATTACGACAAATTATTACACCTGGAATACAAAATATCACCACACAGGTAAAATGTCAAAAAACACACGTCTAAATCACAATAAAATATATGCTGTAAAATATCTGGCAGAGTATTGTTTGTTTAAAATGTAATAATATTGATCCGAGCATATTTATTTCCAGCTCATTAAATAATGTAAAGTATTTGAAGACAACAAAGGAAATCAAGATAGCGTCTAAGGTTATGTTAAACTTCTAAATTATTTATCAACTCAAACAAGTCCTTAATTACCCAGTAAATCATAATATGGATTGTTTTAATTCAAGTGTGCCAATTTTTTAATTTGTTTTTTTTTTTCATTTTGTAAACACATTTTCAGATATAATAATCGTAAAAATATGCCGATATAAATGAGAACACAATACAACTCCTGGATGTGTTCCATATTGGTAGTTTATCCTAATCCCTGTGTTATAGAAATTTACCTATACACAAAAAGCAGTAATATGCTCTAGGTTCATGTTTTGATACAGTTCTCTATGTAACAATACTACCCACTTGGTGCAAAACAACAACTATAACACTTACTGGATATTCTACACCGCACCGAGGCTGAAATTTATTACTGAATACCACTGAATTTTACTTTTACATTATACCATAAAAACAATATTTTACAAAAATAAATAAATAACCATACAAAAAAACAAGGTGTGTTCTAACCAGTGCATTGCCAAACTGACCAAAAAACCTGTGCAATTATCTTATAAACACCATGAAAATACAATCACGCCACCAAGCTGTACATGGATAGAGAAATTCATTTTATACTTATTCCGTTGTCAAACGTATAGAATAACATTTCTATACTGATCCTTCCTACTGTTTTAAGCTGGAGGCATGCTCAGCCCTAGGGAAAGACTTTTTTTGTATCCTCCACTAAATTTTTTAATTTAACAGAAAAAGCCTAAAATGATGAAATCAGGCCATTTAAACATGTTTATTATTTTTTTTTAAAAATTTAAAGAAATTAAAAGGTGGGGATACAAAAGAAAGTCCTGCTCGCCCTAGATGACTAAAATTTCCTATTTTAATGTCTTTCTATTAGAACATCTATAAAAGTTTGGCGTCAAGTGAGCTTATTTTGAATTCCAATAAAAACAAGGGTGAAAATCCACTCTGCAAAGCTCAGTGGATAGAGTGTCCATCTTTTGTACTATCTTTTACCTTAAGGTTCTGAATGTATTTTTAACTCTCGAGTTTTGTTTTACGAGATTAAAAATATCACTTAACATAACTAAAGTAACGGTAGTTTTTATTATATTATCACAGAAATAACTTGTGTCGAAAATATTTTGATAAAATGCTTCTTAGTAAGTACACATGTATAACCATAGATTAGTTGGTGGTAAACCATTCAATCAAACTGCAACCAATTCAATTTCACACACACACACATACACACACACACACACACACACACAACCACACACACACACACTTCTACTCAAATCGATATTGATTTTCCTTTAAAGATTCCGATAGACATACAAAATTGTAAACAATTCAATTATTCATAAAACAAACTAAATCACCACTTAATCTTTTAGACAAATTTTCTCATAGATTTAACTTAAGATGAAAGACACCCAAAAATTTAATAAGTTGTGTATTCCAGACCGAAGTTTAATGTATCATATCAGTATAGTTAAAATAATGGCTCTAAATCGGTCATTTGGTACAAAATAAGTGTTGTGTCTTTCCTTGTGTTTATTGTGCTGAATTTAATCATCTACAATACATACAAATATTTGACAAGTTAAACTTATTATAATGAAAGGCAATATAACATTTTACTACACACAATTTTTATTACATGGCTTATATAGGTAAAATAGGTTTAAAATGTTTAAGATTCCTCAATCTACAACTTCAATCTCCTTATTTTAAACGCTTACTCAAGCAGCAAAATTTTAGTTTGTTTTAAAACACAACAATTCCCGTTATTTTTGCCCCCTTATATAGGCTAAAAATCAAGGTATCTTTTATACACACAAGTAGAAAAATGCTTAACAATTTTTTATCACTCAAATCTTTAAAATATAAATTACAGGAATTTCAAAACTGGAAAATATCCAGCACATTTTAGAACCTATCAGTGTATTAAATATAGGCAACTGTATATGTATGTGTATCTTGTTTGACATACATACATATATATATATATATATATATATATATATATATATATATATATATATATATATATATATATATATATATATATATATATATATATATTATATATATATAAACTATTATTTATAAATACCACAAATGTAAATATAATAAACATTGTATTAACAACTGAAATAGTTGCTATTATCTCTGGTATTTGAGGAATTTTAAGTTAGACCTCCAATAAAGACACATCAAAGTAGGAAAAAAAAGGTACAACAATGGCCCTGAGGGAGATCCAGTAATGTGTCTAGTTATGTCAGCTACATTACTTATATCATTTGATTTCTGCTAATTATTCTATATACTGGTATATATGTAGATGGAAAGTAATTCCTGTGGGATAGCACTGAAAACTATCATATTTACATATGTAATGAACATCATTTGCATCTATCAATTCAATAACCAAGGCAGCTGATTCATAATTCTGAGAGAGTGGGTTCTGATCCATTCTTTGCTTGGACTACATGAATTATTTCTGAACAAAACTTTTGATTTTAAATTGCTCTTATAAGTCATAAATCCAACTTTCCAACAAAAATCAAGTAAATGGATATCAGGAGAATTGTTAAGGATATAATTAACCCTAGGATAGAATGACATTCTGCTTAAGGTTAATTTTTACTTTTTTCAGTGTCTTCAACCCATTTTATACAAGGAGCATATGCCTGATGAATCTTTAGCAAATCATACTCAAGAATAAAGCATAGGCATGAAGAGTCTGATGTTTTAACAATCAAGAAGGAGGCATGGGCATGATGAGCCTGATGCTTATAACAGTCAAGGAGGAGGGCTGGGCATGATTAGCCTGATGCATATTACAGTCAAAGAAGAGGCCTGGGCATGATGAGACTGATGTCTATTAGAGTCAAGAAGGAGGCATGGGCATGGTGAGCCTGATGTCTAATACAGTCAAGAAGGAGGTATGGACATGATGAGCCTGAAGTCTACTACAGTCAAGAAGGAGACATGGACATGATGAGCCTGATGCCTATTAAAGTCAAGGAGGTATGGGTATAATGAGCCTGATGTCTTTAACAGTCAAAAAGGAGGTATGGGCATGATGAGCCTGATGCCTATTTCAGTCAAGGAGGCATGGGTATAATGAGCCTGATGTCTTTAACAGTCAAGAAGGAGACATGAGCATGATGAGCATGATGTCTATTACAGTCAAGGAGGTATGGGCATGATGAGCCTGGTGTCTATTACAGTCAAGGAGGAGGCATGGACACGGTGAGCCTGGTGTCTATTACAGTCAAGAAGGAGGCATGGGCATGATGAGTCTGATGCCTATTACAGTCAAGGAGGCATGGACATGGTGAGCCTGATGTCTATTACAGTCAAGGAGGCATGGGCATGGTGAGCCTGATGTCTATTACAGTCAAGGAAGAGGCATGGGCATGATGAGCCTGGTGTCTATTACAGTCAAGGAGGTATGGGCATGATGAGCCTGGTGTCTATTACAGTCAAGGAGGCATGGGCATGGTGAGCCTGGTGTCTTTAACAGTCAAGAAGGAGGCATGATCATGATGAGCATGATGTCTATTACAGTCAAGGAGGTATGGGCATGATGAGCCTGGTGTCTAATACAGTCAAGGAGGAGGCATAGACATGGTGAGCCTGGTGTCTTTAACAGTCAAGAAGGAGACATGAGCATGATGAGCATGGTGTCTATTACAGTCAAGGAGGTATGGGCATGATGAGCCTGGTGTCTATTACAGTCAAGAAGGAGGCATGGGCATGATGAGTCTGATGCCTATTACAGTCAAGGAGGCATGGACATGGTGAGCCTGATGTCTATTACAGTCAAGGAGGTATGGGCATGATGAGCCTGGTGTCTATTACAGTCAAGAAGGAGGCATTGGCATGATGAGCCTGGTGTCTATTACAGTCAAGGAGGTATGGGCATGATGAGCCTGGTGTCTATTACAGTCAAGGAGGAGGCATGGACATGGTGAACCTATGGGACATTATAGTTATGAAGGGGGCATAGGCCTGATGATTCTATTAAGAGAAATTATAGTCAAGGAAGTTAAATTAATTGCTTTTATAAAAGTAGTCAGGATTATCTCACTTACCAATAATACTGAGAAAACAGTATTAATTCCTCAAATAAATGTCATTCAAGAAGCATAGTTTTAATTAAAACTTCAAAGTGCAATAAGACATTAATTTTATGTGCAATAGTATGTCAACTATAATGTCAGGTCTTCAACTTGTATGTTTTTAATTATTTTATTACACAACATCATCATCTTTTTATTTATCAAAATAAATACAACTCATTTTATGAAAACACAGAATAGGGTAATATATTTACAAGTGGGCTTTGTACTCAAGTTCTTGCCTGAAAAACGAAACAAATACAACACATGATATAATTCCCAAGTTATTTGTGTGTCTGAGTTTAAAGTTAAGATAAAAGATTAATTTTTCAAGCAAAAATTTGAAGATTTGCAAAAAATGAATGTGATTTTGAATGGAATGTATAAAATATATTTATTTATAAGTAAGACGAGAAGGTCAGTAGTATAATATATGAATAACCAGGGTATCTATTTAATATGTAAGTAAACCTTCCCCAGTAAATTATTATACATTGACATATCCAAGACACATATATAAAACATAAAATTATCATTTTTAAAATGCAAGAACACATCAAGTACATTCATCAAATTATAAATTATGTTTAGAATAAATACAATGTGCTTTATTTTTATTATATAAGGTATCAGATATACAAATGACCTATGACATGTCTGACTATACCACAAAATGTAACATTTAGGTTTCAATAAAATGGCATGTTAAAAAGAATTTTATTTCAAATAAGTTTAAAAATTTATGTTTTCCCAGTGGTACAGATTACAAAAATAAAAGTAAAGTATGAAGTTGTTTTATTTTTTTATTTTTTATTTTTTTATTTATTATTATTTTATTTATTTATTTATTTTTTGACAAAAAAACACATGACATTCTATGTACAGTGAAACCTGTGAAACTGAACCCTGAGTAAATCCAAAATGTATAAAACTAAATAACTTTATCAGGTCATACCAAATTAAAATTGTCAAATCAGAAAATAAGCTATAGTTTTACAGGTGTTGTTTTATTTATTTTTTTATTTATTTACTTATTTATTATTTATTTGATTAATCAATTAATTTTTATTTATTTATTTATTTATTTATTTATTTATTTATTTATTTATTTATTTATTTATTTATTGACAGTCTCTATAACATTTTTGAGATAAAAATGACTGGATTAGATTGGATTAATGATGTTTACACCCCAGTTAAGATTCTTTCACCTATATTGTGGCAGTCAGATCTTGGTTGGTGGAGGAAACTGTAATACCTGAAGAATCCCTTGACCTTTGACAAGCTAACTAATAAAATTTCTTTCACTTAAACCTAAGCAGTGAGAGGCAGTGTGCACATGCATTTTAGAGAAAAATGACAACCCCCCCCACCCCCCCAAAAAAAAAAAAAAAGAAAAAAAAAAAAACAGAGTAATTATCAAGAGTTGAGTTAAGTAATGATGTTTATCATCCCAGTCAAGAATATTTCACCTATATTGAGATGTCACCAGCTATAGGCGAAAGGTGCAGAAATTTTGCCTGTGCATTGCACTAATGGCATTATACAGCAGGGTTCTTTATCATGTTATGTCTAATTTGACACAAGACCTTGTTTATTTTAAGTTCCCATCCAAAGAACAGTGATTTCATTTTGTAATGCCAAGTGCTTGGGAAAGAACAGTCACTACCCATTTTCAAGTCATGGGTTAGACCTGGTCAGGGTTTGAACCCAGGACCTCCCACTTACAGAGCTACACTCTACTAACTGAGCTACCACAGTGGTGAGTAATTATTAAGGGATATGAAAAAGTGGAAAGGGAAGAACTGATAAATAAGGGATATAAACCTTTCCTATAGCACAATATGTAATGAACAATTATGCACCAAAAACAATAATTATATTAATCAAAGGGCTGTAACTCCCTGAATTATAGCTGCAAATCCGAGTAAGAAAATTAAACTCAATCTGTAAATTTTTAAATGTTATTGAATAGCAAGATGCTGAATTAATCTACAAATTAAACAAAACATAATTTAAAGTTACTAGGTGACAAAAAAATAATCTCCTTTTCACCTTAAAACAGTCACAAAATAAACTGTGAAGAAAATTAACAAAACCTAAGATAACTTGTTATAAAATTGTCAGTGCCCTCATTATTATATGTCCATTTATGATAAATTATGGGCAAAAATAGATATTTTATGATACCTATACAGACAAATAAATTCTCACAAACTTCACCGACTGATCTAGTCCCATAGAAGAGAAATACATGTAAAAATATTTGTTTTATTCTTCCATAAATTTGAAATATTTTTAACATAAAAATATGATAGAAATCATAAAAATGTTGTAAAATAATTCAGGTGTTTCATAAAATAACAAAAAATGCCAACAATTTCTACATAAAACATTTAAACAGTAATTATCATGTCCAGTCTGACCCTAAACAAGATAGAATTGGTTATTATTTATGAATGTTATTATATGATACAGCTTGTCAGACAACTAATAAACAGCAAGTTTATAGGACTATCTCCTGTGTTTATTATCTCTCGGTCTTGGTCCAGTTGATGTTAGTGGTCAATTGGTCAGTGATATAGTGTAAAACATTGTGTGTGTGTGTGTGTGTGTGTGTGTGTGTGTGTGTGTGTGTGTGTGTGTTTAATGGATTATTTTCACACATAGGAGACTGCATCGTGTTGGATTTGAACCAATGCAACAAGATTCATGTTGTTGATTTAGACCAATCAACCCCACTGGACAGAACTCCTGCAGTAGCTCAGTTTTTAGAGTGCTCACTCCGGTAGGTGGGAGGTGGTGGGTTCAAACCACAACCAGGTCTGACCCAAGACTTAAAAGTAGGTGGTGACTGTTCTTTCACCAAGCACTTGGCATTACGAAATGAAAGTCACCGTTCCTTAGGTTGGGAATTTTAAATAAATGAGGCCCCGTGTCATGGTAGGCATGGCTGTATAATGACATCAGCACAATGCTCAGGGAAAATTTCTGCACTTTCACTTATAGCTGGCAACATCTTGATATAAGTGAAATAATATGACTTGGATGTTAAACACCATTACTCAACTCAACTCCCAGTGGAAAGAGGTAAGCTGCTTGAAAATGAAATGCTTTGAACATGATTAATTATTTATTGTGTTACACTATTGATGTTGTGCTATTGTCCAAAAAAATCATAAAAAAAATATTTTTAAAGAAATTAAAATATATAATTATAATGCAGTCTGCAACATCCATCTTATATTCCACTCTTCAAGCTGTCAAACACCAGGACTAAACAACCTCTATTTTACAAAACAGACAATATAGAGGTCACTGGGTCAAGGATTTCTTTCAGTACATGAATGATAAAGAACCAGGGTTAAACCCCACAACCTCAAACTTACAAAAGCAAGCAATGTTTTCCACCATGCCACTGGTCACTGAGTGTCTTAACACATAATAAATGTGTTACAGTAGCCACAACAGCTGTTAGTTAATTATTTATCAGTAAATAACAGATGTATATCATTTGATTTTATACCCAATAAGACAAGATAAACATGGCTTTATGTGAAATGTATATTTGTATCATCTTATTTAGATACTGAGCAATAATTAGGAAATACTGTCCACATATACATCAACACTGTCATAATAACCCATGAAATAAAGTGTTATAGTACAGGCATACCGTAACATGTAGACTTAGGTTGGCATTAGATGCTGAGCCACTGTCCACATTTCTAGGAACAGATAACTCATATAAATACGATTTTTGGGAGAGAAGTCATGATGCAGCCTATGATAAAAAATAACCCTTCAACTAGAATTGGGGTCAAATTACTTGATCTATTTGTTCCTAGGAAACTTTTATATCCAAAGAACTGAAGTTACAAAAATAATTTACTGACTTGAGCAAAGGACTCATTGAAAAAAAAAAACATTTTAACACAACCAAGAACAGGACACAATACAAGACTACGAGACAAGACAAGAAAAATGGGACTAAGATCTAAAATGTGGACAAAAAAAAAAAAAAGAGAAGAAAATGAAAAAAAAAAAAAAAAAATCACATAAAAAAATATCTAGGAAGTACTGAGGCAAGAACTCATAATTACCCTGGATTTGAAGGACATTAGAACCTATAGGCTATGTAAGTGCATGCAGTAATGTCATTTATGTGTGACTTTGTACATGTGCATGTGAGTGCATAAAATACTGTCATTTATGTGTGTCTTTGTACATGTGCATATGAGTGCATGCAGGACTTTCAAGTCATGTTTGACTTTGGACATGTTTGAGTGCATGCATGACTTTAATTGATGTTTATTGGCATTCCAATCAGTTAAAATCAATAAATCAATATTTATAGGCAAAACAATCTGTGACATTAATTGATCATAATATTGATACACATCATTTAGTTGTGAATTATGAGAATAGACATCCCCTTAATTTATGAGATCATTTCTTAGTACACACATACCATACTAACACTGCTTGAACAGATATAGGATATGTTATGTTATAACAAGACAAATTGTATTTAGTTTAATCTTTGAAAAATTTCTTTATTCCGAGCTTTGAAAATAAAAATATTTTAAGTCAATTGTCAGAAATTAGAGGTTTTTATAAAATCTTGATTTTTAATTTGTATAGAAATATTTCAAATTGTGAACATGTATTAACATCTTTATATATACAGCTTAATCCTGTCAAAAATATGTTTCTATGTAAATGTGTCAAATCTTGGTTCTGATGGCTTCCTCCCCCTCCTCCCCCCTCCAGGCTTCCCCCCCGCACCCTGTTTCTCTTTCCCAAATTCTCCTCTCTCTCTCTCTGAGCATGTTTAAGTATCTAACATCAGGTTTCTCAGTAAGTTACATCTAAAGGTGTGAAATCAGGATTATGATTATCATTTTTGGTGTCAAATCAGCCATAGATAATACATGTACCTAACGACACCTTTAAGAGAATCCATCAAAAATGGGAAAAATACCTTGAGTAATAAATAAGATTTTCATCCATATTTAGAATTAAACTTTATTTAATACACAACAGATAAATCTGTGATTTGATTTGACCACAAAGATGGGTGAGTGGGTGCTAAGAGAATAATAGCTTGACATAAAATTTGACCATGCACAAAAAAATAAAATTTGAATGACCATTAATAAAAAGCAGATCATTACAAAATTACTGAGCCTATCCTCCAAAGATTACACACTATCCATGGTATGTCAGCTGTTTTGTAAAGTTTTACTTAGATTTGATAAGAGCATGACTTTATTTGATTACAAACAGATCACTTTTACCACGTTTTATTTATGATATTTAAATATCAACTCAATATGATAAACATGAGGAAAGAGTTTTATAACCATAAACAGTGTTTGTTAAAATATACTATCCCACTGTGCTTTACAAACTTGGACCCCAGAAATCTCCCCAGCAGTAAGCTCAAAGTATCAGAAGTACTGATAGCTTTTATATACATGAGGCTAGGTAAGGGACAAAAATGTGTTAGAATTACGGTAGGCATGTGTTTTACCATCACTACTGAAAATACTGGTAATTTGTTGATCTTACCTCTGGTGCTAACAACAACTTTCCAGTTTTACATTTATACAATACTTATCCCAATATGAGAAGGCTGTTGTGGCTAAGTGGTCTAAAGCACACATTTACAGATCACAGTACCTCTCACTGTCTATGTTGAACCCTACTTGGGCAGATCATAATCTAAGAAAGTTTCATGAAGATAATATGATAGTGGTTTTCTCAAGGCACTCTATTTTTCTCCATCAGTCCCAGATCCGTGTTCACAGCTGTATGTGAAGAAAAAAAACTCTTGACTGGACATAAAATACCAATACACCATACCACTCCAGACACAGGTTTAAGCTTCGATATTCCAAGTCAAGTAAAGTTTACACCCTAGTCAGGATTCTTTCACTTATATTGAGATGGTCAGTTCTGAGATAGTGGAGAAAATTGGAGTACCTGGAGAAAACAAACGACCTTCAGCAAGGGAACTGTCAATCTTTCTCACACTAGAATCAGCCCAAGCAGGATTCAAACCTAGATGACAAGAGGCAATGTGATCTGTACATGTACATTTTAGACCACTCAGCTACTGAGGCCCCATAGACCAACAGGGGTAGTAGTTTCCATCATGATACAGGTACATGTACTACCATGATGCTTGGCTTTAAGGAACATATCAAACAGGATTTATCATAAACTGTAACCTCAAATTTTTTTTAAATAATTTTTTTTTTTTTTTTTAAAAAAAGAAGAAAATTCAGGGCCTCAATAAATGGTTGTACATTAAACTTCAAAATATAAATTTGATATTATAATGAACCAAAAGATTAATGGAAATAATAGAGGATTATGGGTAAAAATAGTTCAAGTATACTTATAACCCAACAAACACGAATCTCAACAAGTTTGTACATACAGGTATAATATACACATATATTCAATTAAGTTTCAGGTGAAAACACTTTAAAGTACACCAAATTATTCAAAAAATGACCTAATATATATCCAAGATGTTATCAGTAAATATCATTATAATATACATGTACACCCGTCCATAATTAGAAGTATTTATCTGACAAGAAGTATAAAAACAGCTACCGATACGGGCTATAATTAAAGTACCCTGCCTGGTTCTAGAAATGATATATTTACATACTTAGTGAAATCAAATAAAATATATATAGTGATTTATATACAAATTTTGAAAATACACTTTTCAAACAAGAATTACAAAGAATTATATGTCCTTCCTTGCTATTAAGGTGTGTACAATTTGTAACACTAAATATGAACATTATATTTATGATTGACACTGGAAAAAATACTATGCACTGACTCTATCTCAAGCATGCAAGGAACAAACTACCTCCCCAACCAATCAATCAATCAACCAACTGACTGACCTATCAACCACACAACCAAGCAGGCAGCTACCTGTCCAATCAATCAATCAATCTACCAAGCAACCACCCAACCCAGCAGGCAACTACCTGTCCAATCAATCAATCAATCAATCAATCCACCAAGCAACCACCCAACTAAGCAGGCAACTACCTGTCCAATCAATCAATCCACCAAGCAATCAACCAACCAAGCAACTGCCTACCCAGATGTATCAATACACCAACCGACTCAGAAGCAACCACCCGAGCAAGCAAGCAAATGCCTACCCTATCAATCAATCGATCACTGGATCAATAATTCAATCACTGGATCAATCAATCAATCATGATTTAATTTTCATTATTTCTCTGATAAAGTATTTACCTATATAACTCATTTTAATCCCCCTATATATCAGTGCAGTGTCATAATTTGACATTTTACATAAATTATACCTTTTAAGTACTCTATCTTTATTTCTGTCTATAAATAACAAATACAGCCCTACATTTAGAAAAAAATATCAAATGAAGGAGAAAAATTGAAATTGAGATATTATAATTCAACAGAATTGACTAATTGAAGAGATTGGTGATGAGAATTTATAATTAGATCAAAAAAGTAATGTCTGAGGCTAGTGATCAGACAGAATATAAATGAACTTAATTGTAACAAGTCTGTCTGAAAAACAGTATGTGCAATGAAATAAAACGTACTTAATGTGTGTAATTACAGCCATACATCATTATACAATCCATACACAGCACTCAGATAAATTAGTCCTTATTCAGAAAAAAGTCATTAAAAACTGCATTCTATTTCTTCTAGGACCACATTTTTTTTTACAAAATCTTTCAAAAGTCCATGGGGAAGATAAAAAGTCAACAGCTACCATGTTTTAAAAGTTCTGTGTTATGATTGGAAAAAAAAATCAACAACTGCCATGTTAAGGAATGAAGTGCTGGGTTATAAATACTTCAAGTATAGTTAATTTCCAAAAAAAGCGTAATGTCAGCATAGTAATATACAAAACTTTCTGTGTCAACTGAACCATTCAGTATAGTGAGATACAAAAACTTTCTATGTCAACTGAACCATTCAGTATAGTAAGATACAAAACTTTCTATGTCAACTGAACCATTCAGTATAGTAATATACAAAACTTTCTGTGTCAACTGAGCCATTCAGTTTAGTAATATACAAAACTTTCTATGTTAACTAAACCATACAGTATAGTAATATACAAAACTTCCTATGTTAACTGAACCATTCAGTATAGTAAGATACAAAACTTTCTATGTTGACTGAACCATTCAGTATAGTAAGATACAAAACTTTCTATGTTAACTAAACCATACAGTATAGTAATATACAAAACTTTCTATGTCAACTGAGCCATTCAGTATAGTAATATACAAAACTTTCTATGTTAACTAAACCATACAGTATAGTTATATACAAAACTTTCTATGTCAACTGAACCATTCAGTATAGTAATATACAAAACTTTCTGTGTCAACTAAACCATACAGTTTAGTAATATACAAAACTTCCTATGTCAACTGAACCATTCAGTATAGTAAGATACAAAACTTTCTGTGTCAACTGAACCATTCAGTATAGTAAGATACAAAACTTTCTATGTCAACTGAACCATTCAGTATAGTAATATACAAAACTTTCTGTGTCAACTAAACCATACAGTATAGTAATATACAAAACTTCCTATGTCAACTGAACCATTCATTATAGTAAGATACAAAACTTTCTGTGTCAACTGAACCATACAGTATAGTAAGATACAAAACTTTCTATGTCAACTGAACCATACAGTATAGTAATATACAAAACTTTCTGTGTCAACTAAACCATACAGTATAGTAATATACAAAACTTCCTATGTCAACTGAACCATTCAGTATAGTAAGATACAAAACTTTCTGTGTCAACTGAACCATTCAGTATAGTAAGATACAAAACTTTCTGTGTCAACTGAACCATTCAGTATAGTAAGATACAAAACTTTCTGTGTCAACTGAACCATTCAGTATAGTAATATACAAAACTTTCTGTGTCAACTGAACCATTCAGTATAGTAATATACAAAACTTTCTATGTCAACTGAACCATACAGTATAGTAAGATACAAAACTTTCTGTGTCAACTGAACCATTCAGTATAGTAAGATACAAAACTTTCTATGTCAACTGAACCATTAAGTATAGTAAGATACAAAACTTTCTATGTTAACTGAACCATTCAGTATAGTAAGATACAAAACTTTCTATGTCAACTGAACCATACAGTATAGTAATATACAAAACTTTCTATGTCAAATGAACCATACAGTATAGTAAGATACAAAACTTTCTGTGTCAACTGAACCATTCAGTATAGTAAGATACAAAACTTTCTATGTCAACTGAACCATTAAGTATAGTAAGATACAAAACTTTCTATGTTAACTGAACCATTCAGTATAGTAAGATACAAAACTTTCTATGTCAACTGAACCATACAGTATAGTAATATACAAAACTTTCTATGTCAACTGCGCCATTCAGTATAGTAAGATACAAAACTTTCTATGTCAACTGAACCATACAGTACAGTAATATACAAAACTTTCTATGTCAACTGAACCATACAGTATAGTAATATACAAAACTTTCTATGTCAACTGAACCATACAGTATAGTAATATACAAAACTTTCTATGTCAACTGAACCATACAGTATAGTAATATACAAAACTTTCTATGTCAACTGAACCATACAGTATAGTAATATACAAAACTTTCTATGTCAACTGAACCATACAGTATAGTAATATACAAAACTTTCTATGTCAACTGAACCATTCAGTATAGTAATATACAAAACTTTCTATGTCAACTGAACCATACAGTATAGTAATATACAAAGCTTTCTATGTCAACTGAACCATTCAGTATAGTAAGATACAAAAGAATTTGAAGCTATCTTGTCTTTTTATTAATACTTAATGCCTATATATATACATCAAGATAACTGATAACTACTCTGACAACTTTGAGTTACCAAGCCCTGACAACTTTTATCTCAAAACACACATAGCTATAGAGTTTTTAAAACTTAGTTCCTTAAAATATGAAAGCTTGCTGCTTGTCCAGTGAAAAAGATCAAACACATGTTTTCGAGCTACAAATTATATAGACAATTTTAAAAGCAAAATAGAGAGGTTTGGTGTAATATTTTAAGTCGCTTGGCCACTACGGGCCCTTAAAAGCACTTATATCAAGGCAGTCAGTTGTTGGATCCTTATAAATGAAATAAAAAAGACTTTACTGGAAAAGCAAAATTGGGTGCATTGTTTGTTTACTTAATCTATAAGAAATGTACGATATTTTACAATGATGTGAGAGTGTATGGTACAATCTTGTCTGAATCCATACTTTAGCTAGCTAGAAACCACATTTAGTAACTTCCACACTTGATAAATGTGATTAAAACTAAAGACAGAAAACGTGTTGCAAACACTGCACATATCTGTCAGATCACCAACCTATTGATAGAGATGTTTCCAAATAATGATAAAATTGTGCCGACAGCTTTATCATGACATGCATGACCAAGCACTGTGGTTTCCTTAACTTCTGAAGTTTAACCTCTGATATGATAAGCATTTACAGCTGTTTGTCTTCCAACCAAAATAAGAGATGTTGGTCAAACAGAAAATAAGTCATTAATCAAAAACAATAAAAACCCACAATAATCCTTATTTATTAGGGAAGATAAATCAGCCATTTCTTGTCAAAACGTTGAAACCCATCAGATACCAATCATCTTATATATGTATTGTCTCTCTAAGGGTCTTAATATAACAGACATATCAGGGGTATTTGTATTTCAGGAAACACATATATATATGTACATATGGTATGTGTTCAGTGTTATTGTTTTTAGAACTCCCTGAGTTGCGTGAGTTGCGTGAGTTGCGAGTTGCGAGTTGCGAAGTTCATGTTATATCTTGCATCTGATATCTCTTGGTTTTGTCTTCATATCTGATTTCTGCTAGACATATCAGTGTTTTTTTGTCTGCAGCTTGGCATCAGAAAACAATGAAGCCTAGTTCACACAATTTTTTTTCTTTCATGTTTTTTAACTTCATTTTTTAAAAATATTTCAACACAACAATAACATCTGATAAAGTTTACAGTAGCCTACTGTTTCGTAAGTACAGTTGTTTGTGGAATGGCCCAGGCACTTTAGAACACATAAGGGCAGGGCAGGTTAAACAATAATATAGGAACTAAAGGGCAATTAATCCAATGTTGCTGTTATGTTGTCAAAGAAATTCGCTTTAACTCTGTTCTTAGATTTTTAGTTGTTCAAATATCTTTGCATTTTGGTTCAGCTAAAATGAACTGAAGCACCTGCTGGTGTGTTACACTTCCCTATATTTATATATATATATATATATATATATATATATATATATATATATATATATATATATATATATATATATATATATATATATATATATACAGGAATGAGATTTAGGCTTACCAGGTAACTGTATACCACCTCTGGTGAATTTCAAGTCTCTTGTTGTTAACAATGTAAATCACCAACATAGAACATTCAATTTCAATACCACAAAAAAAACTTTCTATACATACCAATCCCAAAAATTTATGACTAAATGACATAATTATGAATGGCATAATCAAGAATATTCACATTATGTAAAATTATACATACATCAAAGGAGCTAAATATAGTAGTCATTCTCTATAACATTTTCTATTAAACTGAAGTAACAATGGAATTTATTCGAACAAAAAAAAAAAAAAAAAAAAGAATAAAAAAAAGAATATTCTTAGTTATCAAATAAATAATAAATAAATAAATAATAATAAATCAAATAAATAAAGAATAAAAAAATAATAATAACAAAAATAAAATGTTTAGAAAACATATTTTTCTTACAAACTGTTTATCTAAAACACATCTGAATGACACACAATTAAGGTTCAATTAATATTGCACCTAGTGAAATAAAAAAAAAACTTTTTGTGCACGTCCTAGCCTAGCTATTTAATGAAATGGCTATTACAATGACAACAGACCTTTGGCAGTGTCAAAATTAAAACAAAAGGTTCATGACTTAACACTGTTTTAGAGGTCAAGGGGTTAATAACAATGCACTGAGTTGATTTGATGTGGTGCTCGATTATGACAATTCTAAACTTAAGTCATATTTTTTGTTCTTAATTTCAAGTTCTTTTTTCTCACACTGTAAGGTTATAACACCGAGGGTCAAGTCTTTATTAAAATTGGTAAGTTTTTATTTCTATATTTTAGTTTCTATGCAAGTTTGTCCATCTTAGGTGTAAATATAGCAATACTGGTAATAATTTAATCTGATATTTGATTTCTGTTATGAAGTATCGTCTTCCTGCTATCACAAGGTGCAATCAACATATTCCCAATTTAAGATGTTGGCATTACTTGACTTCATGAACATCTTCTATAAAATTGAGGATGATAAAGCATGAATAACACTCTTAGTAATTGCCCATATTCTCTCTCTCTCTCTCTCTCTCTCTCTCTCTCTCTCTCTATATATATATATATATATATATATATATATATATATATAACATTTAACAGTTTAAAATAAGCATTCCCACAATAGATAAAGGTCTTTTGAGGACAAATATTAAATTATGATAGCATATCATAATACCAGACAGACTGATACAAATAAAAGTTTTCACATTTTTATGATAAAAAAACCAAGATAGAAATCTCAAGATTTCTCATATAGACTGTTGATTTTAAATGACTTGATGAGGGAAGTTTTCCATGCACCAGTCCCCAGGAAGACCATTTTAATTCCTGATAAATCTGATCCCCTCGTATATGTTAAAGTTAGTCGCTATCAATTGTATGTACACCTAATTTAATTGGAATTTTTTTACCTGTGGAATTAGATACTTTAGAACCTTAACACTGACTTTTTGTGAATACCTGTACATTTGGATATATTGTACTTGTTTTTTATTATGATAATAATACCCCTAAATATTATACTCATGTAATAGTGTATTATATTAATAGTGCAGGTTTATTCACCATTATCAAAACAATACCTGTTAGTCAGCAAAATAAATCGATAATCATTTTTATAATTCATAAAGGTTATTAAAATTTTGGGAGGTAAAAATCAGGCAGGATTAAGAGTTATGAAGAGTATAACCTTACTTTATTTGTCAGGTTTGTAACCTGATATTTGAGCCACACACAAACATGGTAGTCAGAAGTCTGCTAAATAACCTTTGATAAGTCAGGTGCAGTCATTTACATGGTAAGCAAGAGAGTATAATGTTTGATTTATACAGGTGTAAAATTGCTATATAAAATGGGGAAAATGCATGATTGGACCAAGAATCAAATCCCAGGCTCCTGCATTACAAAGTGATCAACAAACTTAGCTACAAATGCCACCCTTCTAGTTTTCATATCAAAACAGCAGGGTTCATTTCTGAAATATTGCATATGTCAGCTACCTAAGAAGATTTGCAAGTCAAATATAACAGGAAGGGAAAAATTGCAAGATTGTATTGGGGATAAATATGGCTTTTAACATCCCATGAAATGTTACAATTGTCAGAGAAAAGCGAACAGATGTTGAACATTTTGCAAGTTTGATGCCTATAATAAAGAATGTTCTAGAAAAAAATAAATCTCCATCAGTAATGTCCTCACAACTTAAAGCAAAGGACAAAAAAAACCTGTTTTCATGATTTTCAATGCTAATAGCAGCACTGCTCTTTAAGAGCATAGATCCCTTGAATTGAGCATGTCTGTCTCCAAACCATGGTTGTCTATAGAAGCATGAAGAGCATTTTATGTTGATATCTAACTGGTGTTGATAATAAACATTTTGTCCTATATCAGAATGTAATGATCTTCATGAACAAGTAATAATACTTTCTCACAGGAAAAATATATCAAGTTTTGGCAAAAGAACTGAAAAACTATCACACATTAAGATTTGTCTAAGTGGGATTCAAACATAGATGAGAAGAGATATTGTAATGTTTAAGATGATGCTTTGGACCACTTGGCCACTGAGGCAATCTATAAGGTCTATAAATGTCTTGGGTCGCAACTTTACAATGAATGTATTATTGGTGTCAAATGTACAAGTATTTTAATGTTTCAACAAAAAAAAAAAAATTGGATTGATAATTTTTTTAGCAATCTTTTATGTTTTGTAACAAATGAGGCCCTCTTTGTTACAAATGTAAACTTTTTCCTATTTGTATGGAATGACTGGTCAAAGACATACAGTTGTACATAGATAAAGTTGATTTTATTGCAAGCTCTATGTTTTTTTCTTTCTGTTTTGTTTTGTTTTTTTTTTCCCAAATCTGTCTGATTTGCTAGACTAGAGTAGAAAACTAAATCAAAAAGCAGGAAAACAGTCAACTAATTCAGTGAAATTTTAAATTAAAAAGCAGGAAAACAGTCAACTAATTCAGTGAAATTTTAAATTAAAAAGCAGGAAAACAGTCAACTAATTCAGTGAAATTTTAAATTAAAAAGCAGGAAAACAGTCAACTAATTCAGTGAAATTTTAAATTAAAAAGCTGGAAAACAGTCAACTAATTCAGTGAAATTTTAAGAAAAATTAAAAATGTTCTTACAGTTTTCATTCAAGATTTTACGAGCCCAAGTTAATAAAATTATAATTTCATTTTATGAAAAAGCATAACTATGAATACAAGATCTTATAAAAAAAGTTTGCTTTTTTAAAAAAAAAAAAAAAAAAAAACAGTAAAAAGTTTCAGCTTCCATTAACATAATGACATAATATTAGTATACAACTTTATACATGAGAAACCAATATCATAATAATACACCTGTATTAGAATGACAACAATATTATAATTATGCACTTGTCTCCTTGTTTATTTATTATGGTGTATTTAGAATCAGAAAATCCAGGATAGGGTGTCTGTATACAACATAAATAAAGCAGAACAAATGCATGTACAAAAGCATGCATTACATGTACAAGAGGTCTCTGGGTAGAAAGTTAATGAAACAGAATACTAAACAATAATTTATCATAGGTGTTCATAGATGTTAAAGTAAACAACCCTACATATATTTATCAAAATTTTAAACTTTAATTTTAAACAGTTTGATCTTATTTTTAAGAGAGAGTTAATGATTTTTATGTATTCAGGTTAAGATGTGATCAAGTTTCTAAGAGAAACAGAAATAGGTTAACCATTACCCTTTTAAAATGCAAATCAAACTACCACTGAATCCATTATTTTTACTGCTGTTTTTATCTATAAATTTAGGTTTAATCTAAGAGAAAATAACTCAAGCAATAATCTCTTAAATTTTCTCAGAAATAAACTTGATCTAGATATTTTACTTTTCATCAGTTTTATTTCTCAGACTATTAATCAGTATAACTGTTAATTTCCTCACCAATTACTAAAATCTCTCTAGATTTTTAACATCACAAACTCATGCCTTTTTTAAAGCCATTTTACTAGTGATGAATACTTTAAACTTACATACATTAAATATCAATTACTTATACACATGTAATTACAAGTGTTAAACCAAATTTTTTTAAATAATAATGAAAATAAAATTTGTCCATAAAATACAAAATATGAAACTGGCCAAAAAATGGAAGAATTAGCAAAAAAAAAAAAAAAAAAAAAAAAAAAAAACAAGAAGAGTGAGAGATGTAAAAAATATCAGGGGAAAAAAAAGGAAAAAGAAAACAATAAAAAAGAAAAAGAAAAGAATTTTTGAAGCATGATGCAGATAAAGAATAGAAACAGATCTTAATGTCAAATCTTTCTTATATCACCTATCTATCAGATATATAAAAAAAGTTTATAAAGGGTCATAAACTTTATTATCTTAGACAATCAGTAAGGATTTTTTTCACTCTGAGATTGAAGTCGTCAGACCATCTTCACACAAACAGATGCTTATGATAATTCACGGTGTTTAGAATACCGAGATATTCATGATAGATGGCACTGGTATGGTATCAAATAGGAATTATTCATGGAATCATAAAAAATGACAATTACATGTTAACCCTACAATATATGGCCACACATGTAACAAAGAAGAAGGAAAGTTTCTGGAATTTTCAAAGAGCATGGAACATCATGACCAATTTTTCAACATTGTTGAGAGTTTATGACATACTGTGTATGGCTTAGTTTATCTTCATTACCAGTAAACAGCTCTATTTTCATTTACACATCCTTTTTGTGATTACAAGCGATGAGGAGTATCTCAATGTAAAATTTTGAGATTGTCATTTCTGTAAAATTAATTTTTAATTATTTCAATATTTATTAGTTTTTGGGATTATTATTTCTTTTGACAAAATTGATCTATGCTAAGACTTTAATGTTAAAAATACAGAGGTACTTGTTGATGGATGGATATTAACAAGACCACAAAAAGAACATTAAGTAAAATAACCTTGCTAATTAGTTTGAGACTAGGTGCTCTGGAAGACTAACCATCTTACTTGCTAATTTAAACAACAAATGAATTGTACATCATTTAAAAGACACCTATAACAATTTTAACAGTTACTTTTATCTTCCCATGGCAAATACTTTTATTTTGATTTTACTATTTTTGAATACATAATATTTCTTTTTTTTAACAACTATATATTTTTACAAAAGGTTGAAATTTCAGACATTAATTTAAACTTAATTCCTTGTTAGTCATATTTTCCTGTGATTCATTACAACCACAAACAACCATGAAAAAATCTTTTAAAAAATGATTTTGTGAAATTGATACAGCAGGTTGAGAAGTTCAAGTAGATCAAACCCAAGAAAAAAAAAGAAGAAAATAATGTGTATTTGTATAAATACTTCAGAAAGTAATAAAATATTTTAGACCCAATTCACATGAAGACTGGTACACATGTATATAAATGTGTCCCTGGCAAAATATGATCCTGCTGACTTCTTAAGTAAAACGGACCTTTATGTGATCAAATTACAAAGAATAACCTTTTTTAGTTTTTGATGTGAATTTATTCTATATATGCTTTTAAGAATTAAAAATATGTTATCTTTTTTTAAAAACATAAAACTTTTATATCTGAACTTTAAATGAAATCTAACATGTATTGAAATATCTTAAAATAAAAGTAAAAATTGAAAAGAAAAGGTTATTCAGGTATGTGAGTACGGTAGTTAATATTTGTTGAGGACACTTTGCCTTGAAATAAGTAAATAAATCATTTTCTTGCACTTATTAATAGTTAAAATTAATCATTAACGTATTTTCCAAAAATTAAATAATAAAAATAAAAAATTCAAAAATGTTCTGATGATAAATCATAAATTAAATATGCACCTGAAATCTAAACAAAATAATTTTGATGCACCTGATGATATAAGTAGCTGTACATCTTAGTTGTCTGGCTACGTCAGGTAAGGGTTATTGTTTATCTTATATCAAGGTAAGATGTGTGATATTACAATAATGATAAAACCCTTTTCTCACATACCCTGAAATAAGTGACAAAGGTATGTTGTCCAAAGTTAGAGGCTATCAAATGATCAAAGAGTTAGCTGGAGATATGCCAGGGGTCACTGGTGTATCAACTGGGTGTTATATAGACTTGCCCAATACACATTAATTAGCAGTTGTTATAGGGGTCATCTAAGTGTATGGTGTTCAGTGGATGACAAATATAGTAATAACTTTATTTTTAGTTAAACCACAATTTGATCAGATACAAAAATTTAATAGGTAGTTGTTGTGCAGAAATATATATACAATGTATACATGTATACACTAAATATTAAAATAGAAAGAACAGATCTGAAAAGTAAGCTTTATAGTGCCACAAAAATATTGATTAATACCTTTATCATCTCCAGTTTGATTGGAGATGTCTATCTAGTCACTCATATAGTAGTCTCTTCAATATGACACAAAGTGCTCATCACAAGTAACTAGACACCCCTAGCACTGCAGTTTATATAATATTTTACAGGATAAAATAAATTTACTGAATTAAATGACTTCTGAGCATCACCATATAATAAACTGCTGGAAAGCAATGGCACTAAAGACAGAGCACTTTGTAAAGCTTTCAAAAACATGAACTTGAAAATAGCCAGTACAACCTCAAGAAAAAGAAGAAGCAATGGTTAAATGCATAAAGAATAAAAACAATGTATTAAAACATTGATATGATCATACAAAATGTCTGATTGTGAACTGAATACAATGTCAAAATAATTTACAGTAGTGTAATTAAAGTCATTCTTGTGGGCTCAATCCATCTTATCTATTTTATGACTTCTTTGCTATTTTGTATTTAAGATGATCATCTACCATATTTATTTATATCAGAATTAATGAAGTAGGAGACTGGTTCATTATTTTGTATCTTATAATACATTAAAAAGAAACTTGTACTGCATTTATCAGATTGAAAAAAAAAAAAAAGAAAAAGAAGCTGACAATAGCCAGGTGGTGTGACCAAGAACACAAAGCAACACATCCGTGGAGAATCAAAACGAGACAAAATAAATATTTATTAGGTATTAAAACTTCTGCCTTTGGATGGACAAAAGATGACCAATAATTTCTGACTTGATAGACACTAGATTTCCAGTTATTTCTAACTTTTGATGCACACTGGATGATCAGTTATTTCTGACTTTGGACGGACACTAGATGATAGAACTTTGGATGAACACTGGATGACCAGTTATTTCTAACTTTCGATGCACACTGGATCACCAGTAGTTTATTTGAAATCAAGTCTTTTCGCAAATGAAACAAGAAAACTGTGATTACCAGTGCAGTCATTTAATGCATGTACATTACAATCATGCAGCCTATACTTATAAAAATATCTGCAGCCTAAACTAAAATCTCTGTCCAAACTTTAAACATATTACAGAAATAAAATTTTAAAAAAAAATTTCGAAATGTAAAAAAAAAATGAAATGTTTAAAGTTTTATTTCACACACACAAAAATGTTTATATAGTTTTAATCTTGACCAAAATAATAATAATAATAAAATAAAAAATAAAAAATTTGTAGAATTTTTCATGTAAAAAGGCAAGCTTAATAATCCCTCCTTGTTGAACCTCTCAATCTACAATAATAGGTCCTCTCTGACTTAGTTTCCTCAAACTTTATTATTCAGGTCCATGGTTCTAATATTTGATTAAGTAGATCTTCTACCAGATCCACACCTTCAAAGGTTTTAACATAAAGCCAGTAGTTAGATATATATCTATCTTAAACAATCAATGTTTTTATTTACATTTATAATCATCCAAAATAAGTAGACCTGTGTTTCTTGTATTTCTCACATAGAACATATAAAATACAATATATCATGCTGGTTCTCTTTATCCTGTGTTTTTTTTTTTTTCATTTTAATTCAGAAAAAAATTAATGGGAAAAATCTAGATTTGAATAATTATTAATATAAATACATAAAATATTGTACTGGCTAATTATTCATTATTAATATTTTTCTTATTTTCGTCCTGATTAAAAATTCAAATTCTCTTGAATATGGTTACAAAAATTACTAATTTATCTAAAAAAAAAAAAAAAAAAAAAAACAACAACAATTAAGACTTATTTGGTAATACATGTATTAAAATTTCATTTTGAACCACTTATCATAATAAACTATGTACAAGTTTTTGTTTGTTTGTTTTTGTTTTTGTTTTTTTTTTCCTGAAAGATTATAACTAATTTATCAAATAAATGTTCAAAATAAATTTGTTTAAGTTTTTTTAGTCTAACTTAAAATTCTAATGGGTGACATATAACTAGACACTGACTATTTTAGCTCTTTTTTTAACATCATCCGAGTTGATCATTTTGCACAGAAAGCAGATATTGATATGCATAATTAATTAAAAACATAATTACTGCACTGGATCAATCTTAGTTGGTTTATTTAACACTGAATCAATTACAGAAAATGCATACAGAATTCATAATGACAGAAAACACTAGCATTCTTTAAAAAAAATTTTCCCAAACATTTTGATAAATAAATAAATATTAGTATTTATCAAAAACTTATTTATTTGTGAACGTAAGTAAATATATGTTATCAGTATAATGCATTCAGAAAATATTTATAAAACTTTATTTTGAAACATATCAGAAAGTAGTCTAATTTTAATGAGATTAGAGCCGGTGTTGTTTCAATACAAATTATTCCATTATTCTTTAACGCGTCAATAATTCCTAAATCTCCAATATTGTTTTAATAGATTTCGGCCAATACACAGATATTTAGTATGATATCAAATCCCAGTTAAAATAAATACCTTCTTAAATCACGTATATTTGAACATTTTGTTTACATTAGAAATAGACATATAACGTGGCTATTATAACTAATCGCTGAAATGAAACTAAAAGTATTCTTACCTCCGACCACCAGGTGAAGAAAACTACAGGTTAATAAACACAATATTACTAAATTCATCTTCTAATTAAATTCCATGAATTTTATATCCCCACATATGATGTAACAACATCTTTGGCAGGAGCAAGGTAAACTTTTAACAAGTCAGGTAGACTGCCGGGTGAATATATAAATAATTATTTAAATTGACCTCTTCGATGAACAGGTAAAAACTGTCTGAAGTTATCTACCTGAGAGAAGGTATGCACGCGCTAGAGTCTGAATTATAAGAAAACTTGAATGGAAATATTAACAAATATCCAAAATTTTCAAACATAACATCTTAAAAAGTTCATAAGAGATTTTTCCCGAGACAGAATTAATAAAGTGAGACACTGAACGGGAACATCCCAGCATGTCATTCCGCGCTTACTACAAAAACTTACAAATCTATCGGATATGACCTGCGCGATGTAATACACAAGCAGTGACTTGCCTGCGCATAACAAAAGCACATGGTTTTACAAGTTTATACTACAAACGTCACATATATAGGTATAAAAGGTTATATTGTAGGTATGCAGTTAAGTCAATAAAAATACTATTTAAAATGCGCAGATAAAAATACCATTTGACTATCAGATATATATGTTGGTCTCTCACATACCTACGTTACAATGCATAACATCGTTACTGATATTTTAATATCAGGCTAGTGAAAAACCTTGAAATCTCTTATTTCTGTTGAAAATAATTATTAATATAGTTCAGACTATTAAGAAAATTGTAGAAAAAAACTCGAAATCTCTGATTTCCATTGAAAACAATTATTAATATAGTGAGTGACGGTAAAGTCTTCAATGAAACATTCAAACTAAAATGTTTTAGTCTTGGTCTACCTTTCAAAAAAAAAAATATATATATCAGTAGCTAAGTACCATGTGATTTATGTAGAAAGTATATAAACAAACGCCGGGTTATATGCACGGCAACATCCGCAGCAAGTTGGTGGGGGGGGGGGGGTCGAAAGCAAATGGATCACAGGTCACAGGTCTTCTAAATGCAGTAAGTTCAAATCACAATCAAACAGAGCTTTATATGAAAAAAATCGTCAATTAACTTTCTGTATGTCAGTAATTTTCTCTGAGCATTCCGGTTTCCTCCACCACCCTTTGTTACAGCAATAAGTATTTATTGGAGGTTTCAAGTTTCAAGTTAGTTTCTTTATTTCTCATACTGAAGAATATCAATACAAAAAATATATATACAAGGTTACATGATATACATGAACATATAAGTTTACAGCTAATTACAAGTATTTAATAATGACCAGAACAACCCAAGGGCATGGCACAACAACACTTAAAAAATTCCCGGAAAATTTTTTTTTGGAAAAAGGTAGTGCAAGTTTTATTGCCAATTAAAGGGGCCATAGAGAACACATGGGGAAGTAATTCTACATATAGTACAATAACAGTATTATAATTTACATATAAAAGTGAAAAAATAAATAATAATAGATAATCTTATAAAGTCTCATGTTGCTGGAAAACATATAAACAAAGTGAATAAAAATCACAGAACGACAAACCTAATAAGACAAAACAACAACACGAAAAAATAATTAGACCGTGGGGCAACAATACCTTTAACCGAAGTTAACAAATACCACATCGCCAACATACAAAATATAAGACGAGAATACCTTTAACCGAAGTTAACCAAAATCAGAGCGCCAACATACAAAAAAAAAAAAAAAAAAAAAAAAAAAAAAGAAGACGACAATATCTTTAACCAAAGTTAATGATAACCACAGCATGAACAAAGAAATTAATAAAATAATAAGACAACAATACCTTTAACCGCAGTTAACCGAAACCACAGCGCGAAAATACAAAACAACAATGCCTTTAACCGAAGTAACAAAAACCACAGTGCGAACAAACAAAACAACATTGCCTTTAACCGAAGTAACAAAAACCAAAGCGCGAACAAACAAAACAAAAAGCAAAACTACTTTTAACCGAAAGTAACAAAAACCACAGCCCGAACAAACAAGTTAATAAAACGATAAGACAACAAAAACTAAAGTTTTAACTGAAGTAAACCGAAACCGCAGCGCGAACAAACAAAACAATTAGCAACACTACCTTTAACCACAGGTAACAAAAACCACAGCGCGAACAAACAAAACAATAAGCAACACTACCTTTAACCGAAGGTAACAAAAACCACAGTGCGAACAAACAAAACAATAAGCAACACTACCTTTAACCGAAGGTAACAAAAACCACAGCGCGAACAAACAAAACAATAAGCAACACTACCTTTAACCGAAGGAAACAAAAACCACAGTGCGAACAAACAAAACAATAAGCAACACTACCTTTAACCGAAGGTAACAAAAACCACAGCGCGAACAAACAAAACAATAAGCAACACTACAATTAACCAAAGGTAACAAAAACCACAGTGCGAACAAATAAAACAATAAGCAACACTACGTTTAACCGAAGGTAACAAAAACCACAGTGCGAACAAACAAAACAATAAGCAACACTACCTTTTACCAAAGTTAACAAAAACCACAGCGCAAACAAACAAAACAATAAGCAACACTACCTTTAACCAAAGGTAACAAAAACCACAGTGCGAACAAACAAAACAATAAGCAACACTACCCTTAACCGAAGGTAACAAAAACCACAGTGTGAACAAACAAAACAATAAGCAACACTACCTTTAACCAAAGGTAACAAAAACCACAGCGCGAATTTACAAAATAATAAAATAAACAAACATTAAACCAAATACATGTATTACCAAAAATCATAGTGCGAAAAACAAACAAACAAACAAATAAACCAAAATAATAATAATACAACAGGAAAGATTAACATTAAATAGTAATGGGCATTGTAGGCCCTTAACGGGCACATTTACAGCATTTAAATATTTCTGGGATTGGTCATGTGTTCGAAAAAGGGATAAAATACTTTACTGGGAATAGAACACTTGGTCAAGTATTAGCAAAGTGATGGTTAATGTGTTAGATGTACAGAAGTTTGTATAGCTACTTTAATTATAAGTGATTTGAATTGTTGAGACAGACAACGAAACAAAACGAAAAAGTGCTTTCATTTCCCGACAACTTAATAGAAATAATTTACAGGATGTTTCAATTAATATGCAATATTTTCAGAAATAAACGATTTTTATTGTTTTGTCACAAGCTGTCTAGAAGATGTTAATTTTTCAATTCCCCGTGTCACCTATGTATAAATTACACGTAGTTAGAAAACAATTTTCTAAAATAACTTTTCAAATTAACTCTTGAAATTGTTACCCATTTAAAACTAGAGCAGTCTATATAAGTCAAATACAAAACCTAGTCCCAAACGTTACCATGGGGATGTAAGAATGACCCTGTGACCCTGACCTTACACAAGACACAACATCGCATTTTGGTATATATTTGTTTTAAGTTTGATACAAATTCTTGCATAGAAAAGAAAGTTTTGAGCGGTCAAGATATTTTGGACATATGAACAGGAACATACTCCCAAAACTTCATTTAAGGATTGAGGGGTGTATACATATATGGTTTCAGTGTCAGAGTTCAGAAAATTACGAAGTTTACTGTAAACAAAGTGCAATGGTTCTACTCAGAATACAAGTTAATAAAACTTGGGCGTATTACTTCAGATGATACAACGCATTTTTTTTTTCAAATCGTATAACCCAGTTTTGCATTTAATGTTTTCCACGATAAACTTCAAACCAACAAGATGACATCTTTCAAGAAAACCTCACTGTTATAACATTAATCGTCTTGTCCACATATGCAGTTAGGTTTAGGAATACTGTGTGTCAACTGTTGGTATGTAAGTTACAGAAAAAAATAACAGAAAAGTAATGCATTTGAACGAAGTCTCGAATGGAAAATGTATCGCTATGATTCATGTTGAACGCATCCCCCACACACATACACACAAACACACACACACACACTCTCTCTCTCTCTCTCTCTCTCTCTCTCTCTCTCTCTCTCTCTATGTGATACGACTTTAAATAATGCATATTATGCGATAAATTAACCATACAATAGAGTGTTGTATTTTGATGACGCAAAGTGGAGATTTAAACTATAATTACCAATATTTACACCAAGGTCGGTACAAAACGTCAGTAACAAAAATATATATACTTATCTTTCTGACAAATTAGATTACACTCAGAAATTATATTAATGTATATAAATTTCATTGACAAAAAATTATATGAATGACTTCTTTGTGTTGGTACCAGAAAGACTACCCGCAATCGATAACAAATGACATGTGTGAAAAATAATTTTATTTTTATTGATATGGAATAGTTATTGTAACGACCGGAAAAGATAAGTAAATCGTTCTTTTTAAGAAAAAAAAAAACAATAAAAAGTTACCTTAATTTGTATTCAGTCAATGTAGTTCTATTCATCTTGGCAATATAAAACCTGTCGCTTCGCTTCATTGTGTTTTACTGTGACAACAAACTGCAATCCATCTTAATACGGCTCATTGGCATTGTATTAACTGCATACTAAATAAGCAACTTCAAAATTTTATTTTAATTAAAACACATTTATTATAAATCAATTATTTATCGTCAAAAACTTTTTTCAATTAATTGCTTTCAACTTATTAACATTTGTTAGTTATACTATAAATCAAACGTTAAAAAACTAAATTTTAATTTGGTGTAATGCTTATCTGAACATGTCATGTGGAGTATGATGTCTGGTTTGTAGCTTTATGTCAGGTTCTACATTGCCCCAGTGTCAAAACACCCAGTGCTTATCTGAAAAAGGCAAGTTGATGCATAATGTTTAGTTTGTAGCTTTATGTCAAGTTCTACACTGAACCAGTGTCAAAACACGCAGTGCTTATCTGAAAAAGGCAAGCTGATGCATGATGTTTGGTTTGTAGTTTTTTGTCAAGTTCTACACTGCACCAGTGTCAAAACACGCAGTGCTGATCTGAAAAAGGCAAGCTGATGCATGATGTCTGGTTTGTAGCTTTATGTCAGGTTCTACACTGCCATAGTGTCAAAACACGCAGTGCTGATCTGAAAAAGGCAAGCTGATGCATGATGTTTGGTTTGTAGTTTTTTGTCAAGTTCTACACTGCACCAGTGTCAAAAGACGCAGTGCTTATCTGAAAATGGCAAGCTGATGCATGATGTTTGGTTTGTAGCTTTATGTCAGGTTCTAAACTGCCCCAGTGTCAAAACACGCAGTGCTTATCTGAAAAAGGCAAGTTGATGCATAATGTTTGGTTTGTAGCTTTATGTCAAGTTCTACACTGAACCAGTGTCAAAACACGCAGTGCTTATCTGAAAAAGGCAAGCTGATGCATGATGTTTGGTTTGTAGTTTTTTGTCAAGTTCTACACTGCACCAGTGTCAAAACACGCAGTGCTGATCTGAAAAAGGCAAGCTGATGCATGATGTCTGGTTTGTAGCTTTATGTCAGGTTCTACACTGCCATAGTGTCAAAACACGCAGTGCTGATCTGAAAAAGGCAAGCTGATGCATGATGTTTGGTTTGTTGCTTTATGTCAAGTTCTACACTGAACCAGTGTCAAAACACGCAGTGCTTATCTGAATAATGGCAAGCTGATGCATGATGTTTGGTTTGTAGCTTTATGTCAAGTTCTAAACTGCCCCAGTGTCAAAACACGCAGTGCTTATCTGAATAATGGCAAGCTGATGCATGATGTTTGGTTTGTAGCTTTATGTCAGGTTCTACACTGCCCCAGTATCAAAACACGCAGTGCTTATCTGAATAATGGCAAGCTGATGCATGATGTTTGGTTTGTAGCTTTATGTCAGGTTCTACACTACCCCAGTGTCAAAACACGCAGTGCTTATCTGATTAATGGCAAGTTGATGCATAATGTTTAGTTTGTAGCTTTATGTCAAGTTCTACACTGAACCAGTGTCAAAACACGCAGTGCTTATCTGAAAAAGGCAAGCTGATGCATGATGTTTGGTTTGTAGTTTTTTGTCAAGTTCTACACTGCACCAGTGTCAAAACACGCAGTGCTGATCTGAAAAAGGCAAGCTGATGCATGATGTCTGGTTTGTAGCTTTATGTCAGGTTCTACACTGCCATAGTGTCAAAACACGCAGTGCTGATCTGAAAAAGGCAAGCTGATGCATGATGTTTGGTTTGTTGCTTTATGTCAAGTTCTACACTGCCCCAGTGTCAAAACACGCAGTGCTTATCTGAATAATGGCAAGCTGATGCATGATGTTTGGTTTGTAGCTTTATGTCAAGTTCTAAACTGCCCCAGTGTCAAAACACGCAGTGCTTATCTGAATAATGGCAAGCTGATGCATGATGTTTGGTTTGTAGCTTTATGTCAGGTTCTACACTGCCCCAGTATCAAAACACGCAGTGCTTATCTGAATAATGGCAAGCTGATGCATGATGTTTGGTTTGTAGCTTTATGTCAGGTTCTACACTACCCCAGTGTCAAAACACGCAGTGCTTATCTGATTAATGGCAAGCTTATGCATGATGTTTGGTTTGTAGCTTTATGTCAGGTTCTACACTGCCCCAGTGTCAAAACACGCAGTGCTTATCTGAATAATGGCAAGCTGATGCATGATGTTTGGTTTGTAACTTTATGTCAAGTTCTACACTGCCCCAGTGTCAAAACACGCAGTGCTTATCTGAATAATGGCAAGCTGTTGCATGATGTTTGGTTTGTAGCTTTATGTCAGGTTCTACACTGAACCAGTGTCAAAACACGCAGTGCTTATCTGAAAAAGGCAAGCTGATGCATGATGTTTGGTTTGTAGCTTTATGTCAAGTTCTACACTGCCCCAGTGTCAAAACACGCAGTGCTTATCTGAATAATGGCAAGCTGATGCATGATGTTTGGTTTGTAGCTTTATGTCAAGTTCTACACTGCCCCTGTGTCAAAACAATCAATGCTTATCTAAACATGTATGATGTATGGTATGTAATACAGGACACACGATTAGTTCCAGAGTCAAACAAGCGACGCTTATCTGAACATGTAAAGCTCATTTATGATGTTTGGTATGTAACACAGGGCAAGTTCTACACTGCCCTTGTGTCAAAACACCCTATTCTTTTCTGATTATGTCAAGCTGATTTGTGGTTTTTGATTTGTTACACAGGGCTTTTGCCAAGATTGGCACTGTTCTAGTTTCAAAATAAGCAATACTTATCTGACCATATCAAACTGTTGTATGATGTTTGGATTGTTACATATGGTGTATGTCAAGTTCTGCACTGCCCAAGTGTCAAAACATACAATCCTTATCTAAATATGTCATGTCAATCTAATGTTTAATGTTTGGTTGGTGACTCAAGGCTTTCATGTTAAGATCGACAATGCTCTAGTGTCCAAAAAGTAATACTAATCTGAACATGTCAAGTTGATACATGTATATGATGTATGGTTTGTAACGTTCCATACACATACATGCATTACCAATCTAGAATTGCTTTTGTGGCAGATTTAACTTGTTAGTACAGAATTACAAATACATAAGCATTATAAAACACAGATATCAAATAAAACGGATTAGTTATCAATGTTCTTAAACTGAACTTCCTTTAAAAATAAAACTTTAAAATAGAAAATCTATGAAACTAACTTTGATGCTTGTTTCATATCAGAGCACGTGTACAGTCTAATCGTGACCATAAACATACATACTTACTCAGAACTCTAACAACATACGCTATCTAAAATGAAGACAGGCGTGTACCATTTTCTAAACGGTTTCCCTAGAAACACTTCCCTTATTTTAATTTACACGTTTCTGTAATCTTACACAACATGGAATATAATTGCATCATAAGATTTTTTAACTGCATGTTTACTAACAACTTTGACTTTACAATGTCTGTGTATTGTAGGGAACTCCCAGAGACACGGATGATACGTACTGCTTAAAGAACACAAATGATTAGGATCTATAAATCATATTTTTAGACAACAAAACACGGATTCCAGTTTGAAAATTGCCTTTAACAAAGGATAGTATTACGATTTTTGGTCATAATGGTGAGAGGTTTATCTGAAGCGAGGTTTGACTGTTCTTAGGTTAGTGGTCGTCCAAAAACTTTGAGAATGGATGTAGAGTTTGTGAAGATACATGTTAAATCTTCACAAGCAGAATCTTGCAAGCAGAATTTAAGTAGATAACTTTCCAGAACATGAATGACAGGGCCTTAAATAGAAAGATACACATGGAACCACAAGCGATATTAGAGAGCATAGTGGATGGACAAATTGAATCTGATTAAATTGAATCTCAAGTATCTTGTATATGTCTTGGGGGTAACAGCAACCAATCAATTCCGCAAGAACCGAACTTCATAACACTTGGATCTGCCAGTCGTGCCCGAACTCGAGGCGATGTGATCTTTAAGTGGGCAACTTAGACCTTTCGATCAACTTTATTTGACATGACAAGCACATACTTTATTGTGCATTGCTACATGCAGATACTAAACCACAATCAGTATTAAAACTCAACTTTGATGAAAAGACGAACTACTAATATGGTATCGGCTCATATCAGAACTACTATTGTTATTTAACCTATCAACAGCAGGTTTGTATACAGTTGAGCTACAAAGGCCCTACAAGGCATAAATCAGATTACATCGTACAATCATCATAAATATGACTTGGTTTCTTTTCATCACCATTGATGTAAAAACGATTATGTCGTAACATACGGAGTTATAACATCTGGGGAAGCTGATTTAGGTGATAGTATTGTGTCTACTAAGAGATGTTTATAACAAAGAGGATTAATCCAATAAAAAAAAATTATTTCTGACGTGATACGGTGATAAAGCCGGAGACTCGGAATAAAACAAGGCGTTACGTAGGCCAAAGATGTTATCTCGGAGATAATAGGAGAGATGACCCAATGTCTACTGAAAGATTAAAAACTCATTGTTTGCTTTTGGATTGAACAATCGAACAATTCGGATAAAGATCTGGTCAAGTGCTGGCAAAGGCTCGATGGATCTCTATAGCATTTTAAGAAGCAAGGAGTTGTTAAAATATGAATTGCCTAAACTATGTTAGATACCAAGAATAATGATCTTATACATGTATTAAACTTTAACATCAGTAATTGGTCTCCAACTGACAAAAAGAACACAGACTACGGCGGTCTAGGAACATTTAGTTATTTTTATGTTTTTGACTTTTGTTGCATATGATATTGTCGTTTGCTGTAGTCTTTGTACACGTCCTTTTGGGTTGTACATTTTACTTTCACTTTGCTGGGAGCTGTTTAGACACAATTGCATTTACTTTTGCTTACTTACAATACCGTTCAACTACTATTGATATGGGGCGTCAAGTTGCTTGCTATGGATAGACGTGCGTGTAAAGGAGACGCCATTGTGACCGATTATATACATATTTTTCAAAATGTCTAATTACTTTTAAATTGTGATCTTCATACCTTTGGCTTTCCAGATTTTTAACTTTAGTATGTCGTCCATTAATTGTGTGACGAAGTTAAAATGATTTTGATACCGCGTTTCAAAATGAACTTTAAGTCACCGTTTGCTGATTCTGGTGATTGCAAATATGTATTTATGTGACTCTGTATATAGTTATATCCTTACTCTGTCTTGTTTACCATTTTGCATTAATATATAAAACATAATATACTTTTATACTTCACGTGCTTAACGCTCACATGCAAAATGTAAATGGAATGGGCAAAAAATAAAGCCATTAAACTCAAATCTATTTCCTATTAAAATCCTTAGAGGAAGCTAGTTCCCAATTTTTAAGATAAAAGCATATTTCTGCATCGTATATCAAGACTTCCCTTGTCAAATGATATTGTAGAGTGGCATGATATTGCATGCACGCACGTGTCTAGATGTCACAAATGATCTTATATGAAAAAACAGCAGTGTGTTCGTTTATCAGTCATCTCGTTTAATAAGAAAACATGCTCTAAGTTCAGGAGAACGAGATTGTTCTGTTTCTCGTTTTTTTCCTTCCTTTCTTTTTTGTCAAGATATGTTTATCTGTAAGTCAGAGAATGACATTACACTGGAATATATTGTTTACTTAATCTCTGTCATATCACGAATAAAAGGAAGTCATTCTGTGGATTTCTGTGGCTTTTTTTTCGTAATTGTTGTTTACTCCATAATATTACTTATAAAACATAATTACACATATATAATTCATGTATATAGACATTTAGCAGCGGAATAAAATGTTTTTGTTGTTACAGTAACCAAAATCTAAAATATGAATAAAAATATAAGCACATAATATTTTAATGCCCTATTTCCTCAATTAATTTTTACGAAATTATTTATATTATTTATATTTTATATTAAATTTTTTTCATGGTTTATATACGAAGATACGATAATCCTGCACTTTGGAGACATAAAAAATATCACCCTAATCCATTTGTCATTGCAGAATTTTGCGATTTTGAATATTTCTTTTTGTAAAAATTCAAAATTCTGCACATCACACTTTAACCTCAAATCATAAACAGTAAAAGAAGGTTGTTTTCATATTAAATGTAGTGTGTTCAGATTTTTGACGAAACGTTAAATAAATGTTCTATTCAAATTTATAATAGATCTGTATTGTAATCACTTATATCTTTATGTCCTATTACGGTTTTGTTGGAGAGTTAAGTGGAGTAGAGTGAAGTAATGATGTTTCACGCCCCAGTCCAGATTTTTAAAATCATACCAATGTGGTCAATTCTAGGATGATTGGGGGAAACCGGAGAGCCCGTAGAAAACCAGCCTTTGGCGGGCGAACTGAAAACTTTCTCTCTAAGATTCACTCCGACGGGATTTGAACCAAGGCTATGCCGAAAAGCACTGTAATCCGTATAAGCGTCGTTTAGACCAGCCTTCGGTATTGTTGGAGAGAGAGAGAGAGAGAGAGAGAGAGAGAGAGAGAGAGAGAGATTTATATATTTCTTTATACAATAAGTAATTATTTAAGAATTGCACTGACTTAATTTTTGTCTATTCAAATAATTACAAATTAGTTTTGATGTAATAATTAACTAGAAGGCCGACTTCGTATTTAAATATATGGGAATATTAACTTGTCGCATATTTGGTTTTGTTTAAAATATGAAAGACTATTTTGGGGATGATTTTATCTAACTTCGAACGTTTAAACTTTCAAAGGTTTTTAACACCACTATTCGTTTCGTTCTACGGTCGATTTTAGGGGTCGGTGCCCGTCAATGATACGGGGATATATACTTTGAACATTTGAATTCCAGAGGTTTTATTTATTGTATATGTTATACATGTTGGAAGAATAGCATGTTAACAAGATACCCTAATACAAGGATATTTATCTCATGATAATGACCTTCTTTTTGTAATCTAGATCTCTAATACATTGTTCACTTATATATTGGTCCATATTTCGAAAATTAGACTTATCACGCTAATTGATCTTTGAATTCAAATCTCTCTCTCTCTCTCTCTCTTTCTCTCTCTCTCCCAAACCCTCGCATCAACACACAAATGTTTTATGTAACATTTAGCCAATCAAATCACTTACTTGCATCAATACATACATGTATACCATTTTTTAACATTTTATTATTCAAAACATTCAAAAAATTATCTATGACCAATTACCTAATAAATGCATTGATAAAATTTAAAAATAGAATATGGCATAGATATTCTTTAGATAAAGTTTACTTGAAATTATTACTACTGAGGGCAGGCGCTTCTGTATGGCAAGCCAAATGCATAGTAATTCGCAAAAACCATATTTACGCTGTATCACCTGGTTTTGCGTCAACGGTCGTATAACCTAGTTTTATGGCGTAAAATCTAGTTTTGCTATGCCAGGTTGATACGGTTTCTAGTGCGTGATTAAACAAGGATTTGCCACCGTAAATTTTTAAGTTGACTGCATTTGCAATCGCGAAGTTTTACCAAATAATGTGCATTTTGCAAATAGCAAAGGTGTTTTTTGATTGCAAACTAAAACCTACATTTACGAACCAAATCCTTCTTTGCTATCGCAAATGTAGGTTTTACACCCTAGAACGCAGTTTTACGACGTTAAAGTAAGTTTAGCGATTCAAAACTAAGTTTTATGGCGTAAATATAGGCTTTTCTAATTACTATGCCATAGTTGTACTTATCGGATGTAGATAATAGAATTTGTTTTATATCTAGTTTGAAGACTAGAAGTGTAAACAGCCATTTGAAGTTTGATTTGCCTGCAAATCTAAACATTGTTAGCATATGTCAATACCTTAGCCCAGATCATTCAAAGTGTAGTGACTTTATCCAAACTTGGATATCACATCACCTGTAGAAACAGCTGAAGACTGTTGATAGGTCACTGAAGATAAAACATGGATAACTGTAATTAATAAGATATAAAACCGACATATGATAAGTACAGAAATAGGGGTGTTAAGTGATGTCGTAAGATTATCAGTTATTCTGCCATAGAAATAAATTTATTACCTAGAGGTGTAAAGAAATAAAACCAAGATTTTTTTTAGCAATTAAGTTTAAAAATAATGACTTAAATTTCATTTTAATAAGATGAAGATGTCAAACATAAAATAGGACTCAATGGTCATTTATTTCATTTACACGGTCACCATTTGTGTTTATGAGATATACTAAAAAATACCGACACATTGATGCCAATAGAAGTAGCCATGAAAGTAGTATGAAATGGCTGATATCACTAATCTATGGCATGGTTATTTAAAAAAAAAACATTTGAATTGTTTATTATGCGAGTTTTCATTTTATAATTTTGAGAATTATCAAATATACTTGCTAAAAATGAAGAAGTGCACATACACACGCCACAAGGGACTTTTGTCTTTTGAACCAAAATTTCTAAAAAAGCACAGCAATTACTGTACATTTAAAAAAAATTATCGGTTTACCTTAAAGAAGTTTGTTAGTAATAGAAAATGCATATAATTTTTCTTTAGTTAATAAATTCATTAAAATAATATTGAATAATTAACATACTTCAGGTATCTCTTAACAATTTACTAAGCTAACTTGGTCACAATTTAAGTCATTCTTAGATTTAAATCAGAGTATTTGTTACTGATACATTACATTGAAGAATAGGCTATTGAGCAAAGGGAATTGAAGGAACATGGAATAGAAAGAATGGAGACAAGAGTCTTGTATTCTTGCATGGATATATCATGGAAGCTAGGAATAATTTAAATGTTAATGATCTTAAGTTTAAAACCACACCCAGGAGGATATAAAGTATGTTAGATCAAGTTCACATGCAGGGAAGACATCAATGTAAAAAACCCGCTACATTTAAATAAGTAAAAGAAGGACAACTCTTGTAAATGACTATATGTATGGTATTACTGCATTACAATATTGAGGAATGGTGTTTAACCTCCAAGTCAAGAATATTTCACTTATATCAAGACGTCACCAGCTATAAGGGAAAGTGCAGATATTTTGCCTGTGCGTTGCGCTGATGGCATTATACAGCAGGGTTCTTTATCGTGCCATGCCTACCATGACACGGGACCTCATTTATTTTAAGTTCCCATCCAAAAGAACTGTGACTTTCATTTCATAATGCCGAGTGCTTGGCGAAAGAGAACAGTCACTACCAACTTTCAAGTCTTAGGTCAGACCCTGCTGGGACTCGAATCCACGACCTTCCACTTACGGAGCGAGCACTCTACCAACCGAGCTACCGCAGTGGCCCGTTACAATATTATATGGCTGTTTAGTATAAATATATACTATATAAACTATATACTATATATACAATATACCCATAGTAACAATTTTAGGATTTGGTTATCTATTGTCAAACTTGTTATAACTTCACTTTTTATCAGTTGTAAAATTCAAACCAACAATGATTTACTAGGCTTAAACATAGGAAAATGTATAATGTGGTGCAATTTCACTTACTTTAGATGAACATTGATACATATTATATTTTAATTTAATATTTTCAGGTGTTTTAACAGTTTCATGAGGAAAGACTCATGATGGAAGAAAATAATTTTCATAATAGATAATGAAATGATGATGAAAGTTATAAATGTGAATTATTTTCTTTAAAAAAAAAAAAAAAAAAAAAAAAAAAAAAAACAACAACAACAACAACAACTTAATTTTTATATTTCTGTATCTTTTTTATTTTTTTATACTAGTGCATGAATGCATGTTAATCATGTCATTAACTTAATTCACAGAGACTGATTTTAGTGGTCTAGCAAATTTCTGTATTTTTATAATTATAAATAATGTTGTATTGATTTAGGATGTTGATGGTTCTGTAATTGCTTTATATTTCTAAATTTATCCATTCAAGAGTTCCGTTTTGTACAATAGTATCCACGGTAATTCAATACAAGGATTTTGCTTCCCAGTGTCTGGCATTTGTTTTTTCAACCTTACATGGTGCCTTAATTTAAAAAAAAAAAAAAAAGATCTCCATGTATATTTGTGACCTAACAGTAGTACATTTGTATAAGTTTTTTTCAAGTACATGTATAAGGAGCATTTCAATTATACTTTTTGTGTCTTTCTGGTCGTGTGTAGCCATTCCACTTTTCTCAAATATCCAACTTGTCAGAGTTTTGTTTTCCACAAAAATATGAAATTTTGTGTAATACTTGTCTCAATGAGCAGTTCCACGTTTTTAAAATATCTGCAACATCTTTCAAAAGTATCCATAGCATGTGACAATCTTGTTTACAGCATAAATACTTATTTTACTTATACTTGGCTAGTTCAGGCATTCCATTTTTTATGTATCCGGCTTGTCTGGTTTTCCACTTTTTCTAGAATCAAACTTTGTTAGTTCAGACATCCATCTTTTTCAGGTATCCACAACTGGTGATAGTCTTGTTTTCCACATAAATACTTTATTGCCACAAGCAGTAAGAAGACATGACTCCGTAGGATGAAATGACAAAGAATGGACAACCCTCTGGTTCTCATGTTTTATTTTGTGAATAATTTTTGCCTGTAAATAATTAAAAATAAAAGTCAAAATATGTTATCATGAGAACAAGAAGCTGGATATAGATAAGACATTCAAAATGGTTACCAGCTAACAACAACATCATGATAGCACTTAACAAGACATTTGGCAGAAGGAAGGCAAGCATATCAAAACAAATACAGAAAACAATCACTGTACTATTCAAATCAGAGTCAGATCTTACCTTACCAATGTTATAATTTGTTTATTTTAATTAATTAATTTTTATTTATTTCTTTTTTTAATGATTGGCAAAATTTGGCTTCTGGAAAAAAAATTTAAGAGCCAGATCTTACCCTGCAAAATGGTGATTGTGGATTGTGGATAAGAATCATTCTTAAAAAAGTAATTGCATGTAAGTCTTGAATTTATCCCAAATAAAATGAAGGTACAGGTTTAAATTTCTGGTTTCTGACTTCCTTATGTCAGCTGCAACAATCAAAGCAGATAAGACACAAACAAATTAAACTTAAAATGATCATATGAGATTTGTTGTGGCACTTCATTAAACTGCATATCTCTCTCTCTCTGTGTGTGTGTGTGTGTGTGTGTGTGTGTGTGTGTGTGTGTGTGTGTTTTACATACCTCAACTAAGTCCCACACATACACATATCCATCTTCTGACCCAGCTAGCACATGTGTATCTTTAACATTTAAACAATTATCAATTTTATATTCATGGTTTTTATGACCAGTGTACCTAAAATATATAAATAAACAAATACATACTGGTAATAACTTTAAATGGAAATCCTTGTCACTTTTCCTGTAGAAGGTAAATGTTCAATTTAATTGTAGCATTAGGAGGCCACAAATTTGGTAATTACAGGGTATTTTCATGTAAATCTTTAAAATTCATAATTTACTTACGATTGCACCAACTGTCATCCAATGATATAAAAATGAAAGCAGCAAAATAAACTGAAATGTTGCTTCTCAAGAAAATTAACTGATGTTGAAATCTACACAAGCACTGCTAAGATTGACAGATGAAATGGGGTTAAAATATTTTTGAGAAAAGTCAATATCAATATGATTAGTTATAATATAAACAACTTACTCATTTAACATTTCTCCTGTATCTTTGTCCATCAGTTTGATGCTGTCATCAAGAGTACTGGTCAATACACACTGACCATCACGGGTAAAACTAACTGATGTTACTGATTCTGTGAATAAAATATAACAGAACCTTAAACACAGTAAAATAACACAGGTGTGCCTTTGATCAATTGGTATATAAATATATAAGTAAATAAATCTTAAGATTTCCCTTAGCTATATTTAACAAATATGATAATCTTCTATGTTATTTCAGAACAAAATGTTTTCAAAAACTTAAACTCAGATGACAGAATTCCTAATTACATTTTAAATTCATGTTAAATATATTAAAAACAAAATTAATATTTTATAATTTGTAAATTAAAATTATTGATATATATTTTAAGGTAAATTGGTTAAACAGTTCAGATGATCTCTAAAAACAGAGATATAAAAATCAAGTTTTATACACACTTCCAATATGGTCGACTGACAGTTTTCCTTGTCGTAAATCATATCTTCTTATACAGCCATCAGCAGAACCTGTCAGTATTTCATGATCTGATACTTGCAAAGATGTTACACTGTCTGTAGCTTCATCAAGAACCTTCAAATTAATGAAAGAAATAGTTAGAGGAAACAGATTTCAACAACTAACAGAGGAAGGAATTACAAATACAAGTACCGTTGTATCTGTTTTACAAAATTAAACATGTTAAACTAACATATGACATATCAATACATCCGCCATCCAACCAGTTGGCAATCTATTCAAACAATCATTCATCCACCTAACCAATTTATAAATGTTAAATAAAGTCATCCAATAAACTAATCAATTGACAAGCTAGAAAATCATTAACCCATTCAATCAACATCAAATCCACCCATCCACAATACCAATGTTACTGCATGGAAAACCCAATCCACTCCTCACCATCCACCAATATTGTTTTTAACTTACCCACTAAAGCATATAACAATAAAGAAAAACAACTCAATTTATAAAAATTGGCTATATGTACTTATCAAAATTAATGTTCAACTCTCAACTATTAAAGCCAATACTGGAAGGGTTAGCTAGATTTTTTCTGTCATATTTGATTTTATGCTCATATATATGTCTTTATTTTGTCAGATTTTTATTTTTATTTTTTTTTTTTTACAAAGTTATGTTTGAAGAATAAAATGTTCCCAAATAGCATTTGACATGATTTCTTTTCAAGTTGTCACCTATTCTTGTATCCAGAAATTGCAAAGTCACAAAGTTCTCATTACATGAAGAGATCTTGGTGGCCTAGTGAGCTAAAGTACTGGCTTACAGGTCAAAGTGCTTCTCACAACCTAAGTTCAAATATCACTCCTATTGTAAGAAATTTTGTCCTTTTGTTTGCCCAAGTTTGGTAGTTTTTTCTGATTGTCCTTTTGCTTGCCCAAGGTTGGTAGTTTTCTCTGATTGTCCTTTTGTTTGCCCAAGGTTGGTAGTTTTCTCTGATTGTCCTTTTGTTTGTCCAAGGTTGATAGTTTTTTCTGATTGTCCTTTTGCTTGCCCAAGGTTGGTAGTTTTCTCTGGGTTTCCTTTACCAACCCATAACTGACTGCCTTTATAAAAAACCTTTACTGCAGATTAAAATATGATTTCTCCACTCCACTCATTACATAACTTAAATGCCCTAAAAAATGATTCAAAATCCAGAAAAGTTATTAAAACTTAAACATACCTGTATTGGTTCCATTTTTCTGCTGCGACAATCCCATGTCCGTACTGAGCCATCTAAAGATCCAGACAAAATAACTGTAGATTCTTCATTAAATTTAACACAGTTAACCACAGCTGTATATGAATATAGATACATAAAAATACTGTTTTACAAGTACAGCAACTACATACTTCTATTTCACTGAGACCATGAGATGCTAAAATCAGTTTCATCCTTTCAAACTTTTTTTAATGAGTACCATGTGTTGCTAAAATCAGTTTCATCCTTTCAAATTTTAGACAAATGGTGCACAAAAACAATAAGAATAAATAAATAAGATAGGTCTAGCATGATAGAACAAACATCTCAAGTGCACAAAGTAAATGTCTAAACTGCATCAAAAGTTGCTTACCTACAGATTGTAAAACTAACTGAGCTATTTGATAAGATCACAAATGCTTTAAAACCCAATATTTTTAAAAAAATATTTGTTTATATTCTGTTTTCATTTCTAAATGTATGATATGAAAGCATACTTAAGAGGTTGGAAAATGTTAAGTTAATGTATGTATAAATCTTGTCTTTAAAAGAATAGATTAAACCAACACCATCTACATGTACTTAGCCTCTAAAATACTACCTGCATGTCCTCTGTATTTTCTCAGTGCTTTTCCAGATGCCACATCAAACAGAACCACAGATTTATCCATGCCACCAGAACATATCTGACTGTTATCACATGACGATTGGGCATCCATTACTTCATACCCATGACCGCTGTAACTCTTCAACAACAATTTTCTGTGTGGATTCCATAACTTGACTGACTTGTCACTTCCACATGTTAAACAATAGTTTCCATCACCTTGAAATATAAAATAATTGATAATGTATTAAGATTATTAAAAATGCAAATATTACATGAATGAGGGTTCTGTTATTTTATTGGTCAATATGTTAAATTCAGAGTATATGATGCTCAATTATTCACTATGCAATTATCCATGATTTAAAAAAAATAATAATGATAACTGAAATTGATAAACTGTCAACTGGACTGTACAATACCTTATCTGAAATTGAAATATAAGTATTAAATTTACAATTAATCTCCTGTGGGAGGCTGTATTGCCTTGTTAAAAACCGATCAGGGTGAAAGTATGCAATGTCCAGTTAACACCAATCAATGTAAAAGGCTGCCAATTTCTTGTCCAATCACTGTGACAGACTGCATTATCTTGTTAGGGGAAAAGGCCACGATGTTTTCTTAAAGCTTCAATCAGATGTAATATTTTGAGGGGCACTTGATCAGTGTAAAAGGCTGCCAAAGTCTTGCTAGTGAGAATGGTTGTAATGTCTTTCTAGTGAAAGGTGCATTATAGTGTGAAATATGTTCATGTTATTATATTTAAAGGGCGACCAACTTGGATGAAATGCTGCAATTTCTAGTTAGAATACACAGTGTGAAATGGTCATGTAAGGGGCATCCTATCAGTGTGAAAGGCTTCAATGTCTTGTCATGGTACTCAATCAGTGTAAAAGGTTGTGTGGACTGTTACATTGCTAAAAATAAGTGAAATAACAAATAGATCGTGCAGATTTTACCCAATCAATTTACAAAAGCCATTCTTTGTGGGACACCTGAGTAAAAAAACCTTTTGGAAGAATGAACCAAATAATAAATGTTGTTAATATCTATATTATATATAGATTTAAATTGTTTAAAATGTTCCCATTTAGTGAATACAACGACTCATTTAGCAAGTACATGTATACTTGTATTTTAAAATCTTATTCTGACTGTAAATTCATTTCTTACCATTGAATCTTACTGCCCTTACAGCTCCTTGTTTGCACTCTATTGTACACACGCGTTTCTCTGTAATCTGACTGTAAAATAATTTCTTACCATTGAATCTTACTGCCCTTACAGCTCCTTGTTTGCACTCTATTGTACACACACGTTTCTCTGTAATCTGACTGTAAAATAATTTCTTACCATTGGCATTGAATCTTACTGCCCTTACAGCTCCTTGTTTGCACTCTATTGTACACACGAGTTTCTCTGTAATCTGACTGTAAAATAATTTCTTACCATTGGCATTGAATCTTACTGCCCTTACAGCTCCTTGTTTGCACTCTATTGTACACACGAGTTTCTCTGTAATCTGACTGTAAAATAATTTCTTACCATTGAATCTTACTGCCCTTACAGCTCCTTGTTTGCACTCTATTGTACATACGAGTTTCTCTGTTATATCTTCTTGCTGCATGTTACCAGTTACAAACTGTTAGTGTAAACACTTCAAGTTGTCTCCCCTGATCTAACTAGCACCTACTGATAATGATATAAAAACAATGGATTTATTAAGTATAGCATTGCTTTTAACCGTGATGCCGTGATGAGTTGTCATTTCTTTTAGTTTTTAACTAAACTGCAATAGAAAAAAATTGTGAAAAACAACAAAAGGGCATTTAAATAAAATTCCGGATCATGTTTCCGTGCTGTATCGGACAAGGTTACGAAATTATTTCTGAACAGTAAAATGGCGGCGTCCACAGACTTCTACCTTCGTTATTATGTTGGACACAAAGGCAAATTTGGACACGAATTTTTAGAATTTGAATTTAGACCTGATGGTAATCTTTCTTTATATATGTTTTTCATCGAATTTTACGTTAATGATAACAGTATTTTGAATAGTTTCTTCTCAAAACCCTTGCTTTGTGTCCGAAGTAAGCGTGATATCGTTTTCACGTTTTGCAAAACGAGTTTTGTAAAGAACACATTTGAAGTTTTGTTAGACAGTAATACATACATCATATACAAATTCCGATAGATCTTCTCAGTGTGAGACTCACCTGACTTCAGATAAAGCACCCGGCCTCTCTTTTTGAGCCCGAGATCTAGAATGCTGGACAACTCGCCCCCTCCTCAGCCTCAGGACAACTGGCCCCCAGTTAAGACAACTCCTTCCCCCCAGATTTAAGAAAGCAACAGAAGTCAGATATATAATTATAATATATAATTTTTAATTAAAAATTTTCCAGACGTCAGTGTCACTTAAAATTTTTTATTGCCCTTTCAAAAAATATATAACACACACACAAAAAAAAAAAAGAAGAATATTTTTTAACTTTATTGAAAATAAAACAAATAATATAAACACTGATATTTATTTTAGCACTTTCTTCATTAAATTCAGTTATTTTCACTTTCATCACACATCATTATTTACATTTCAGCATGTTTTTTCTTCTTCACTGTCCGTTGTAGATTATACTTATGATAACTAAAATGAAAACATCAGAGAAAATTTTAATTAAACCCTGAGCTAACTAGTAATTTGAAACTTTAAAGCGACGATTAATAAGGACAAGCAAGCCCCGAAAATTATGTTTATTTCACAGGTAAAAATTTAAACTTCAAAGTGATGAATAATTAAGACAAGCAAGTCCCAAAAATTATGTTTATTATATTAATAAAAAATTGGCATATCCAAGCTCCGCAGCAGCTTTAAAGCAATGAAGAATTAGGGATGGATCCATCAGCGCCAGCAAACTTCTGAAGAAATGTGGACAGATCGACAACAGACAGTAAAGACAGCTCTATTTCATAAAAAATAAAATCTAAGAAAGTTGTCTTTACAGGTGTTGGGGGTGAGATGTCCTGATTCCTTCAGACAGTATGCCGCTGTCAAACGCTAACATTTTTAGCTCAAAAACGGCTAGCTCGTTCTGAGCAAGGTTTGGTCGGAATCGCAGTAGACAAATTTTCAATGAAAAATAGAAATTTTCGATTTAAATAAAGAGCTTACTTGTTAGAGTCAATCTGATGTCACAAAACATAAAAAAATTAAACCTCTAGACTCAGTGGCTGTAAATATCTAAATACATCTTGTTTCATTCCTTCCTCATATGATCATCAGTCATTTATAAATATATTGTTGTATAGTCAATTATGAATATACTCCACAGATTTGAAGTTCAAAATAACGGAACAAAACCAATTTGACTGTCACTGATATACACTTACTTTTTGTATCAGATCAGAACAATATATCATATGTTATAAATAAATTAAAATGAATTTTTTAAAACTGAAAACAGTTAAATAAATATCATATTTACAAATAGTTAGGCGATATCCCAAGTGGTTTTGTTTCATTTGAACTTAATTTTGTTATAATTAAACATTAGTATATAAACATTTTAATAAAATAAATCATAAAGTGTTGCAATAAAATTTATTATTTTAGTTTTTAATAAGAAAAACAAAATTCATTTTAATAGTTTGATAAATATATTTTTTTGTTTCTATACTAGAATGTAAATGTCTAAATATGCCTGTATTTACCTAATGACATACTGTAACATATTATTTGTTAAAGTTTGATGTCTGATGTAAGACTGGTCCTTCTACCAACATTTACTAAATCAGTTGTGAAGCACAATGATAACAAAATTGAAGTTTGATTTGAAACCATTAAATATAACATTTAAGATCAACACAAAAACTATTTATCTAATGATATCTGACTTTGTCTGATTGCTAGTAGGGAAAAATGACCTTAATGCAGTAAATGAACTTTGCTTTCATTATACCAATAGTTTGTACTTGTACATTATATTGGGCAGTTAATGTACAGTCTTCAATATGAAATTATATTTCAGGACCCTTAAATCTAATAGTGGTATATTTGTTTTCTTACATGACTTATTTTTTCTACTTCAACCCTTATCCCAAGTGTTTCTTAGAGATGTTTTGTAAAAATAGAAATACCAAAGAATATGGTTGTGACCATTTCTACCATTTTTTGCCAGATCCATTGGTCTACTTTTGGGCCCAGATGGAACCCAAATGGTATTTGTTTGGGGACATAGGAAAGCTTCCCATTGCAATCAATTAACACTTGTTTTTATTTTAACTTTTCAGGTAAATTGAGATATGCCAATAATTCAAACTACAAGAATGATACAATGATCAGAAAAGAGGTAAAAATTTTAATTTTTAAATGAAATATCTAACATTTTATCCCACTTAAAAAGACTTAATTTACCTTTGTCTTAAACAATTTAATGCAAAGCTTTTTAAGCTTTGGCATTTCAAATTTTGATTGCTGTAAAGTTCTAGACCTTGTGTTATAATCATGTTTTGATATAGTACATTTTAGGTGTATAAACTTTTCAAATGTGGTTATCATACCTTGTATAACAACAATCTAACATTTAAATGACAATCCTTCAACTAAAGACATTCATATCACATTTTGTCATGTGAAAAAATCAGCATATACAAGCAAGAGTTGTCCCATTGATTATATTATGTGATGAAAGTGCTATATTGTTGTAGGCATATGCCCATAAAGCTGTGATGGAAGAGTTAAAAAGAATTATTGAAGATTCTGAAATTATGCAGGAAGATGATGCATTATGGCCAGCACCAGATAGAGTTGGAAGACAGGTATATTGTTATATGTAAAAATAAGTTCTTAACAAGTCTTGGTTTCCTTACCACTAGAGATCTGTTGTCAAGAATAATGAACTTTTACTGCATTATAACCAGCATATGATATAAAAACAATATGTCATATTTTTCAGCTTCATTTATGATATAAATGTTTCCAGCCATTCAACTAATTGACTCTTGGCATCATTAATTTTCAATTTTCATTCAGTTATTTGACCAATTATTTTTTTTTTTTTCAAATTTACAACTAAAATAAGATAGACTGTTATGGGTACATAATATGCTAGTCCAAAATTTTCTTCAATATTAGAACTGAACAGATTTTTTGTTTTGTAGTAACCTGTAGATAAATATGCCATGTCTCCAGTTATGTTATCTAGTAAATATTTTCAAAGATTAAAAAAGGATAAAACTTGGCCACAATTAAAAATACCTTTGTTTCCCCTTGCCCTATCCTTACTTCTGATATTGGGTAGGTTGGTAGGGTTTTTTTTTTTTTCCTAATAGTTTTCTTTTCTGGTTAGGAAACATTTTTCACATGTCACCTTGTGTGTTTACTAGTACATCTCCATCAGTATGGCGTTTGTATCGCATTGAATTATAACTGTAAAAGCGTATTGACAACTAAGAAGGTTGGCGACTAAATCCTGAAAAGGATAGGGAAACGAACCGGAATCTATTAGCACAGAATTGCGAAAAAAAAATCACACACCATTTTCCAATAAAGTTTTTTCAGTCAGCTGGATTTTTACGGTCGGTTGCGCAAGAGGAAACAAACTATATTTTTATTTTGGCCCAGTTACTTGTCGTTATATCACATAGAAACAAGGAATGTTAAAAAATTGAAAACCAAAACCATTGTATATAATTAAACAGGCAAATTTAATTTTTTTACTTAAGCTGTTATTTTTCATTTTAATTTAGGAGTTAGAAATAGTAATTGGTGATGAACATATATCCTTTACTACGTCAAAAATAGGATCCCTTGTTGATGTTAACCAAAGCAAGTAAGTTTGTCTAAAACACATATATCCCTCTGTCTGAAATACAGTGTGTTGTAGGATTGGATAAAAATTAGTTTACCATTCAAGGTTATGGTGGCTGAGTGGTCTAAATAGTATGTTTACGGATCAAAGTGATCCTCACTGGCTAGGTTTAAATCCCACATGACTGATCTTAGTGTGAGAAAGTTTGTTAGTTTGCTTGCTGAAGGTCTGTGGCTTTCTTGTGCACTCAAGTTTCTTCCACCATCCCAGAACTGACCCCCACAATGTAAGTGAAAAATTCTAGACTGGGACTTAAAACACTGTTACTCAACTCAACTCAACTCAACTCAGTTTACCATTTCAAATTTTATTTAATAGAGAAGAATAGGAACAATATTGTCTATTTTCAAAATTTTACTTAAGGAATTGTTACATTCTTGTGTCTTTACAGTAACTGTTTAGTTTAGAAAATAAATATTCGCTCTTTTCAGATTGAAATATTTACTCTTGGTCATTATCTTGTATCTAGTTTTTCCAACACATTTCATGACCATATTTTTTGTCTCTTGTTTAAAAGTTCGTTTTTGTGCACTTTAATTTCTATCTTCTATTTTAATATCATTCACATCATTGTAAGGTAAGTCTTGAATCATTTTAGAAAACAAAGGAATTTGTCTTTTGGAATGGAACAAAACCATTTCCAAAAAAGATCAATGTATAAATGTCTTCTCATTTAAATTTATCAGAAAACTGTTTTACCCCTCTTTCCCCTTTTGACCTTTTATAATTTCATGTAGATTCAAACACATTTTTTTTCCAGCATTGTCTTTGTTTAACTTGCCTGTTACATAAATTTGTCATGAAATGATATTAGTTTTGTCTTTATCATAGTTTTGAAAATACATTGTAATATTTTCAGACATATTTAAAGTTTAAATATGTGACGCATTTTAAACGGTAATTTCAAAAGCAGTACATATATAAGAATGTTCACAAACAGTGTTTATCCAGCTTTGGCTTTTGTTTAACTTGATATGTCTATGTATATACATGTATAATAATAGTATATATTTTTGTTTATTCAGTCTGTCTAATGTCTTTATATTTTCAGAGATCCAGAAGGCTTGAGAACATTTTACTACTTAGTACAGGATCTGAAGTGTTTAGTATTCTCACTGATTGGGTTACACTTCAAAATTAAACCTATATAATAAAAGATTTATCAACATTATTGCTTCATTACCTTCATCACTTCACATCGTCATGGTTTTAAATCATTTTGTCTGGACATTGTACAAACAAGAACTAAAGTTGCAGAAAGAACTATACACACTGAAAAATTCTGGAATCTGTGACATATGAAAATACTCTGTTATGACCAAAATGGACATCAATAATATAGAAGTCAATTTTTTAATGTGTGACAGCTAATAATGTTTTAATGGAATAAAATTGGAATAAAAAATAAAGGACATCATAAAGTTAAAAAAGAATTTGTGATGTATTATTTTAGAACCTTTAGACTTTTAGATACAATGTATTAATAGAAATTTGTTACATGTTTTCCATGTAGTGAATTCAATAAAAACATTTTGTAAGAAAATATCATGTAACAAATATCACTGTTGGATTATTAAAGAAAAGGAAGGCTGTTAGTAAAGTAATTTTGAAATTTTAACTTTTTGAAATGCTTTTTAAATCTTAAATTAAAAATTAATAAAATTTGTACAAATAGTTTGATTGACTTAAGTGTTTTGTTTCGAGAGAGAGAGAGAGAAGAGAGAGAGAGAGAGAGAGAGATGAATGTTTCAGGTCACCAGTTGTGAATTTATGAATTACAAGCTGTTTAAAAATGTTTTTATCTTGGTAGATTATTAATAAATAAATAAATAAATTTATTTATTTATTTTTAATTTTATTTAAAAACTAATTATTTTTAAAATTAACACATAAAGAATTCACTTTAAGAGAAATCTTTTGTCATAGAAACAAAAGCAAAATTTAACACAGAATCATTGAAAGTGGATTTTCTTTATTATTGTAACAGCACAAAACTTACTTGATTTATAACTCCACATTATGTTTATCTCCTGTTGATGCTCGATACTTCTTTGAAGCTTAAAAAAGACCAATTAAATGCCAGCATGCTCTTTTGAAGTAGAAGCATATTTGGAAAACTTAGTCATGGTTGACAGTTTGGATATGTATCAATGAAGTCATAGGTTTTGGTTTTCCCGTTTCCATCACAACCTCAAAAATAACCATCTCAATATATGTACTAGTGAAAGAAACTTGACTGAGGCATTCAGCACCATTTCTCTAACCCTGTTTTTACATGTTTATTTTGTTAAAGCAATATTTTGATTTTTGAAAGATGAACTTTTGTGCTGATTGGTCAGCCTTTACACATGTATCTTTACATCTTATTTTACAAGAGATGGGGATTATATCACCTGTTTACAAAGGAATTTGATAATTTGATCTTGTTTATAGAAAATTCAAAAATTGTTATTTAAGTTTGTTAATATTGAAAAATTGAAATTGAGCTAAGTTTGAGAAAAATTAATGAGCATATTTAAAAAAAAAAAAACGGGCTTATCCAGGCGATTTGATCGTTGTTTACATATCTTTTGCCTCATGTATGGCTTGACACCAATATAATTATGTCATTGCACTGAATTTTATTGAAATTGCAATTTATAGTTTTAGAGAATTACTTTGGGTAAGAAGTGGGACAGAAGGAAGGGCACACATCTTTCAGGCAACATTCCCTTCTCTTTTAAAAATTGTTGATGTGACATTAACCAATATATAAGCTGTAAAAATTGAAATAAATATACATGTATCAGGATTTTTACGTGCAATTCATCTTCAGCAGATTCTTTACATAACAAGATACTGGCAAATTAACAGAAACTATTATAATATGAATGCAGTTTATGCAAAAGGAAGAATAATCTGAAAAATTTTAAGCCAGACAAAAGATTTTGAATCCCAGACATAGTTGCAACTCCAGAGATAAAGTTCATTGTTATAGAGCTTACTAATACATGTAAAGAGATATAGAAAAAAGACTATATTAAGAGCTGTCGGAAAAATGTAAATTAAAGGGCTTGAAGACTTGGAGTATTCAACAGCAGTTGATTGCAGTATGATGAATGTTCTCATTATTAGAATTGATGTAGAAAAACAGGTAAACAAAAATGCAGGGAAATTGACAAAGCAGTGTGGCAGACCACAGTCCGTTATACAGCTACCATGCCTACCAATACAGGCCTATGACAATAAAAATTCTTTTCTCATTTGTTGTTGACCATTGTTGAATCAACATTATTGGCTGATGAGAAGCCTTGGTTTTGAAGGCTTAGGCATTAACAACAGTACCCATAAGCTAAGCTAAGAACATTAGCAGTCAACACAGAAATTAACAATATTCTTATTAATCATTTAATAATCTGTGCAAAATATTTTATATACAGAAAAAGTATTTTAAGCCAAAAACCAGATTTCAATGCACTAATTAGATGTTGGAAGTTCTATTTTCAAGTAGAAAAAGTAATTGCACTTAAAAACAATAATATCAGTAATTTTCTTGAAAAATGGAGCTTATTAATTAATATTTTTGAACATTTATAGTGTATCCTTGTGTTTAAACTTGTCTATCATCTATTTATAATATTGTCTATAAGTTAAGAGCTGCTCTCTCTCTTCTCTCTATCTCTCTCTCTCTCTCTCTCTTTAAAAAAAACCAGACTTAATACATATATTATCATATAGATATATAAACATTACAAATGAAAAAGCATATTATTAAGTTTTATATTACAAATTACTGATATATTGTTAGTGAGTTTGGATATCCAGTATCAGCAACAGTATCTAAAATGTTTTATTTGTATCATACTGCTTAAGTAATAACTACTCAGGTAACAAAAGTTAACCAAATTATAGATAAATTAGCAGTTACTTGGCATCCAAATTCATAAATATACATACCGTATATTGTGGTCTGAAAATTGAAAATTTAGGGTGATGAACCCAGGGCACCCAACACTGGCATCAGCCCCGCCCTAATTTAGTTAAGTCTGGGCCAATTTAAAAAAAAAAAAAAATTACTCATTTTTTTTAAAAAAAAAAAAAAAAAAAAAAAAAAAAAAAAAAAATTGTAGAGCAACGTCGGGGGTTATCGACACCTTAAGACAATGTCGGCAATAATTCAGTACATAAGCGTAAACAACGGGACCCTTCTCCGTTACCGTGTAATACCCATAAGTGCCTCGGGAACCAGTCAGGAAGAAACAACAGTCACGTGACATTATGGGTGTATTTGAATTCTACTCTAGTTCGGTAGGAGTACAGTTATCGACATGTTCGGCGGTTATCGACACCCAGTTTTATTTTTAAAAAAAATAATTAAAATATAAATTGAACAAAGACAGAAAATAACATTTATAATCAAATTTCTAAATTTACGTTACATGTTAGAAAATTGAACAGTAATTTACAAAACTTTAAGTAAGGTATGATTGTCATGTACTATTAAAGACAAACTGTTGTCACTGACAGAAAGAACACACATATTTATATTTGGAAATATCGCACAATTGGATTGATATTAAATTTTCATCATTTGTGCATTTACTGTGAAACCATCTTTCACACGAATCGCACCCTACCCACAAATAATCATCTCCTTTGGTTTCGTTGGAGAAGCAGATAGCACATAGTTCTTCGTCAATAGAACCATCGCTGTCGTTTTCTTCAACAGTGTCAGAACTATCCATATATGGAATAGCAACATTTTCTTCTTCAGTATCTGAATCAGAAAATGCACTACTTTTTGTTCGTTTTTTTACTTTTTTATTTTTCATTAGTTCCTTTTCTTTATTTTTTTGCTCTTTTTCTGCTCTCCTTTTCTCTTTTTCTACTCTCTTTTTCTCTTTTTCTTCTTCTTTTTCTTTTCTTTTTTGTACTCTTTCCTCTTTTCTTTTCTGTTTCTGTACTTCTGCATCCTGTTTTTGTTTCTCTCTTTCCCTTAACATTTTTAAAGCCTCTGTTCCCGAGAGAGCTTTTGGCAATTTGTTTCGTATATTGTTGTTAATTTTCTTGCACGGTAATTCAGGAATTGTCAGTACACTTTCAAATGCTGGAGAGACATTATTGTTACTATGGCGAGAATTCTCGCTTAGAGGGACAGTATTAAAAGCATTTGTAATCGTACTAGAATGGTTATTAACAGCATGTTTATCGGACTGTATATCTGCCTCATTTGAAGTAAAATTTTCCACCGTGTTACTCTTACATGCATCAAGTTCAGTGCCATTGTCAGCATGATTATGTACTTCAGCTTGTATAGTCATGGTAACATTTGACCATGAACTTGAAACAGGTGAAGCAGTAACAGTTTCTTCGGTTTTCGTTTTACATGGTACATTTTGAACCAGCTTTGATGGCCCCAATTTTGTAAGGTCAATGCCTTCTGGTGTTAAAGGATACAAACCGGATTTTTTGAAACCCTGGGTAGAATTTTCAAGAGTGGTGACCCTATCCCAAACTATTTTAAACACCTCTGGGAATGTCTTTTTTGTCAAAACTTCACCTATATGATTCATTTGCCAGTATTTCACCTCAGATATCCAGGCCGATTTCATTGGCGAAAACAGTCCAATATCACATGCTTGCAAGATATGCGTAGCATTTGGAAGTAGACAGTACAGAATGATGCCATTTTTTGAGCAAAACTCTGATGCTGCAAGAGTCATGTGGGTAGCGTGACCATCTACAAACAAAATGACTGGAAATGGTATCGATTTACTTTTCACAAAATGTAGAAAATGCTCTAAAAATGCCACAAAGAGGTCTGCATCCATCCATCCATTCTCTGTCTGGCCAAAGATTGCCTCTGTAAAAGATGACAATCCTACATCTCGCAATCTTTGACCAGGATAGACAATCAATGGAGGCAAATAATCACCCAGGGCATTAAAACAAGCCATTACAGTAATCTGTGTTTTATTATTAGTAACAACTTGATAAACATGCTTAGAACCTACACCTGCTAGTACTTTACCAGATTTAATACACAGTGGGAAACCCGACTCATCGGCATTAAATATTCGCCTAGGGTTATTAATTAACATTTTATAGTCAGGTACCTCAGACTCAAGAAATTTAAAAAGAGTGGAAAACCACATTTCTACCATATCTTTATTAATCATGGCTCTTTCGTGCCCTAAACTCTGTGGAGTGCGCATAGTTAATTCGGGATTGCGCTGTCGAAATCTTTTGTACCAGTCTTTACCAGGTAAGTTATCTCTAAATGCAGTCTTCCTACCATCTAGGTCTAGTATCTTCTTAACCTCCAGCAGCAACTCTTTTCTGGTTAATGGATAGCCAACATCTGCCATCAGTAAGATATAGTTCACAAGAGTTTTCTCTTCGGCTTCTGTAAGTGTAGGTCGTGTTCCAGGGGACACTGGCCCCTCGGGAACTCTTCCAGATAATTTGTCCAAGAGTGTGGTTCTTGGAACACCAAATATCTTAGAGGCCTGTTTTTTGGACATTTTATTTTCTCTCACGGCTTCTATTGCCAATGCCATCTGTTCCGGCGCATATTGACGTCTTTTCTTTGGCGATGATTTTCCAGGCATGACAATGTCTACAAAAAATAAAACAAATTTACATCACCTTCATTCTTAAAAAATAAAGATATTATTGTTGTTGTTGTTGTTGTTATCGTCTCTGATGTGTGTTGAAATTAAAATCATGACATATCCTTATAGCCCGTGTGTTTGTGTATGACATAAATTGTACAATTTATTTCTTATTATTACTCCGTTTGCTTTGTTTTGTTGCTTGACATTTACCGAGTTCAATAAAATTAACATATGTTAGAATATTTAACAAAATAATTACGGTCGAGACCAGTGTCGATAACTGCAGAATCAAATGCAACCGATACAGTTATCGACACACCCCCTTTAACCTTTGCAAGGTCAATCCTGCTACAAATCGTGACGTCAGTTTAGCAGACGCTTTTTTACTTGACAACATTTAAGGGGAAATGAAAACAATTTGTGCGTTTCGAATGAACTGTGACGTGATGTTTTTTGCTACCTACCTTATCAATCCAGATAACAATGGCGTCCTGTTATTTTCTGTCGTGACGGTGCTGTAAACAATCGTGGATACTATCATGAAGCGGCACAAGGTGTAAAAGGTAAATGTTAGAGGGTTTCCGAAAAAGATTGCATGAGTGAAAAAAAACCGAGAATGACTGAAAAGGAGCGAAAGGGGGGACAATAAAGGAGATTAAATGACAAATGTGTCGATAACTACAGGGTGACGATAATAGCCGACATTGCTCTATTTAGACAATTTCAGGATTAGTTTTAATTTTGCTATATTTACATACTGATAAATATTTGAAATGAAAACAGCATGATCAAACTTCAGTCAGTCCCAGTAATTATCTTTTATTTATGAAATACATGGCTCCTATATTTTGAAGTTGATCAATTTTTAGCTCTTATTTCTCCAGAGCCAGAACTAGCCCGAATTTGTATAATATAAATTATTTTTAAGCATAATCACAGGAGTGTTACATGTATCCTACATAGGAATATTTAACACAGTGAATTGACGCGTTTTGATTTCTTTCTTTAAAGATATATTTCCTAGGCTATTAAAAAGATACCCTAGGAGGCTAGGACATAGATATAAAAACGTGTCAAGCCCCTGTTTGTTTTAAAATAAAAACATAAACAACTGATAAACCTTGTTAAAAAGATATCTCATTTATAATAATTATTATAATTTACTTGTTATCTATCAAATAAATGTTTATTTTTAAAAACAAAATAGCCCCAAAATAATATAAATAAATAATAATCTATAAAATGTTTGTGAGTGCTGATCGAGCACATGTTGTGAGGCACGTGCCTATTGTTTTGAAACTTAGGCCCCGCCTTTGTAAACGTGGCCTTAGGAACTGCAAATCAAAATAGTGCTTGGATGCGCGCGACTACAGATTTACAGTAATGGCGTCTGTTCCTGTCAAGTTTCGCTTTGTCTAAATAACATTTTTGGAGAGTTTTGACTGAAAACAGATCAGACATGGTATGTAAACGTTTTTATTACATTATTTAGAACTAAATATCTATAGTTGACAAGATGACAAAAGGCGAAACGAAATCAAAATTTCGCAAACATTTTGGTGCCCAATCTGCACAGTTAAAGCAACTGTGTGACAAACCATCGGACCATTATCATTATGTACAGTGTATGGCTACAATATAATTTTAATATTTATCCGTTGTTAGCATTAACGAACGGACAAATAATTTTGTCATTTATACACGTGCGTAAGATATCTTTCTTTTGACGTGTTGTATAAATATACATATTTCTATTTTCTAACTGGTTTTATCTCAGGTCCCACAAATATGACTTGCCCCTCCCTAGCACTGTCATTCACACAAATATGTTTTAAGTGAATAAATACCTGTAACATTGTCGTGAATAAGCTGGTAAATCTTGATCAAATCAGCAAAAATAAAATTGATAGTCTTTCTACCACAGGAGATAGCAATATTTCTAAAGGATTCTCATTAAGTTCATTCTAAGTAAGTGATATTTAAAAAAGTTCATATAAAATAGAACAATACCAGGATTCAAGATGACTCCATGAAATAGTATTAAAAAAAATTGGATATTATATCTGTAGTGAGATCACTCGCTCATACATGTAGTTCGGGAGGTCTTGGGTTTAATCTCCTTCCTGTGACAGTATAGTGGTTAGTGTGGAAGATAATTGCTGTAGTAAATTCTAAGTCGAGACACATATCAGAATTTTATTGTTTGTCCTCACACTGTCATAGACTTGACAATTCCATGATATATCCCACTTAGTTAACAACTAACAACAAAAAATTGAACATGATATGCTTTACTAACATTTGAATGGACTGACGCACTGTTGCTCAAAAAAGTTAAAGATTAATGTAAATTAATAAAAAATAAAATAAAGCCAATGATATTACATAAAATGTGTACATTTTTTTAAGCTCACCAGAGTTAATAGCTCAGGTGTGATATTGCTATCCATCTTTGTTTATCGTGCATCATGTGTAAACTTTTAACATTTTAATCTTCTCCAAAACCAAAAATAGTGAAAAACTCTAAAAATCTTCTCATCAAAATTTACAAGAGACATACTGCTTGGTAACTAAGACTCATAGGAATTAAAGGTTAACATCTTAACCACTTGGTCACTGTAACTTCTGGGGATTGAAGATTAACACCTTAACCACTCAATCACTGTGACTTCTGAGGATTGAAGCTTAACACCATAACCTCTTGGCCACTGAACATCTTAACCTTTAGGTCACTAAGACTCCTTTGGATTAAATGTTAACACCTTAACCACTTGGCCACTGAGACTCCTAGGGATCTAAGGTTAACACCTTACCCATTCTGCCACTGAAACTTCAGAGGGATTGAAGGTTAACACCTTAACCACTCGGCCACTGAACACATTAACCACTCAGAAACTGAGACTCCTAAGGATTGAAGGTTAACATCATTACCACTCAGTCACTGAGATGCCTAGGGATTGAATGTTAACCCCATAACTACTTAGTCACTGAGACTCCTAGGGATTGAATGTTAACCCCATAACTACTCAGTCACTGAGACTCCTAGGGATTGAAGGTTAACCCCATAACCACTTGGTCACTGAGACTCCTAGGGATTGAATGTTAACCCCATAACTACTCAGTCACTGAGACTCCTAGGGATTGAATGTTAACACCATAACCACTCAGTCACTGAGACTCCTAGGGATTGAATGTTAACCCCATAACCACTCAGTCACTGAGATGCCTATGGATTGAATGTTTACACCATAACCACTCAGTCACTGAGACTCCTAGGGATTGAATGTTAACCCCATAACCACTCAGTCACTGAGACTCCTAGGGATTGAATGTTAACACCATAACCACTCAGTCACTGAGACTCCTAGGGATTGAATGTTAACCCCATAACCACTCAGTTACTGAGATGCCTAGGGATTGAATGTTTACACCATAACCACTCAGTCACTGAGACTCCTAGGGATTGAATGTTAACCCCATAACTACTCAGTCACTGAGACTCCTAGGGATTGAATGTTAACCCCATAACCACTCAGTCACTGAGACTCCTAGGGATTGAATGTTAACCCCATAACCACTCAGTCACTGAGATGCCTATGGATTGAATGTTTACACCATAACCACTCAGTCACTGAGACTCCTAGGGATTGAATGTTAACCCCATAACCACTCAGTCACTGAGACTCCTAGGGATTGAATGTTAACACCATAACCACTCAGTCACTGAGACTCCTAGGGATTGAATGTTAACCCCATAACCACTCAGTTACTGAGATGCCTAGGGATTGAATGTTTACACCATAACCACTCAGTCACTGAGACTCCTAGGGATTGAATGTTAACACCATAACCACTCAGTCACTGAGACTCCTAGGGATTGAATGTTAACCCCATAACCACTCAGTCACTGAGACTCCTAGGGATTGAATGTTAACACCATAACCACTCAGTCACTGAGACTCCTAGGGATTGAATGTTAACCCCATAACCACTCAGTTACTGAATGTCCTAGGATTTAAAGATCAACACCTTAACCACTTGGTCACTGAGACTCCTAGGGATTGAATGTTAACCCCATAACCACTCAGTCACTGAGACTCCTAGGGATTGAATATTAACCCCATAACCACTCAGTCACTGAGATGCCTAGGGATTGAATGTTTACACCATAACCACTCAGTCACTGAGACTCCTAGGGATTGAATGTTAACCCCATAACCACTCAGTCACTGAGACTCCTAGGGATTGAATGTTAACACCATAACCACTCAGTCACTGAGACTCCTAGGGATTGAATGTTAACCCCATAACCACTCAGTTACTGAGACTCCTAGGATTTAAAGATCAACACCTTAACCACTTGGTCATTGTGAACTTCTTTGGATTAAGGATTAACACCTTAACCACTTGGCCACTGAGTCACTGAGACTTCTGATGATTGGAGGTTAACATCTAAACAACTCTTTCACTTCACTCCCCCCTATTCTAACAAGTATGCTAGGTACCACATGCTGATAAGCCTGATATATGGAATAATGAACTTCTTTTATTCTGTCTGCTAACATAAATGTTCTAGTTTCACACAATACATTCTAAGTCAAAACTTTGATAATCAAAAATTTGTTTAAACAACATATTTAACATGAAAAACTACTTCATATAAATTAAAAGTTGTTTAAATTTCTTTTGTAAAAATAAAACAATGAAGAAAACACCAAATTATGCTAAGAAGATTTACTGTATGTTAAAAATCATTGTTAACTTTTTAAAATTGTATTGCATCTTTGGTAAAACTGCAAATTACAAAATAGGTTGAAATAGTTGAATAGATAATTAATGTAGAAATATTAAGACTGCACTACGGACTACTAAAAGTTCCATACTTTAATTAAAAATCTAATTAAAATTTATAATTTTGTTAAAAATTCTTTAATAAATTAACATGACAATTAAATCAGATAATATAATTATAACATTATTGGATTTTACATAATGAAACCTAAGAGAAAAGAAATATGACTTGTGATCAGACAATGTGGTGAAAAAATTCAGGTCTAAAAATTAGTTGGAGCTGAAAATTTAATGAGGCCAAATGTTCAGCATCATAATTCACAAAGAAGACTCTTAATGTTTTCTACAAGAATTGATTAAATGTATAAAACAGTTCAACAAATTTGACATGTTTTAATAAACCTGCTGCAAAGTTAAAAATCTATGAATAACGAACTGGAGAGCTAGCCTAGGTTCTTAAAACTGTCTTTAATGATATGATACTTAATAATCAGCTATTATCATTGGTTAATGGTGAGAACCTTGGGTTTGAAGCTTAATGTCTTAACCACTCGACAACTGTGCTATTTATGTTATAATATCTGTCACCTATCAATCATTTATTTATTTATTTAATCTATTTTATTTATTTTATTTATTTATTATGAAATTAATTTCAAACAATAATACAGGTTGTGGTATATTTTTGGTATGTAATTTTAATTACTTTGGGTCACAAAACAGAATAACTTTCGCTTGAATATGCCTTGTTTGATCTGTGATTACTGTTACTGGTGGCCAAAATGATGTCAGATTGCATTTAGGGTTCATAGGGTTCTTAAAACACAAGATAATTGTTAGAATGAAAGGCCCTAAACTTTGGTATGTAAAAACGGTCCAAAAATTGAAACAAAAAGGTATAATCATTAAATCTTTCATTAATGACATGCCTAGTCTGCACATCTCAAAAAGGAAAACCAGTTAGTGAATCCACAGTTGAATTTATTTATCTCTAGTTAGTGAATCCACAGTTGAATTTATTTATCTCCAACCTAAATTTAAAAAAAAAATTCTAGTGAGAATTAACTTGTTATTAATGATAAAGGTTGTAGTCAATGTTCTCTTAAGCTTGAGCTTTTTTAAGAACTTATTTTCCTCTTTCATAATTAATTTCTCAAATAACCCTGGTTATCTCAAACTCTTATACCTTTATTAAGTCCAAAGTTTTATTTTTAGTCTTGTGAATAAAAACTCATTGAAAATAATGTTTGTTAACTAATTTTTTTGGTTGATCGGTTTTTATCTACCGCTGTTTAAAATTACTTATTGTGTATTCTATTACTCAAGTTTTTTCGCATAATATGATCTTTTTAATAAGTTAAAAAGCAGAGGCATGACAAAGTCAAAATAAATATTTTACTAATTAACATTTGTAAAACTTCCCCTTGATTTATAATTACATTTATCATGAACTTTGAATAAGATTGGTATAACAAGGCTCTGTTTATATAGCTTTGCTTTTTCTTGAGCCAATCAGAAGCTTAAGTTTCATTTGTAAACCAAAAAAATTATCTGAAACGTTTGTTAATTAATACATTTAATTCCATTTCATAACTTTAATTAAAAATGCTAAATATACAAATTAAATGAGAAAAGATAAGTTTCCAAATTTCTACCCCCAAACAAAGAGGGGACAGTTATTGACTTTGCTTTGTTTCTTATTTTTCATGCTTTTCATTTTTAGTCTAATTATGTAAATTGGTAGGGCATTTGACCTGTTAAATTAATTAGGAAGGGCTAGACTCAAGGCCAAGTTTGGCAACTGCTGTTTTCCATTTCTTGTTACAGTATAAAAGAAATAATTTTGAGTCATTTAGGTACGCCACATTCTCATCAGTTGTATTTTATTATATCATAATTAAGGTAATCTTATTACACCCCCCCCCCCCCCTTCAAACTGAATCACTGTGCCATCTGTTTGATAAACATTGTCTATCCAGTTTATGTAGAATTGTGTAGGGGCTCTTCTGCTTCTTATGAATTAAATAAAAATCTTACAGTAAATCATTATGTTCCAATAATGCATCATGAAATTGACCTATATATTAAAGGTCAAGGTCACAAAGGATGTATATTTGAAAATTGTGTCCAGAACATAACTTGTTACTGCTTTGAAAGAATTTTGATGAAACTAACTTCACACACAATTTTTATGGTAGAAGGTTCTTGAACTAAGGTTATATCTCAAAGTCATAGTTAATTAAAAAAAAAGTAGGTTACTAGGTCAAATTACAGAAAACTCTTGTTAACACTATAGAGGCAACATTAATTGCTCAGGGAAAGCTAAATGCAAAACATTTTCATGAATTGTTTTCATGACCGTCTTTTTTCAAAGACTAGATCAGTATGACCCCATTAACTTTGGTTCTTGATTGAACCCTGTCCATGGCCCATTTGTTATGTTTGAAATTTAAATGCTATTAATCATTTGGATAAGAATATTGGATGGTATAGCATTAGATATTCAGAAGAAATCATTCAGATCAATCAAAACAAGGATAATAAAAACTAATAATGGAAGTCTTAAATAAAGTTGTTTAATAAAAGGATGTTGTAATAATATATATTTTTAATTAAAAATGTCACATCTTGGTTTTTTGTCAACATTGAGTAGGTCTGAACAAAAATAAAATAAAATAATTAAAAGTTATATTACAATTTGTGTCTGTTTTTAAATTGAATATAGATTTTGTATTCAGGGACATTGTGGTATGATAGATAATGTAGATATTGACAGCTTTCATATTAATAGATTTGTCAATTCAATATCTATATTTATTTTTCAAAAAAAAAAAAAAAAAAAAAAGAATTTTATTTCTTTTAAACTTATACAAAAAATGAATGATCTTATTTATACTTTGAATTAAAGTATTCATATTTTTCTTATACTGAATATTATGGAAAGTAAACCATCCTAGGGATTTAAATATCTGAGTTTGAATTTGTCCACACATGTTTTAAAGTACCGGTAGTTTAAGGCCAAACATATGTAGATATATGGTTGTCAAAACCAAGTTTTAAACTGTAACTAGATGGAGTAAATAAAATGATATTTTTAATGTAGCTATTCAAGCCCTTGACTATTGTAGTACATGCATCACCTCTTCTGTCAACCACCAAACTACAAACTATTCCAAATATTAAGTGAAAAAATCATAAATAAACTCAATTCTACATGCAGATCATCATTCAAATGTCTCCATCAATAGATATATCAGGAATGGAAGAAAGTTCTGGTGTTGAAGCTAGCTCACAACACCTATATGTGGTCATAACTGTTTTACAACCCACAATTTTATGATTTAAGTTTTATTCATACCTAAATTTTCACAAAAGTATAAATGATATACCCTGGTATGGGGTGAAACTTAAATTGGCATGAATCATTATGGAACATACTTAGGGAATTACTACTGAGGTTGGTAGATAAGGGATCTTAGACCAGGATTATGTAATACATGTATTATCAAAGTGGTTTTGCTTTGCTTGCTTTTATTATTCTTGTACTGTTTCCACTTTAACCCTTATCTAAAGCATTTTTGGGAGGTGGCTTGTTAGATATTTTAAAACTTCATAGCAGTAAAAAGGCATAAATGTAATTGGGGCTTTTGTAATTCTTTTGGGCCCAAAATAAAATTAAAGATTATCGTTTGGGGTATATTCCCAGTAGTAATGACATTCCAATTCAAATAACACTTGTCATTACCTGTTTTTGAAATATTAACTTTGCTTAGCCTTAAATAGAGAATGGTCTCCATGAATACAGGATATTTACTAATATATATTTATATGTAAAGCAATTTACCATCTTTTGTTGTTTTTCTCTATAGATCCTTTTATATATTTGCTTATATTGAATAAATACAAAGTTTTGACATAAAAGATTTAATTCAATGCTTTCTGCTAAGTTTAACAATGAAATTGGATGCACTTCAACAAATGAGTATTTGAATTTAAAATAAATCTGAAAAGATTCAATTATTCACATTTTCTTGATAAACTAAATAGAAATGAATAAAAACTTCTATTAAAAGCTGGACTCTAAGTGATGTTTAATGCAATTCCAATCAAGCGTAACTAAAGATTAGTATATTAAAAAGTTGAAAAATGATGTATGAAATACATGTATATATATATACACGTATGTACTGATATTTATACTGCATAGAGATCAGTTTTAAATTCTGGTATTTTTATGATCAATAATTTTAAATTCTAACTCAGTGATATTTTGTTCAGATTTAACAACGTCATTTTAATGAAACTTTAAGATCATGGTTCATAAGTTGTATGGGACCTTTGAACAGAAAGTTCTGTTCAATAGATTGTAATTGATTTAGAGGAGATTTCTGTGTTTATAAGTAATAGGTGCTTGGGTACCAAGTGTCGGGGTATATATTTATCTTAGAGACTAGATAACAGTGGGTTTCATCTTGTGTCATTGATTTGAAAATTTTGGCCACAGGAATTGATAATATATATTTTGTTTATAAGTTTATCATGAAAATATCCTGATAAATTAAAACCAATGGATTAACTTTGGTAAGTATCTGATAGTTAGATCAAAGAAAAATAATATTTTAAAAATCAAACGTTTTGTGGTATTTGTTAGTATATATAAGTAATGTAAATATTTTTCTGAAGATAACTGAAAATTTTCTTTATAATAAAGAACTTTAATTTTAAACATTTTAAAGGTCAACAGCTAAATATTTAAAGATAATAATGATAAAGGGAGGAATTACTGAGCAGGTAGATACTTGATTTTAAATTCAAGAATATTTGACATACTATTTATGAGAATCTTATTGTCATGTTGATATCTCTTAAAATATACAGGGACATAAAATCAACTTCCACAATAAATTGTTAAAATATTTAAAATAAATCAGTGAGAAAGTTAGTCAATTTGATTGTCGAAGATTGGTGGTTTTCTATAGATACTCCAGTTTCCTCCACCATCCCAGAACTGACTGTCCCTTAATCAATATAGAGATAAAGAATCTTGACTGAGACATTAAACATCATTAATCAACTCAGTTTAAATTAAGAATTGATTTAAAAATATAATGGAAAATAACTATTTGAAAAAGATTTCTTCAGACAAATTCATAAAAAAGTACAGTTATGCATATTAATTGGGCTGTCAAAAGAATGGAACTGAAATACAATGTATTTCTGTTCAAAACCCTTTCCCGTATGAACATATATTATTGCTTTTAAATGAATTTCATTTCAAAATAAAAAAAAGGTTTTAAAAAAGAAAAAATGGCTTTATTTTCTATCCTGCTATTTTATATTAATGCTGCTTAGAAACTTTAAACACTTAGGCCAAGACTATATACAATATTCTAATACATGTAGAGTTAGTGAGTGTAATACATAACCACATACAATTATTTAAAGCTGTTTTAGTCCACAGTATCAGAACTGTCAAAGGGATCTTAGGTTTCCACTCAGTCTGCCTGTCAGTCTGACATGCGTTTTCCAAATGTTTGCAAATATTAATATTACATATATTTGTTATGTCTACCATAATAAGTTACAGATAATGTTAAAGTTTTCATTTTAGTCTACTGATTTTGGGGAAATTAGGGGCTTTGGACTTAAAAATTCAACTTTTAGAATGCTTGGTATTCTAGACCTGGACTTTGTATATAAGTCACCCTTTTCCACAAATTTTAAATTGGTATAAAATTTATACTATAAATTTACCTGTCATAATTTGGCAGAATAGTTTTTCATCAAACAGAAGATGCCAAAATTGCAAAAAAATAAGCCAATATTTCCAAAGTAAATTTGTTTTGATCATGACTTAAGATAAGATTCAGCTTAATTGGTTTTTTTTTTTTTTTTTTTTTTTTTTTTTTTATAGATTTTTCAAAGGTTTTGTGCAATTTTTACACTTTAAGTATTTAAATGCTTATTGGAAGAAATTTAAAAAGAATTATACTATAATTAAACATAATTTGATGTAGTTTAAAATTGATTTGCATTTTAGTTAAGTAAAAAGTTATCTATCATTTCTACTTTGATAAATCAATAAGATATTGATTTTTGTCAGTTTTGATTGAATGATGAGTCTAGGAGTTTATTTTTATATAAGAATTAGTGACATATCTATTTGATTTTTTGTCTCCTTGTTAGATATAATTTGCCAGGTGATATCTTGGAAAATTGTTTAATTATGAAAGGATAAATGTTTTAAAATACCCAGGTAAAAAAGGTTTTTGACAGAACACAAATTATGCATTTATAAGATAAAAGGTTTTTGATAAAACACAAGTTATACATTTATGAAATAAATTGAAACACTTTGAGATCACAAAGTTGAATTTGGATTATAATTTATATGGAGTTAAACCAAATGTTGTTTACTTAAAGTAACCATAACAACAGGTAACAATATCCACATTTTTAGCAGATTTTTGTAAAGTTATTGTTGTTTGCTGAAGGTGTTGTCTTTTTTCTCTTGGCACTTTGGTTTTCTTCACCGTCCTAAAACTTACAGCCTCAATCAGGGTTTGTACAAGCCTAAAAAAGTCCTTAAATTTTGAGGTTTGCCCTAAAAAGACCCTAAAACAAGTCTGACCCTAAAAAACCCTTGAATTTATTCTGAAGGCCCTAAAAAACCCTTGAATTTGGCCAATTGGGTGTCTGTATTTCGATATTTAGTGGTTGTGAATAGACTGATAAAAATAAAGACAATATAAGTGAAAGAAACTTGACTGAGTGATGAGTTTCTTTAAGCTATGGGCATTGCCCAGATCATTCACTTGTTGAAAAGTGGTTTTCCATGCTATGATTTCAACTGGTTTGTATGTTGTTAATTGTGACCATGATGTTTAAATTCAGTGTTCATTCCCAAAATTATCTGCCATTGTGATAACATTATCTACCATTAGAATTTATCAAGTGCACTATAAGGTCAATAGGGGGTCAATGCTGTCATGAAGTTGCAAAGCCCATAAGATCTTAAACAGGACTGCTATTAAAGTCTCAACTTACCGGTAACAGTTTGAACTATATAATATTAACCATGGTAAAATGGTTTGTCAGTAAATCCCTCCTTTTGTAGTAGTAGTAGTAGAACCCCTCATAAGAAGTTTATGCAGGGAACTTGCAGTGAGTCATTCACAGTTGTAGATTAACATGTACCCATCCCCAATGGTTCATTATTCTTATAACCTTGGTCAAAAGGGTACAAACATATTCCAAATACAAAGATATCAAAATTCTTTGAAATTTAAACTTATCAAGAGAAATGAGGCAGAAATTATATATATATATATAACCTTTATAAAAGTGTTGCTCTAAGGTTTTTCATTGGCTATTTTCAGTTGCCATTATACCTTGCATCAGACATACTTCATCACATGAAGACTACATTTTTAGTAGTAAATTTTGTGTGATTGACCTAAAATTTAACATTATTTTGAAATCTTACAATTTCATTACTACTTTAACTTTTAATTTCAGCTTTTTATGATAATAAATTAATAACAGAAAAAGGAAGGAAAATGATAAACAAACCAAGCTGAAACTGTGAAAAAATAAAGTATACACAACAAAATGTCTGGCATATACAAGTGTCATGACTGCCACATGTCATTTGGGACAATGCAGTTACTTAACAAGCACAAGAGGAAGTTCTGTATCGGTGGTAGTATAGGAGATCCGGATAACTTAATGTTAAGAAGACCGCTGCGGTCCATTGAAAGTCCCCCACCAGTATCCCCAACTGAATCAGTGGTAAGATAATCATTATTTACTTATTTTAGTTTTAGTTACTTCATTATTTTATTCCTTTGTTTCTTCTACATGTAAAATGCCTGCTAGATTTAGTAAATGCATTTATTATAAGAATAGAATAGAATTTTATCTTTTTTGATTTTTTTCACCAAATAACATAATTATTTTCACAACACAATTTTATTACCGAGAGAAACTTTGTAGAAAATTTAGCCAAATTGTGAATTAATTAGTTTTCTATATTAAAAAAACATTAAAAGAGATAGGTTTTGTACGAATTGCTAATCAACCCTAATAAAATAAGCTGAAGAAGTCTCTATTTACAATTTTACCCTTATAAGGAATGTCAAGAGGACCCTAAAAGAATAGTTTGGTGCACATAATTGAAAAAAAGTTTTTGCTAAAATTCCTGATTCATTGGTGAAAAGCTGTTCTATTTTATTTAGATTTTGCCAATGTTAAACCAACCTGTCAAGTGTGTATTTAGATCAACTTTGAACCAGCGAATTTATTATATATCTGAAACATCATATAATAAACATTTTAAAGGCACCAAATAGAAAACATGAAGTTTCATACCTTATAGAAAACTATTCACGTCTATATGGTTGAAAAACTAACTTGTCTTGACTTTAGTTACCATAAGGCTTGGTTATAATTTACTGATTTTGGTGGTTTCAAAATGAAAGTTTTGAGCTAAAATACAATTAAAAACCTAAGTCGCTGTGTGAATAAATGTCAGAGTAAGGTGAGACATCATATTTCATGGAATTCTTGTTCACATGACAAGCTAGCTCTCTGGCTTACTTATGGGTGAAATGTTTTCGTATGTAATTTTTCTGTCACATTGGAAACCATTTCACTGTTATATATGTATATCTTTTATCCATCTTCCAAACACAGTTTGAAATGAATGATATTCGAACACAACTGTAACATGACCTTGATTTCTTAGTTAAGATCATTTGTTTCTGCTCAATTTTTGGAAATTGACTGGTTGTTGTCAATCTTTCAGAGAAGACCAAGGCATAAAGTTATTGATGAAAAGGTAAGTTAAATCTCCTCAGATTTGGAATGGGTCACTAATTACAGGTAAATTATGTTACCTTTCTATGTCTCTGACACTACACTTGTCTTGTTGATGTTGCCTTGGTTACCAGAATCAATAAACTTGGTTCTCTTACTGCATGGAATTATACTTCCCAGCTTAAACTCTTCTTTAAACCTTACTGCAAATGCATTGGTTGTTAGAAAATACCTTTCAAATTCTTCTCTTTAAATCTGTCTGGGTAATGCTGTTACAGGGAAATATATTGAACTCTTTTAAATATGTGTCCCCATTACCATTCTCTTTATTCAGTAATGTGTCTCAAGTAAATGTTTGGAGTTTTGATTTTTGAAATTTTTGTTTTATTATTTTAAAGAATTTTGGAAATTCTTGTTACATTATTTTAAAGAAGTAATGAAAAGAGTGAATTATGTAACATTTCATATAGTTAAGAGCTAATTCTCTTTGATTCTTGTAAAAAAATCTATTTGATAAACATATAAGTAAGGAAATGAAATGATAAGAAAAAAGATTTATAACCAATCAAATGATAGCTCTATTTAAATGAAAAACACTGGAACTGCAATAAACTTGAATTCATCACTTCCATTTGTTCAGTCTGATTTTGGCATTACAAAAGGGTTTGGTGATAAATTTAGGGAAGATAAAGAAAAAGATAAGGAAATAGACTTTAGGACTTTAAAAAACTGTGAATATAAACAAAATTTTAAAGTTATCAATGGACAAAATAACAAGGTTTTACTGTACTATGAAAATGTAGAGACAAATAATTTTAAAATAAATTGACAAGATGTAAAAACTTCCTTATTTAATCTTTGCATGTTTGATATTTGGTTATTGGTACATTATTATTATTTCTGCAGTGCTTATGTTATGAATTTGTGTTGTTGTCATGGTAATGATTTTTTGCATGTTTATTTTAATTATGTCATAACTTTTTGTGTACCGTACCTGCATGTTGTGTGGTTATAATGCTTTATTATCTTTATTTATTGCTAGATTTTTATGTTAATAAAATTTTATTTTGTTGCTATTGTTGTCTTGTTTATTTAGAGTTTTTATTGTTTTTTTTTTTACATGATACTACATGTTTTTGTTTCTAATTAAACCATGTCTCAGATGTACATGCTCATTAGTTTTTAAAAACCTAACCACTGATAAAAGTTTAACAACTTGGCATAAATCTCCCACCATCCCCTGTTTGATGAACTTTTACAGAAGGAGAAATATTGGACCGTTTATTCAGACTCATTTAGATTGAGACAAAATTTTTCGGATACAAAGTGCCCTTTAGTTTTAAAACAACCATTGATCAGAATTGTTAATAGAACTTAACATAAATCTCCCAACAGTCAATCTGTTTGATGAACTATTACTGTAAAAGAAATATTGGACAATTAATTCAAATTTGATCAGATCAAGTTGAAAATTTATGAGAGTGACATTATTTTTGAATATCAGGCATTAATAATGAAAGTAAGATGTCTTTTAAAAAAGACATGTTAATGAAATAAGCCACAGTTTTTTAAGTGAAAGACTGATGCTGTAAATGTCTTTCATTTCGTAGCTCAGTTTCTTGTGTATGTATAGAAGCCTATTCAGTGTTCAATATAGAAGAGGTCCTTGTGCTATTGACTCAAAAATATGAATATAGGTCCCAAATATAGGACCAACTTTGGCTCATCTTTTCAATATCAACCTAATGTCAGAAATGGTTTGTGAATTTTTCTGTTCTATTTTCAGTTTATTCTTATAAAACTTTATCTTGTGCAACAGTATACATGTATCATTCCTCTAAAACATAATGTATAGTGTATGGATTACAAATTACAAAACTGATTGTTTTTCAAAACAGAAAAATTTATGTACATATAATGTTAAACCCCATTTTAACATATGGCCCTAATTTTTTTTAAGTCTGGGTCATTATGGCCCCATATACCTTTATATTTAACATTATCAATGACTTGGAAGTTATGTGATATTCAGCCTGTGACAAATTGTCTGATATTTACAGTTTCACAAATAAAATATAAAGTCCTCAGGATATTAAGATGATTTATAAAAAATTAAAGAATGCCTGAAGAACCCAAGACCATTTGCTTTGCGGAGTAATAGATGTAAAGGGTGGTTTAGGCAGTGAACTCATCATCTAAGGGTCATGGGTTTGAGATTCTAGCTGGAGTATCAGGATTGGCACTGGCCAGAAATTTAGCACAGAGCCAAAAATTTTATGACAAACTCTAACTTTAATGTATGTAGTACAATATTGTGTGTTTGTAGCAGAGGTTATGGGTTTTTTCATTTTTATAAAGAAGTAAAAAAAATTATTCACGATAATATTTGTTTCTGATAGAACATGCTTTTATAAATATCACTAAAACAAATTTTATGTGCATAATATTTACTTTGCACAACTACATATAATAGATATTTGCACAATGATTAATTTTTACGTAAGACTTAATCTTATAAATGATTTTAGAAGTTTAATAGCCTTTAAATTTAAATCAGAAAAAATGAATTTTCTATGGCAAAACATTTAACCTTTTGTTAAGGTTGGAGAACTCAAAGCTTTAAAGGAAAGAGTAAATAAAAAACATGACATTAGAAATTTGGAAGAACGTATTCTCCTAGACGAATTACAAGATGCTGACAGAAAACTTGGAATTGTCTCCCCTGTGTATCGAAGTAAAAGCAAGTTACCTCCCTCTAGATACAAAGATGTGCGGAAACTTCAGGAAGAGGTAAAAACCATTTCTAAATAAACAGCACTGCAATAACATAACACTTCACACATTAAGAAAAAGAGTTATAGCCAGGATTTTACAAAATCATTTACTGGCTACACAATTATGTTACAATAAGATTTATCCCATACATCATGTGATGCATAAAAACCTTTTACAATACCTTTCTTTTCATTTGATATTGAATCACATACAAATGTACATGTTTTTTGAACATTACCCATAGTGCATCAATATCTAAGGAAACAGCACAAATTTTTTACTCATTTCCTATTGGTGGTAATTTAACATTTTGTTTACATGTTGGTTTTAAAATAATATTTTTGGTTTTTATCATTGTTGGTATGTTATAACATATTTGTTCAGTTAAATAATAATATTTTTGGTTTTAATCATTGTAATATGTTATAACATATTTGTTCAGCTAACATGTAGATTGAAATTTTGTGTTTTTATTACAATTTTTTTTTTTTTTTTTTTTTTGAATTTTTAATTCTCTATATTACCTAAAGGGAATTAGATATTTCTTCATAAATAAATTTAAGCTAAGGAGAATTTAAATAAATTAAAATTAGCATCACCTGTATTTTTGGATAATTTAAATTATTACTAAGCCAAAGACCCAAAACTAGTAATTTAGATTATTACTAAGCCAAAGACCCAAAACTAGTTTTTTTTGCTTTACCTCTTAACTATAAAACTTGAAATACATAAAAAACTTTTACTCGATATTGACATAAGGGGCTTTAGTGGCCAAGTGGTCTAAACGACATGTCAACAGATGACAGTTCCTATTACTGCCTAGGTTACAATTGCATTCAGGCAGATTTCTGCATGAGAAGGTTGGTCTGTTCTTGCCTTGAAGGACATATAGTGTTTTCAATTTCACTTTTGTTAAAGGTATTTAACACCATTTAAAAATTTATCAATTTAATAAAAATAATCAGTTCTACAATAAAAGAAAAACCAAAGTGCCAAGAAAAAAACCAGCATTTGACAAGTAAACTGACAAATTTTCTTGCCCCAGTCTGATTCAATCCTAGGTGGTAAGAAGCACTTTGATATGTAAGTGTGGGGTTTAGACAACTTAGGCACCAAAGACCACTGACATTTTTTAAATTGGTTGATTTAGTTTTTCAGTAATGGAGGCATAATTCCCTTGCTTTAGATGTTTAAGTTATCATTCAGAGATTATGAAGATAAATGGAGACTTTTTTCTGAAAATATAATGCCTTAATTCAGACAGCACTTTTTTTAAACTAAAAATTTTAAAAATGAATGTTCTCTTCTGTCTTATTTTCAGTATGAGAGTTTACAGGACCAGGAAAATATCCGACAGAGGTCGCCTTTACCTCCCACACAGAGGAAGTCCAGGGCTTCTAGTGCTATGACAGACACCAGTATGAGTATTCATCTTGATGATGAAGTAAGTTCAAGGTCATTCAAATGTAACTTCTGAACTTCAGGTCTAGAATTTTATGAGTTGTTGTTGTAATTAAAAATTGTGATATTGTTATTTGATGAAACCTAAATACAAATGTTTAATATGGAATTTTTGAAAAGAAAATCAGTCAACATTGGTTGCAGATATTTTTTTTTCTGTTGAAAGACATTTAAGCTCACCTGCATGAAGTGTCTTAGAATTTTGTGGCATCAATGCTCCAAGTTGTGAGTTGCAGTGTACTTAGCCATTGTTGGGTATTTTTTTTATTTATTTATTTATTTTTTTGGAGGGGGGGTGGATGTACATGTATATACACAGTGTTTATTTCTTTTACAGCTAACTGATAGTATGTTTTCAAAAAATCACAATGCTGTTTCATAATTTGTTTAGTCAGGAAACTGTATAATATTGGGTTATTATTTATTTTTCCAGTTTTGACAACATTTTCCCCACAAATATTTGTAGTTTATTTTAATTAAAATATCTTTAAGATTTATTGTGTAGGTTATTTAAGATCTGATGGCAATGTAAACTACTGTGGCAGAACTGGCTTGATAGGTGGCCAGTGTTAGGTCAATCATTTGGGCTTAGCAATAGTTTTTGCATCCTGTGTCCAAATCTCAGTTTGTCCACTGCATTTTTCCCCTTTCCTGTTACTTTAGGGACTTGTCCTACTATAGGTAGTAGTCGACCAACAATATGATTCCAGGCTAAAACCTTGGTTGGTTTAAATTCAAGATACGTGTACATGTAGTTGAATCGAAAAAAGGAAGGGAGGAATGTGGCAGACCAGGCTTGATAGGTGGATAGGTAGCTCAGTTGGTAGAGCATCTTGCTAGTATAGGGAAGGGCCTTGGATTCTAGTCTTGGTTTGGCTGCTGCATTTTTCCCTTTCATATTACACTACTATTCTATTTTAATAAAAGGTTTGTAATGACAAATAAATTGTAGGAAGATGTGATTATAATGAGACCACAACATGCTGTCATAGCGAATAAACACTTTGCCATCTTATCATGAACAACTTATACCACTCGTAATTTATTCCATGTATATATATTTATATATTTATTGTAATAATTAATGATGATGGAACTTCCTTTTCAGACTTTCTATTATATGTTATGGTAAGCACTGCAGAAATAATTGTACTGATTAATCTTGGTGTTTTCAGTCCACTTTTGTCAGATATGTTTCAGGTGTCTACTCCTGGGTATTTCAGTTTTTACACACTTCTCACTCAAATCTTGTTTTTATATACATGCAATTCAATTCATTGTAGCATAATATTTCAGGATTTTTTATTGAGATTTAAATTTTAAATATTTTAGACAATTTTTGTGTTTCAAAAAGTTTTAAACTCTGTTGTATGTTTCTATATACACATGCTGATAAAGATTTGTCCTGTTTAATGTGGATACACTGACTTGTTTTCATAAAAAGATTCTTTTGTTTTCTTGTGAGTCTGACTTGTGTGGTTTCTTACTTTTAGGACTAGAGTATTAAGTTTCTGTGCCTGACTCTGTTTGTTTTTCTCAAAGATTTTAGTGTTATTTTTCCTTTTTTCAAACTTTTTATTCCCAACCATCGAAATCACAGATAACAGTCTGGAATATTTACATATTTATGAAAAAATTAGGGCTGCTGTATTTTTACAAGATTTATGAAAATATTTCAGAGACATACATGGAATTTTAAACTGAAAGATATCTTATCTTATTAAAATATACAGTAAATACTTATTATTGGGTATGAAATATATTATTTAAAAAAATCCTTACTGTATTTATTTAAAGGGTTCAGTAGCCCTGATTTTTTCTTTTTCTATACTTTCACAGATATACAAATATATTCACTAAGATAAGTTGTTATTTTTCAAATCTTCTCTACATATTTGTAAAAAACTTTCATTATTTAGACAACATATGTCTTTATTTGGGCAAGACCACCAAGACATTGTTATTATTGTTTTATTATTAAGTTCTGGTTATAATCTCATTAAAATTTGATTTTAGCACCAACATATACAAACACAGTATGGCAGACTTTCACAAAAATTTTTTTAAATATTTGTATAAATACTGTAAATAAATCTGATTTTGTTTTTCATTTTAAGACAAAAATGTATCACCTGCAACTTTTTAATCTTTAATAATAAGATGCATTTAAAAGTAGCATATGACATGTGTCTATTGCATATCAAAATATTTTACTATAGTTTTAGTGTTTCCAAATTTGAACCTACAGAAAGCCGAAACCAAATGAACACGTACAAAAATAATACCTTGACTTGTTTTGAGAAATTGTAACATCTAAATCCGAAATTTTATATTATTTCAAGCAAGATTGACAGGTTCCCAGATCCTAAATTGCATGGTCTTATTGTAAAATCGTTAACATTTGTTGGGGGAAAATTTCATGGAATCTAGTTTTTGAGAAAATAATTTCCATTGGATGCCTTGGTAATAAAAAATTGTCATTTTACATCTTGTTTAATTGTTTTCATTTCACTAACCCATGAAAACAGTTAAATCTAATCTTCCACAAATATTTGTAAATTAACAGTAATTTTCTGTTGTCTAGTTGATGTGGTTGACCTGTTACTAAAGGTATTTACAATGATAAGTTCTCAGGTACCAGAATCTGAGTAGATTGTCCTTGTCATTCGAAATGTTGCTTGGCCTTTTCCTAGGTACCTCACAAAGGGAATGACTGAAAAGGCCAGGCCATTTTCCGATTGCTTGTCTTGTGTACATTGTAGTGAGTGTACATTTCTACATTTTTATCAATTTTAAACAACTTCTTTGAAATTGAAAAGTCTTCTGAAGGCTTTTATCAAAACAGTTTGTTGTTTTTTATTTATAGAAATAACGACATTCCTTATCTTGGAAAAAACACTTTTAGCAAAATTTTCTTCTTACTTTCCCTTCTCTAAATGTGAAACCAAATAAAAATTCTGTAGATTTTGTACATATATGTTATTGTTTATTATAAATACAATCTTGAAATTGAGGTAAGTATAATGGCCTGTCTATGTAAACTGAATTAAAGGCAGGATCTTTGCATAATATTTATAACATTTTAATTTTCATTTCTATAGGCTGTTATATTTAGATTTTTTAGATTTTGTAGAAAACTCCAGAAATTCTTGTTTATTCATATGTTAAGCCTAATGTTATTAGATTAGTGCAGATTTGTTTATTATAAACTGTTGATCTGTTACATATGAAACTGGTTGCTGACTAATATTTTATTTTTATGTTTATGGGTGTGGCTATGATTTTAACTGCACTTTAAGCAGTAATAAAAATCATGGTGATAAGTTTAGACATGTTCACAAAATTATTGATATTTATAACTTTTATTTATTTTTATGATACCATGATCCATGTAATGCACACACAGATTGACATTAAGGAATAGATTTAAATTTATAGTTACGAAGTTAGCGACTTTGAAATTTGAATAAATTAACCATGTCTATTATTTAATAAGGTTTTTCAGACATTAATTATACCCTGATGTAATTGTAGATCATTTTATATAAAGTTATGTTATGGACCATTTACACTGATTTTACTGTGTTCACCATGAATGGGGAAAAATAATTTGGTCTCAATATGAGTATGATCGGTTTTTGATTAATTGATCTAGTGCATTTTAGATTTTGAGTAATTGATGTGAAATGACACTTGATAGGTTGGTGCAAACACGGAACCTTGAATCTGAAGAAATACAGCATTTTCTAATTAAATCTCAACAGAATTATAAAGAATGAAATGAAATGTTTTTTAGAGTTGTTGACTTTTTTCACAAAAGGAAACATCAAATAATTCACGGTGACTGTTGAAATTTCAACATTGATTGGGTTGTTTAAAATCAAAGCTATTGAATTTAACACTGACAGGAGAAAAATAAAGTAATATTTATAAGATTCAAGAAAGTCTAATATTTGACAGATATTTCTCAAAAGACATTGTACATTAAGTGAGCTAGTATAGCAGCGATATTTAAAATGTTTTAATGTCACTGATTCTAGTGCAGTGTATACAAACATGTATTCAGAAAAAAAATGAACTTGACTCACCAAGTTTTGTAGCAAAAACACCAAACTATCTTCACTTTGCTCTAGTTTTTTTCACCCCCCCCCCATGTACATGATACTCATCTACCATTACATTTAACCAATCACATGATGAAATGGCTAATTTTTTAAATAATCAATGCATTCTGTCGGATTGAAAAATCCCATCTAAGAATTTAAGCTTAATTAGTTTTGTCCTATTTTCCATTTAATCTGAATGCTTACAATTGTTTTAGGTTTCCATTGTGATATAAGTATGTACCCTGAATTCTGTTTAACCTAACATACTGAAGGATGAAACTTTAAAATTAGTCCTTAAATTTTTAATTTTTTTTTCGGAATAAATAAAGGCTTTATCATACTTCTGTTATAGTCATTTTTTGGACACTCGATTGACCTCAGGTCTGGATATAATAACTTTCACTGTACTATGTTTTCATTAATCTGTTACTAGAAAGAATTGTTATGATTTTATGTATTTTATGATACTTTTATTAAAATTTCAACACTGTCATTTAAATTATTTGTATTGTTTACTGCAGGAATATTCCCGATATAACCCAAATCAAGATGCTAGGGCACAACAACTGGCAGAAACTCATGGCAGACAGATGGAATATTTAAGTTTACGTAATAGAGATTTAGAAAAACAAAGAGATGGTAAGTCTTTGTTTTATATCCAGATATTTAAATTCTTTTTTTGGTTTATGTTTCATTTTCTCAAATACCGTAAACATACTTTTTTCAGCAGTGTATTAATTTTAGCGTTTTTCATGCTAGGACAGTAGCGCTATTTTGAATACACAGCTAAAATACATGTTTCAATATAGTCTGTTTCTCCGAAGTTGTTTTGCGAGTTGAGAACGTAATTGCACTAAAAATGTACACACTAGAATCATTATGTTTACAGTAAGTTGTCCTGATATGAATATTATTTTCTATAACCATCCATTGAGAGCCATTTGATTTGTTATTCTGCATTCTGATCTTGAATTTTTGATGTCATGATTAAGTAGAACCTGTAAAAAATGTATAATTTATTTTTTATTATAAATAATACTAGTTAGTAAAGCGAATTCTTCCTTGCTTTAAGTCATTCTGAAAAAAAAATCAAATGGCAACAGGTCTTTCACTAGCATTTAAGGTAGACATTGTTGGCCAAGTGGTTTGAAGTGTGCACTTAAGGATGACAGTGCTTCTAACCAACAAGGTTCGAGTTCCCTTCAGTCAGATCCTACTATTAAGATGTCTGTTGTTTCACTCTCCAAAGGTTGTGGTTTTCTCTGGGTACTCAGGTTTTCTTCTCATTCAAGAACTTACTTTCTCAAAATAAATGAAAGAATCTTGACTGGAATGTAAAACACCATTGCAACATTTTCCTCAACTGCATTAAGATTACCAGTATAAATTACTGTAACCAGACACAACCAAGACTTTAAAATAGAAATTAAGATATTTATTAAATATGTAATAAATAATATTTTAGATATCAGAAGGCGGTTAGAACAGTTAGGTACTAAAGGTGTAAAAGTAGATCCAGATAACACTCAACAGTTACTGGAGGAGTTGAGAGCCCAGGAAAGGAGGAACCAATTAGCTCTGGAAGAACTCAGGAGGCAACTCATGAATATTAATCAACCCAGAGTAAATGTTATGTGAGTAAAATTTACAATGTTCTTTTCTACTTTTACAAGAATTTCATTCAAGGTCAAGGTCACAAAGGATTATATTTGAATTGTATCCAATTTATAATTTTTGCTGCTTTGCTAAACTTAATGAAACTTGACACAAATGATTCCTGTGGACTGTTGATGTGTAATGCATGACTATAAACAAAGGTCATATTACCGTACAAAGGTCAAGGTCATTATGGGACAATTCTTGTTACAAACTGAGTATGGTACATATCATCACCTCTGTTACATTTAGTTTAGTTTAAAATCAACTTTGCATTTTGGTATGTTTTTGAATTATTAACAGTTTCTAAGACTTTGCCTTTGATTGGTTCATTGTAGGCTGGCAAGAAGTTTGAATTATAAACATTATCTATTTAAATATTTTTATTCAGTCTTATACATACATAAATATAAACACATGTACATACATAAATATAGTGTAGTATTTAATGTACCTACTATTACATAATATACAGACATATGTAAAACAGAAAACAAAATAACAAAATAAAACATTTTTAAAGAAAAGAAGAATGCCACATTTGTCAAGCTTTGATTTTTATTTATTTATTTTTTTTATTTTTTTGATTGGGGGACATAAAATTCAGAATTAAGACCATTTTTTTCTTTAACACTGTATGGTCTCAATAGTTCCTTTAATACTAGGTATGGGTTTTAGCTCACCTGAGCACAAAGTGCTTAAGGAAGCTATTGTGACCAATTGTTGTCTGCAATATGTTTGTGTGTTGTGAGTCAACATTTTCTTATTTATTTTAAAATAACAATATAATAACAATAAATTATTTACTTACCAAATTATACATTTTTACATAAAAAAAGAAAACTGGACACCATTATTGAAAACATTGAACATTCAAGAAATTTATTAGATTCGTTTGAAGATAAACTTCAAGAAGAACTTGAGCTTCAAGGTTTGAAAAGACCAACTTACAACATAGATGTTGGTATTCAACTAAGTAAAATGTCATTGGATAGTCTCCCCTTTTATAATGAGTCTGAGGGCCCTGATGAAGGACATACTGAGTCTGTGGCTCAAATAGCAGCAGATGGCAGAAATAGATCTTCAATCCAACATGGAAGTTGTGTTTTGAGAGACAAATTGAAAAAAAGGATATTAGACTTAGGTAGTGAAAGAAGACAAAATTCTAAATTTACATCTAACAGATACAATGATAGGTCACAGAAAAACATGGAAAAAATATTAAATGAGTTGTTAAATTTGACAAAGAAACTTAAAAACAAACTTTAACAACATCAAAATTGTCCAGTAAAAGAGAAGACCAGTATCATAACCTGTCTGCTACACATCGTTCACATCATCTGTCTGTAATAAGAGAAAGTGACAATCAATCATATGATAGGTTTGTTTTGAAAATGCATATGTTGAAAAACAAGTTGTTTTTTTAATTTCTGCATGAGTTTTTAAATGTTTAGAAAATTTGAGAATTTTTATAAATGCTTTGTGTTTTTTTTAAAGTTCTTTGTAATTTTGTTAAGCAATATGTTAGATATTATTTAAACTTTTCTATAGTTTAACATTTTAGTTTCGTTTTCAGAAATTTTCTTTTAGCTTTTTTTCAGGATTTCAAATTCAAAAATTACCATTTTCCCTATCTTACCACATTTCTCAACTACGGTAGTAGTTCAGTAACCAAGAGAGTATAATTCATGTATTGATACATATATTTACTATCATCATTTCATAAAATCATAACTTTTTGGTATATTTTTTCAGAGAAGATTACAGAAGAAGGTTATTTTCTTTTCTTATCTCTTTATTTAATACCTTTTCTTAATTACATCATATTTATCCTTGCAGTGTGTGTTTTTATCCATTGCCTCCTTTATAGATATCCTAAACAGGTGTCTTGTGCTGTTGCTAAAGTGCTAGTTAGCATGTTTGATAGCAAGCTGAACAATTTAACAAGAAATGTGATTTTTTTAAAAAACTTTACTTTTAAATATAAAACTTAAATGTCCATATCTAAACATTTTGCTTTTTTTTTATTAATTGATCATAGGAAGAATGTGACAATTTTTTTTCATTGAAAGATGACATATCACAATTCTTTGCTCAGCAGATTGTTCAGCCTGCTATAATTCTTTATGGGGAAGGAACATGATGATATTTTAACATAAAAACAACTTTTGGTTTCAAGTGGTAGTGGTGTACCAAATATCTACTAGAACTTCTAACTGCCCATTTACCATGTCAGTGCTTTGTGAACAAATTTTTGATTGGAAGAGGCTTTAGTAATAATCCATCTCTTAAATGTGATTTTCCTCTTTATTATTTTTTTTATTTATTCATAATTAATTTTTTTTTGCAAAATGCTGCAGGTAGATCTTCAATATTATAGTCTAGAAAAGAGTTGCTAAAAAAGCTTCATTCAAAAAAAAAAAAAAAAAAAAAAAAAAAAGCTGTAATGTTTAGTACTATTTTATTAAAGCCTTTAGCCTACCTTGTTTCATTTGTCTTGTTGTATTTTGTTGTTTGATTTCCATTTCTGACTTTTTTTGTAATCTTTTTTTGAATTTGAAATGACAATTAATACAAATTATGACAGAATTATATATCATATGATGCAAATCTCATTAGGTGTTATTACATTTGCCATTTATCATTTTCCAGATTTAGTAACCAACTTTTTTTTTAAATTTAAACATTAACTAGAGAAACAGATGAATCATTTAACTTCTGTTTGCCTCCATTTTGTTACTAAATTTGGTGAAATTTTTTTTTTTTTTTTTTTTATTACATTTTCAATATGCTTCACTTTTACTTTATTATCCTTTTACTTGGTAAGGTTGAGGAGGGGAAATATATAGAATAGATTTATTCATCCTTCTGTCTGTCTATCTGTCTGTTTAAAATTAATGTCAAAATTTTAGATATGTCATATTTGTTTGGTGTTTTACATTGTACAGCTATGAAACTTGTTAGCTTAGGTACATACATCCATGAATATTTCTTGCAATTGTCTTAATATAGGTCACTTTGACCTAGATTTCATGCTTCATTGACTTAGGTTAAATTTAATATGTTAGATCTCAATAATGTTTTCTTTAGTGCTATACATTGCAGAATTATGAATCTATGAGACTGTTCTGTGTGATTGAAATTAGTTTAGGTCACTGTGACCCATATTTTAGTTTTTATACATCTTTTTGAAATGTTTCAGTGAGGTAGAAAAGCCAGTTATACAACAGCCACCACCACCACCACCACCTCCACCACAAGAATCCTCACGAAAGTCATATATTTATCCTGTATACTATGGAAATTCACTGGTGGCAGAAATCAGGTATGGAAATTTTATGTAAACTATTGAAAAATTTAACTTCAATCTTTTTATATAGACAATAATAGTATCTTATGTTGAAGGAGGCCTTATCATACATGATGGTATACATTTGGCTTTAAAGGTCAAAGGGTATGTTATTTCAAAGAAGATTCTACTGTATATGCTTCACTTTGGACTATAGGGATTCAAAGTCTGTTAAAAGTTCTGTGCTAAGTTCTGAGCTCATTAAAGAAATGACATGCTTCTAATGAATGTATTGGTATCATAAGAATGTTTAGCTCAAAACCAATTTGTTTGATTCAGTAAATCATCAGAAATTCAAAATGATATGTCTTGCTAAAATTGTTTAATACTTCATTTGTTTGTTTGCTTTTTTTACAGTGCTCTAAGACAAGCTTATATGCAGAATGGAGGTAATGACATAGAACTGTTAGACCACATGTCACAGTTACAAGCAGAAGCTCAGGCAATAGAGGAAGCTATGAGGAAGCAAGGAATGGAAAAACAAAGAGCACCAAAAGGTAGTTATAACGAACGTAGTGAGTCGCGGCAAAGCCGCGACGAAACGAAGTTCGTTCTATAGATAACGCGTATGTGATATATGGAAATCATGTGTTCAACCAGTAGACCATCCATTCATTTCTTTTGAATACCGGAAGTTCATGGAATATTCTCCCCATAGGACAATACGGAAGTAGAATAAAATCTCCTATTATCTCGTCTCCATTACGCGTTAAACAAAATCAAAATTTTTATTTCGTCAATAAGACTGTTAGTTGTGGAAACAATAAACAAAATAAGTCGAAAGTTCTACATAAATGTATTTACAGCATATACTTTCCTCGTAATTTGAAAAATAATTCGATCTCCAGTAGAGCGTTATCAAGTATCCTTGGTAACAAGATCATTAAGCCGAGCAAACCCGTCGTTATTAAAGGAAGAACTTTCGACTTAACATGAAAAAGAAAAGGATGATAATCTAATAAACACAAGTGACATGCGCAACACCTCTTATTTTTCCCTTCAGTAAAACGGTTATGTCCGAATGTTTACATAATGTAAATGTCTGATATTTAATGTCCCAATGTCTTGCCCATCAGTTATACCAGATACAATCTTCTGTCACTACGTTCGTCAATAGGCAGTGCCTATATTCATATTTGTATAGGGATCATATCTGATCATCTGTATGTTTGATTTAATAATCAAAACATAGTATAAAAACATGAAATACATTTGTGAATATCTGTATGTGCATGCTTGAGGATAAATATTTTACAACAATATTTAATATTTATGATGTGCTATTTCTTCATGTGAATAAAAATGTATTTTTTCCCTTGTAAATTTTATTTTATATCTTTCTTTGGGGAATTAATTGACTGGTTTGTGAATGGATCAGAAAAAATTGTCTTTGTAAATTAGCCACTTATGTAAAATTGATTTTAGGTCAAGGTAATCAGGTCAGAATTATAGTTGAGATGATAATTTCTTGCTACCAGGTAAACCAAATAGTATTTGATCCAGGGATAGAAAAAACTCCCATTCTAATTTTAAATGTTGACATTTTTACTTTTTAAAATTACTCTTATTTTGTTTTCCATTTTTCAGAGAAGAAAGATGTCAGTGATCATTTGAAGACATTAGAATTTGAAAATGAAAGGACTACAGAGAGAGCTAATGCTTCTGCAAAATTTGAAACTAAAACAGAAAAATGATAGAGAAGGTAAATCTTACGATAAGTCATGTAAAACGCTCAAAGAAATATCTTGATAAGCTAGACTCATATTATGATAAATATCAAACAAAGACTAAGAAAAAGACTGATTCAAATAAAGCTTCAAAATCTAGCAAACTTGAACCTTATAAGATACAAAGCAAGCCATATATCCCTCCACTAGACCTGAAGGCTATAACTGAAGTAGGGGAGACAATTACAGGGGAGAAAACTCCTCATGCAAGTCCTGTAGTACTTCAGAAAGAAAACAGCAATTTAGTTCCAGGATTATCTCATCCATATAATCCCTATCAACAAACATACATGATGAATAATCCAAGTAGTTACCCATTCAGTTATGGGGTACCTTTATATAAGCCTCCTGCTTACCCAGCACAAGGAATGAACATTGACCTTAACCCTAGACTTAACCCGAATGATTTATACAATTCTCTTAGAAGGGGAATCAATAGTGATCAGATAATGAAGCCAGATTATCATTATGGAATGGAGGATGCCTATAGAGCAAGGAAGAGTAAAACTTTGGACTTACCTCGGCAACGGAGAGGGTCGTATAAATCACTACGGAGTGAAATCGTAGAGGGCGTAAAAGAACCACGTTATCATAAAGGTCAATCAATGCTTAAAGCAAGTTTTTCAAATACTGACTTAATCCGAGAACTTGAGACAACTGATAAAGAAATTGCTATGCTAAAAGCAGAAAAATCATATCAAAAGGAATATGAGAAACCATTTTTACCCAGTAGAGAGAGCTCATTGACTAGTTTTTTTAATGCAAATAAACCAAAAGAGAAACAATATAAAGCCATGGCTATACAACAACAGGATGAGATCCATCCGTCGGGAAATCAAATTCGCAGCACCTTTATGTACAAAGAACAGCGAATACTGCAAGATACTCAAACATGACATTCATATTACCATATATTACTTTGCAAAAAAAAAAAAAAAAAAAAAAGGATTATATGAAAAGTAAATGTGTGTACTTTGTGTGATAAGAATTCCAAAAGTTCTGGAAAAGGTGGTATCATTTTTAGTTTTAGCATGCCTTTAATAATTCCAAATTTTGATAGAGGAGACAATTTTCTGGAAAGTAAGATTTTTTAGAAATTGAATTAATTGAAAGTCACTTCTTTAAAAGTTGACATTTGTTGACATTACAGCTAGTTTGCTCCTTTTTACAGAAATCTTTTACAGGACATTAATTATTGCCCTGTTCACATTAACAGCTATAAAATATTATACTAGTATTAAGATTTTCAAACTTGATATAATATTTGTTCTATATATGTGAATAAAACAAAAATTTGAATATATAATTATTGACCAAGATTTTAGCCATAAGGTTCAAGTACTGTTACATGTAGTTATGTGGCATTGATATTTGTTATAAACAGGGTATACCATGGGAAGTTTAAGTTCCAATAAAAACACAGGTGATTTCATTGTTGGTTTTAATGTTTAATGTTGAATGTTGAAAATTAACGTTTGATCCTAATTTGTATTTTTTAAACATTTTGCAGTAATTTGTGTTTTTGTTTGATTAACTGTGTGTGAAATACTGCATTTTTTTGTTAATATTATAAACAACTCATCCTTTGTCCCATCTTATTTATAAAAAATTCTATTTGTGACCCACCTTATTTAAAGAAAAACCATTTATATTTGACCAAATTTTTTTTCAAAACCCTGTCTATGTGTGATTTGGGCCAAGAAGTAAACTATGATAGTTCTAAATTTATAAAAAAAAAAATTCCCTGAAAGTAATAAATAGTGTTGAGTGTTCGTTTTGAAAAACAGTATATGACAGCTGTGAGTTTTATAATCAATTGTCTAAATACGTGTCTGCCAGTTCAAAGTTGGGAGTTATATAATCTGTCTCAGTGTGTTTATTTAGTTTGCAATAACTTCATTCCTTTATTTATTTTGGTTTGTTTTTGGTTGTATATGTCATTACCAAGGTCACATTTTCTGCAGTTAAAAAATTTCCAATGTTTAAATGCAAATATATTCTTTTGTCTTGTTTTCTTATTATACAAAGTAACCATAGTAATTTATTTATCATTTTTATGTTAATTTTCATATCTGTTAATTTTGATCATCTTATTAACTTTGTTTCAGTTAATTTGTTTGTTGTTTATTAACAAAATATTCCCACTGTTAAAAATGCAATTTTGTTAACTTTTTGTCATGCACATAAGTTTTGCCAAAATTTTTTCACATTGTCATGTGCACGTGTGCAGAATTAAAAATTTTCACCAAAAGAAATTCTGTACAACTTCTTTTTTTATTTGCTGTAAAACAAAAACCACTGTATTCAAGAAGCGAGTCTTAACTGTGATGCTATACACCTGGTTTGAAAATACCTGCTTGAAACTTTATAAATTGACTCTATAATTCACTAGGTTGAAACTAAATGTCATATTAAAAAAGTTAGTCCAAAGTATTTTGTCTTTATATGAAATAAAGTGTCTCCATTCAAGTCATTGAGAGGGTAATAAAAACACTCTTTCTAATATTATACCAATGTTTGATAGTCCAAACATGTAAATATCATAACAGTAATTACAGTTCCTCTTTACATAATGAATCAGTTAGGAGTACTTCTGATTTTAAATAGTACTTCACTTTTTTTAAATACACAAGTAGTTTGTTTTTTTTCAACAATATAAAAACATTTTTAAAAACATCACTGTTTGTTAAATTTCTATTTCAATATTTTTTTGAGATTTTTTTATTATTATTTAAAAAGTCAAAAACAAATCTCCTTTTATTTTTATTTATTTTGATTTTACCCACTGTGTAAAATTTCTATTCATACTCAAAATTAATTAGAATAATTATTATGTACTGTATTATATTTAACATTAAAGTATGCAGGAGGTCATACTGAAGTATGTAATTTGAAAAACTTTAAAAGTTTGAGGTTTGAGCCTTTTTAACTATACCTTTGTATTGTAGTATTTTAGTATTTACTATTTAATCCTCATAATGATTTCTATTTGCTATGTGATATGCAAATATTGCATTTATTTTAATATTTAATTGATGTTTAATCTCCTGTGTAATATTTGCTGCCATGGCAACAACATATTAATATGGTTGTACCAGCCCATATCCCATCATCATTGAATGTATTAGAAAGTGTTACAAACCTGTAATACATGCCATTTTATTGCTTTTATATTTTTTGTTTTATTTGTGATTAAAATTGAATTTAAAACAAAAAAGATTAATTCTTTATTTTGTTTCTCAAATGCAACAGAAAATTGAAAAATCTAGCACTTAGAAATTTCTCTGTACTAATCAACAATTTTGTATTCATGCATCTTATTGAAGCCACTGTGGTCAATCTTAGACAAACTCATTGGTTAGCCATTTTCAGGGTTGATGAATCTGGGCAATCTAATACTGGTAAACCAGAGTTAGTCGGAGATATTGCAATACTAATTATCTCTAAACTCATTATAGAAATAGATAAGCAAAACAGCATAAGTTTATCTCTGAAACTTTTGTAAGTGGAAGTGAGATTAGTTGCTCAAAAAGAGTAAACATCAAATTATTGGAATTTAAACCCCGAAAGTGTAGTTACTTACAATGGATGTGATATTATACATGTATTAACATTCAACTATTATGAATATATGTAGTCAAGCTGTTAGGGTCACAGGCTTATGATTGAATGATAATTTTTTCGAACTATGAACCCAAGTCGAACTGCAATGTAAGTATTTTAGTAAGGCATTTAATTTTCACATGCCTTTAGTCCACCAAGCTTCTTAATGGGCATCTGGAGAAATGCTTGGGATACAGTTTTGTAATGGACCCTTGTCCAGTTCAAAAGGGGGGGGGGGGGTATTTTTAGTTGCTTAATGTCACTAAAACTGTAATAGGCACCATTCTGGTCAGTCTTTAGGTCCAGACAATTGATATACATCTTTGATGTTGCATATCCAGCAGCCTATATAATATTCTGATTCCACAACTATTAAAAGCTCTTTTGGGAAAGTTTTACATTGTAGAATAACATTAAAGCCTCTTTTTTACAATGTTTTAGATACTGACATTGATATATGATTTTATCATGGTCTCATTCATAAGTTTAAATAGAAAACAACAACAAAAATAATTTTAAAGAATGCAGTCAATAATTTGTGCAAATATTTGAAAATTATTTTTAATGTATATTTTTTGTTTCAGAGTAAATGACTAACAATATAATGTAATTTTGAAGTGCACTTTATTTTATTTTGGCTACACTTTTTAGTAGCACATTTTTCACATGTAACATCTTTGATTTACAAATTTCATTTAACTTTTTTTTCAGGTATAAAATACTTATATCTTATTGGTTGTGGTTGTTTTGTGGTGGTTTACTTGTTATTTTTTCTGTTAACCAAAATTTTGAATATTTAACAATGAAAACCTTTCATTAAAGCTCTGAAATGTAACATTATGTAGTGTTAAAAGTTAGATGGAATTCATACATGTACCATTTGATAAGATTTGTTAGGAACCATTATTTCAACTGAATATGGAATATGTCTACATCTTGTTTTCACCGTTGAAGTCAGTTTCATCAGAAAACAGTATTTCTGTATCCAGTTGACATAATACCAATACACATAATAGCATTCTTCACTAACATTATGTGCAGTGTTGCATTTTACTTGTATGAATTCCATTTCTTAGCAACAGCAAAATTCAGATGCTGTTTAGAAAATAAATTTCAGAAATAATTTCAAACTATGAATTCCATTTTTTAGTTACAGCAAAATTCAGATGCTGATAGAAAACAAATTTCAGAAATGATTTCAGACTATCCATAATAAACTGATTTTCTCTATATCCTCCATTACAGATGAGTTGGAACGTGAACTAAGGCGATTACAGGCTGACCATTTAGCCAAAATGATGGGCTTACAGAATGAATTGGAACTTTTAAAACAGAGAATGTTACTAGAAAAACCACAACAAATTAGGATAGAAACAAGTCAACCACCTCAACCACAGATCCCACCTCCTCCGGTATGCCACCTTTCTTGATTTAAAAATGAATAATAATAGATTCCTTTGCAGTATAAACCTTACTGTCTGTTTACTGTGTCTACAAGAATGTGCAAATTTTTTTAAATGTCTTTCAAATTGTTGGTTAGAACAAACAACATGAATGAGTTTATTGGTTTTGTGTAGCAATTCATAAACTCTATGTTTTGGCATTGGTTTTTCATGAAGTCAAACTCCATGCAATGGTGTGAAAGTATTTTTTGACAAAATGGCAATACATGTACCATTCTTTTAAAATAACATGTATGGATTACCTGACTGTTATTTATGTTAGACATAGTAAACAGACTGTCCATAAAGAGATCCAATGTTATAGATAAACTTTATTAAAAATTTCTATATAATTCATTGACAATAGATAGATTTTTATTTTTATTTTTATATAGAACTTAAATGATAATGTTTTAATAATTATTTTTTTAAACAATTTTTGAATACATGCTTACTTATGCTTAATTATAATACTATAAAATTGTCAGAAATTTATAATGTAGAAAAAAAATGAAAAATTAAAAATATGAAGCTTTTCATTAGTTAATATTTAATAGAGATAAAGTTACCATTATAAAATATACCAATAGTAGGCATTTTTAGTAGGGAAATTTGGTTCTTTTAGTAACAATACTCAGGCAGAGATGTTTTTATTTTAGACTTGCCTTGGTCCAACCTACCTTAGTTTTGGATAAACAGTCCCATCCTACTTTAGTTTTGCATAATCATCCAAATTTTATTTATAGAATTTTAGACACTACCTAACATCAACACAGATTTACTAACACCCTTAGTTCAGTATTCCTTAATAGATATATTATATATATATATATAGTGCTTTTAAATGTATATTTTTATGCAATTGTACCTCTAGTCACCTTAGAAAGCTTTTTATCACCTCTGTAATAAGACATATAAAACTCAGTTTGTGAAACTTGGAACTTTTCTGGAAACTAGACATAAAAGTTCCGAAATTCACTCCAGGGGCCAGTTGTTTTGAAGCGTGCTTTGTTTCATCAATTGATTAGCCAAAAATTGTCAATTTTGTGTAATTTCAAATATGTAGTGAAATTAATGTTGAAAATGTAAAATAAAAAAAAAAAATTGATAGAATTTCATCAAAGTATAGCACATTGTTATAAAACTATTGACTTGATGATAACGATGTGTTGATTTGTATTGATGTTTAACTTATCAAGCTTCAAAAAAATGGCCAGTGATATTTAGAATTGAATGCTAAGTTTGTTCTCCAGTGTCAGTCACGTTACGGAGAACAAGTTCTTATATATATTTCTTAAATCAGTTTTACAGACAGTATAAGATATACAGATAATTTTGTCCAGCTTTTATTTAACTTTCAAGAAGATATAAATTGCATTATCATAGTATATGGTTACATATTGAGGACAATATAATCTGGTTTAATATGACAAAATTTGAATTTAAAATTTTAATTATCTCTAAACTCTTCAGAAGTAGACATTAAATGCATAAATTTCTTAATTTTTTTTAAAGTTTGATGTAATAAACTGCATGTAAACTTTATACCAATACTGCAAAAAATCAGTGAAATAATATATTATATGAATGGCCATGCTATATTGGTTTATAGTTTTCTGTCTGATATTTAAATACAGAAGTAATATGTTACAACAAGTTAAAACAAGATGTCAGATAATTGTTCGATTATTTTTTTCTCTCTGTTGTTACATTATAAGCTAGGTGTCAGATAAAATTAATGTCAGATAATTTTTTTCTCTTGTTACATTATTTGCACTATTGATTGAATCTTCTGTGTTTATTGTCAATTATTTATTTATTTATTTATTATTATTATTATTATTATTATTATTATTATTATTATTATTATTATAATTACCGAACTTATTCTTGTGTGTTGTCATCCAAAATGATTATTCAATTATCTGGTTATTAAAATTGTTTTTTTTACTAATTTGAAAAATGTCTAAATTTTAAGTGCTTGCTATAGAAGACCTCCACATGTTTTTCAAAATTTTTAAATGTTGTCTATTAACTTTAAGTTATTTTCTAGAATTTGCATTTTATTTGAAAAAAAATTAAATCATTGAATTTTGGATGACAATTGTAATTTCTATTCTAAACTTTCTGGTAACAAAGCACACCTGTATTTTCTCTGGGATGTTATTTCACCACAACACAACACAAGTGTATTTCTAAGGCACAAGTGTATTTCTAAAGCACAAGTGAATTTCTTAGGCACAAGTGTGTTTTTGAAGCACAAGTGTGTTTCTGAGGCACAAATGTATTTTAAATGCACAAGTGTTATTCTGAAGCACAAGTGTATTTCTGAGGCACAAGTGTTATTCTGAAGCACAAGTGTATTTCTGAGGCACAAGTGTATTTTTGAAGCACAAGTGTATTTCTGAGGCACAAGTGTATTTTTGAGGCACAAGTGTATTTTTGAAGCACAGGTGTATTTCTGAAGCACAAGTGTGTTTTTGAGTCACACATGTATTTTTGGAGCACTAGAATATTTCAGAAATCACAGATACTTATACATGTACATATATTTTACAAAGTTACAGTTGCCATTTTCTTACCCATCTATATTTTGACATTTTGTGCAGGGATACCTGTGTAGGAAAGGTTAGAAACTAGTATGAATTATTTTGAAGATATTGGATAAGAGTTACGGTAATATTTATTACAGGTTTATATACTGCCGACAATTCCTTACACTGCCTGGTTAGCTTGAACTGCAGTGATCGGAGCCACTTTGTTCCTGTATTGATCATAACTACAACTGGTAGCCTATGGAAACTGTTGTAAATATACTCCTTGTTCAATACATGTACCCATATCAGTTTAGAAATAAAGATAACCACTTTGCAAAGCTGATATCAAACTGAATACAATTATAAAATGTCATTATAATTATTTAAAATTATGAACTGTTTCAGTCTACAAAAAGAAAAACTTTATGATACATTGTAAAACAATAGCTGTCTTTCTAAATCCAATTTTTTTTGTACTGATAAAGTTGTAAAGAGAGAAGATCTAGACCTTGATCCAAATGTGTTAGAAATAAAGCCAAATTATTTATTGGTTGTTTATACCTGTATTACAATAGACAATTTTTGAACAAGAACATGACCATAAAAATTATTTTGCAGTATATAAAACACCAAAAAATAAACTAATTAAAAATGTCATAGTTATTCCGATCTTTGCTTTTTTTATATGATGTAAAATTGATCACTTATTCTTGGCAACAAGGATTCCATTGGTTGAATCATGAGGTAATTGATTTGGTAATAAAGCAGTTCTTATAACTGCGCATTCTGTAATTTTAACATTAACAAACTTGCATTTGTGTTTTTCATAAGCTAATGTTAAAATAACATTGAATAAAAGCAGTGTTATTTTAACAGGGAAGTAACTCTTAATGTTTTCTTGCAACTTCCACTGACTAAAAATTGATTTGGCATTAAAGCAGTTTTTCACATTCTGTAGTTTCAACATGCACAAAACATGCATTTGTGTTTTTCATAAGCTAATGTTAAATTATCATTGAATAAAAGCAGTGTTATTGTTAAAGGGAAGTAACTCTTAACGTTTTATTGCAACTTCCACTGACTCCAAATCGATTTGGCAATAAAGCGGTTTTTCACGTTCTGTAGTTTCAATATGAACAAAACATGCATTTGTGTTTTTGATAATCTAATATAAAAATGTCATTGAATAAAAGCAGTGTTATTGTTAAAGGGAAGTAACTCTTAATGTTTTTTTGCAACTTCCACTGACTGTGAGCTTGTATAAAATTATGAAATTGTCAAAATAATTTATTGAGATTATAAGAAATGATTTGGGGCAAGAAAATGGCAACACTTTCTTTCTCTGTATAACTAATGAAAAAAAAAAAGATTTTAAAACTAAAATCCCAAACATTTAAAACAAGAATGACCCCCTCCCACAAGAAATTCCCAGAGGAATGGACTCTATCATCAGTTTTGTTACCAGAAATTTAATATAAAACTGATGTTTACAACTGAGTATAAAGTTATTTTAAAGGAACCAAATAACAAATTGATATTTATATATCGATCAGAATAAACATGGTGACAATACAGAGATACAACCTTGGTCGTTACAGAGGCCGTATGTAGAAGTAGAACCTATGGCTCCGTATGATCAATAGTAAGTATATCTTATTTTATTTTGTTTTTATAATCAGAAAAATAATTATGATGTTACAATACAGATGTTTTTTTGTCTTGGTATTTTTGCATGGTTGTTATGGTGATTATATTTTAAGGTCATTGAAATATACATGTATTTTAATTATGATAATTCCAGTCTGTAATACATATACTTGGCTGATACATTTCTATTTTATAAATGTATATCGAATATGAAAATGAAATTGACCACAATAGACACAAAAAATACATAAATTTGGTGTTGCAACCACTTTAGATTTGACTGAGGTCATTAATAAATTATTTTCCATGTTGTCAGCTCTTACTGACTATTGTGCTCTTGTTTTCTTTGTTCAGATAAAATCAGCCACTCTGTGACTACTTATGAATCACAGTGCCACTCTGCGACTACTTATGAATCACAGTGCCACTCTGTGACTACTTATGAATCACAGTGCCACTCTGTGACTACTTATGAATCACAGTGCCACTCTGTGACTACTTATGAATCACAGTGCCACTCACCACCTAGGTTTGAATCCCACTCAGGCAGATCCTAGTGTGAGAATGTTGGTCGGTTTGCTTGCAAAAGGTATATGGTTTTCTCCAGGTTCTTTGGTTCTCTGTACCATTTCAGAACTGACAACCTCAACATAAATTAAAGAATCTTGACAGGGGCCTTAAACACCATCACTCCACTCAGTTCAGATATACAGTATAAATGTAATACATGTACTACAAAGTAGCATAGACATGTACATCAAATTGCAACTTAATCTTGTAAGAAATGATTAAAGTAATACTTCATGTTAATCTAGTAATCAAATAGGGTCACAAAATTATATCAAAGCATATAACTAACATTTTCATGACATAGAGTACACAGTATCATGGAAAATATGAAAAATTTGACTAACAAATCCATTTTATTTGAAACTACGGTAATTTGAATTTAGTTACAAAAACCACAAATATTATAAATTTCCAGCAGCTTTTGTTTTTTAAATTTAGACAACTCTTCTTAGAATAATTTTCAATATTTATACAAGTATTGTCATTATCTTTAATTCTATTATATGTGATTTCTATCAATGTTGGTTGATTTGTGTGAATATATATGTATGAATGTATGTGTGACTGTGCTACACTTTTTAGGTTGTCGTTAATGAATGTCTAATTGAGAACAAACTATGGTATTCCTCATAATACTTAGACATCAACATCAAGAAGAAAAAATTTAAAAGAAATGATTTTTCTTATTTTGAAAAACTCATGACAATTTGAATTTAGCTTATTGTAAAAATGAGTCGAATTTTCATTATAACCATAGAAAATTATTTTATTAGCGTAATTTTGACACATTTTTATATGTTCATTTGCTGTTTAATCAGTTGCTATTGGTGTGATGGTCGACCATCCATGATCATCAAAACTCCGCGAGTTCTTCAGTCAGCTTTTTATGTGGCATGAAGGTCAAGGTCAGGTTTGTTAAAACTTACATGAGATGACATCGCTGCTGATTTAGATATAAAAGCATTTTGTTGACCACTGGTTTCTCTCTGGCTCTTTAGAAATACTTTATCTTAAATTAGTTTATTAAGATTTAAATTATTTGAATTTAAATTTTACTTAATTTTTATTTAAACCTAGTTTTAATTTTTATAATTTATATAAAATCTAATTTTTTCACAACTTAATTTTTTTAATTAAAAATTTAAAAAAGATTTATTTTGAAAGACTTTTTAAACTTGTAGTTGGAATTAACAAAATTTAACATTTATTTAATTTAAATTAAATTTAATCCATAAATCATCTTTTAAAAAAAAAATCTGTTATGGCTCGTTTAGCTTACAGCTTTTTTCGAACTTTACCCATGCATCAAGTCAACTTTTTGGTGTGTTTATGGTTGTTGATATACAACATGTTTTCATTTATTTGTTGACCTAAGCAAATGCATAAGCTTCCAGTTCTGCTTGAAGATTTCAGAATCTGTATCTTTCAGTTTTCTTTATCAAAATATGTTCACTTGATCATATCACATTGAGATTTTAAATGTAAAAATTGATTAGTTAATAAATTTGAGAAAGTTTTATCTGAATAAGTACATATATATCATGACAATGTCCAGATTCATAAAAACACAGATGGATACCTGCACTAATTAATAAAAACATAAAGCATTTTATTGACTCTATAGATGCTGCTGAATTGTTGTTCATTATGATTGGTTTCATAAGTTCCATGGCCAAGTTGATCTTTTGACTAAATTTTCAGCTAGTAATAATAAACTAAAAACTTTAAGTAGGTATTTTTGTTAATTTTTTTTAATGTATTGACAGAAAATGTTATTTTCACTATAAAAAAATCAAGGAAAAATGAATTTTAAATTTTAGTCCAAACCGCTATATACCTACAGCAGACCCAGAATTTGTAACGAGTGTGCGGATTGGTACTAGTCACCTGTCTACCCAGCCATATCCCCCAACATCCTCTCGACGTTTTTATAACAGTGAATATTGACAATTTCTATCCTGTAAGTCCTTAAAGTATCTTATCTGTTTGCCTGTATAGAACTGACCACTGCACTTGCTCTAACCTTCTGTTTTTCTGACCAGTAAAAACTAAACGGCTTCAGTAACCTTGACCAGAAGTTGAAGTAGGCTTGTTAGAATTTGTAGAAGTGTATTTATATTTAGTTTTCAAATCCCCTAAATTTTGCATTTATTTAAATGTTTAGTGCCTCTAAAATGTTATGCAAATTACCGTAATTTTTTTCCCTCTAATGTTGGTTTTGATCATAAGTTTAATCAAACTTCTAACCCGTAAATAATTGAAACAAAATTGGAAAAAAACTCCAAGATAGTGCCTGTTGGTAGAAATTAAGTATTCTATTGGAAACAGTTATTTTTATTTTTTTTTTCTCTAAAAGATTCAACATTTGATTATTATTTAAATAAATGATGTTTGGTGTTTCAGTGATGACGATAATCGTTTTGATAAACAACGTGTCCCTACTGCATTTCATACTTGGGTAGCAACCCAAAGTAACAAGGCTTTATCCAGAGAGCAGCCTTTTGGTTACCCCACTAGAGACTCTGACAAAATAGAAGGCTAAATGGTCAGTATTATGGCTTTGACCATTAGATTTTAGAACATTATCCAGCTTAACAGTCTGCACTTAGGATGTAATGGTCATTTTTAGTTGTTAAACCTGCTCCATAAACAAATATATCCCAGCTTAAACAGTCATGCTTTAACGTGTGCCAGATATATCTCTTTGTTTAAATTAGTATATAATGTTTAAGACTCAAATCTACTTATTATTTGCACAGAAGTTTATTATTATTTTTTTTTACTTTTACTAATAATATGAAAAACATATTTGAAATTATGCAATTCTGTTTTAAGACAAGTCATTTAAATCTTGACGTGTACATGTCTAAAATTCCATACACTCCAGTTTTCTCTGACATTTCATTTCATTTTACTGATATATTAATTAAAGCATTATGCACTGAATTTTTTTAGCAATTTTTTGATAGCTGACTTCTAAATATTGATACTTTTTTAATTTCTAGAGCACTAATATTCAAATATTATTTTAGCTTACACAGTTATTTTTCTTAAATTGCGATGTTCAAGTCAGAAGGGGAGATAATCTATAAAACTTGTTCCATTGTAAAGTAACCAACTAAAGTCACATTTAATCACATTTAATTTGTATAAAATAGTGTCACTTAATGATATGTAGATTCTGCACTGCATATATACAGCATGCCTTAACTGCATTTATTTTTTATGAAATGTCTTTGCATCACAAAAAACTTTAATCTTTGGCTTTTGAATAATAAGACTGCTTTGATTTTTCTAAGATTTTCAGTTTATATAAAAAATAATTTTAGCCATTAAATTTCCTTGATACTTTGACTTAAGTAAGATTAATTAAAAAGAAAAATAAGTTTTCAATAGATACTTCATAGAAATACTTCATTCATGTGATTTTATGTTGCAAATAAACAAAATAGAATAGATTGTAAATGACAAAAGTAATGTTATGTCTTTCCATATTTGTAAAAAAAGAACTTGATGTTATAGAAATTTGAAGATTAATAAAGACATCAATAATTTCCTCATAATAAATTTTTTTACTTCATAGAAATACTTCATTCATGTGCTTTTATGTTGCAAATAAACAAAATAAAATATATTGTAAATGACAAAAGTAATGTGATGTCTTTCCATATTTGTAAAAAAAAGAACTTGATGTTATAGAAATTTGAAGATCAATAAAGACATCAATAATTTCCTCATAATAAATTTTTTAATCAAAACAAAATTAAAAATACACTTACTTAAGCTAAATGTACTATCTATAACCTTTCAAAATGAAATTCAAAAAATGTTTACATTTCTTTCCTATAGGTGGCAGCACCACACTAATTTAAAGATGTCTTCCTCAGAGTTTTAACCAGCGACCTTCCTTCATCTTTGTGCCATAAGACTTGTGTGAATGATATTCTATTTATGTGTATTTGGATTATACTAATAGAGCCTGTGACATTATTGTTTTACTTTGGATTATTGTTGGATTGTTTTATAATCGTTGTTATAACCGGACAATATTTGTCATTCTTTGGATTAATAATTAGAACTGTATGTGTTTTGTGTGACATATGTACTCGTGCCTATGTAATGTCTATATAGAATAATTACTGGACTGTTTAATTCTCAAACAATTTCTATTCTAAATACTGACATTGTGTAGTATTTGTTTTTCATTTGATCTGATGTATAAATGTGGAAAAAGTTCTTGTTATTGTCCTGTTGCCATGGTGAACTTATAACAAATTTTAAGAAAAAAAAACTATTATGAAAATAATTGTGTTTAACCAATGTAACATTATATATTTGTGCTGACCAGTGAATATGGAATAATATATTGACATTTCTCATAAAAAAACATTATTTTGGGAATGTATTACTTTCATGTTTTCTTTTATATTCCACACATTTGTTATAGAGAAATGATCATGTGTTACCACGGTGAACCATTTTTCCAGTTTCCATTTTATTTATTATTATCCTATTCAAATTTGATAAAATATTGTTATTTTAATGTTGTTTTTTGACTTCTCTATCTATCTTTGTAAGATTACAGACTGCAGAAAATGTCATAACAATTTTTTTTTTTTAAAAAAAAGCACAGGTTATCTATATGAAGCAAGGAAGTCTACAGCTTAAGTGATAGCACCAATTTTAAAGTTATTGGTTAAAGTTTTTTTGTTTTTTTTTTTATAAAAGTCAATATTCTTATGGTCTAGATGTGCAGGCAAGCTGTGCTCAGTCTCAGAAAGATCTTAGTTTTCTGAAATTTTCAGAAAACAAGTTTAGCATAACATGTCACAAAAAGGGATCAAAATCTGAATAATCTCTTGCTTGATTGGAGTTATACATCTAGTCAGTCATGATATCTGAAATAGAGCACAAAGTGACATTCACCAAAAGCAATTTAACACCCCTGTAATAAAGGTCAAAACAGGTACCAATAAATATGTTTATTGTTTTTTGGACACCATTGTATAATAAACTGCTGGCATTACAGAAACTTGTCGAGAAGGCATAAAAGTTGGGGTATTGTTGTAAGTCTTTTGTATTCCAGTTTCTATTTATGTTAAATAAATTCTTAAATTAAAATAATCATTAGCGACCAATAAAAAGATATGGAATTTACTTATGTATGCATAAACTTTGAAAAAAAAATTATTCAGCTTTGAAAAAAGTATGGCAGTTTGGAATATAACTGAGACAAGAAAGATTGAACAATTTGTTTAAAAAAAAAAATGGAAACAGAAAAGCCCCTCAGGAAAACATGTTTTGTCTTTAAAAGAAGATGAATCAGCAAATTGGATGAGTTGGAATGTGTTGATGAGATTTCTATAATGATATGTGGTAAACGTTACCATTCATTGATGTAAAATAAGTCAATAAGCTTTGATATAGGGAAAAAATGTCAAATTGGCAGCTGTTCATAAGTAAAAATTACTGACAGTCAAGATTTGGAAAGACATACAATTAGAATGTACAATAAATATTTTTTTATTAAATCAGCCTATATTACAAACAAAATACTTAAAAGAATGAAACAAAATCCTTACACTGGGAGTTGTTTAGATTCAATAGCTTAGATACTGTACTTAAAAGTAACCGGAACAAACAAGAACACACTACAACTTACAAGTGAATTAACAAAACAATGAAAACCATGCTACTACAAAATTAGTGAAATAGCAGAACAACCAAAAACATGCTACAACAAAACATGTTCAATGGAGAAAAGCATGTTAAATAGGACAAAACATTATTCAAAACAGTAGATGTGATGATAGAATGATTACAAATGTGTTTAAAGTACTTTTGTAGGACCTAAACCATCACAATTTCACTACACACAGTTCTGAAATAAAATAATTAAAATGGGTTGTTTTGACAAACTGTATAAATAATCTACATTAGTACATTAGCTAATCATCTTTTTGAAACAATTTTTCAGGCTGTATCCTAAGAATAGTGACCTAGAAGTCTCAAGTAGACTTTTGGAATCAATGAGTTGAACAATTCACAGTTATTTATTATGCTAAATTAGCAGTATAGACTGACAGATATTAACTGACAAAGTTCATTATTCTCATGCATTTAACCCTTTCGAACTGGATGATGCATTGATGCATCACAGGGAGATGCCAGGTGATGCATTCAAGCATTACTGGGGATTTGCCAGATGATGCATGAATGCAACATTTGCAGTCAAGTGATTTTAATATTTGACACCATGATAATGGTGTTCTATATAAATTTAATTTTCAATTCATGTGACAGAAAACATTATAAAAATTAATAGCATGTAAAATAAAGAAGAATTTAATATGAATCATACTCTATCAATTTTAAAAATGGAGAATAGATAACTGTCACAACAGTTACAAACAGCCAACAAAGAACTTGCAAATTTTAACCCATTCTGCATCAAACAGGTCAGTATTCCAGTCAAATTCCAATCCATTCCATATAAATCAGTTAAAGCCATAAAAAAAGATTTACCCAAGATATAGCCTAGGGGTTTAACTTTGATACAGATTGTCTGTGATGTTATTTACCAAGCATTTTATGTATTGTCATTGTAAAATACTATCTTCTACTGTTGAACATTCATATTTATTTCTATCTGATATCTGCAATTCTTAAAGAGACCAAATTGACCATGACTCATAATTAAATACCAAGGGAGATAACTGTGCAACAAGTTATCCATTTATATAAATTGACTAACAAACTAAAAAAAGTTGTAAAGAAATGGCAATAATAAAGAAAACAGGTGTATGTCCTTAGATGGTCGTCAGCCATTTATATATAGACTAATATATTTGACAAAAGACCATTTTTGCTATATGGTAATTAGAGGCAGAATTGGTGTGATAATTGTGCCTTGTGCTTTGAAAAATTATAAAATAATTTTGCTTTTCTCTCCTTAAAATTTGAATACATTTGTTCCATAGAAGTCTATATTTATCAAAAATCTGTAAACAAAACAATATAAGTTTGAATAACATGTATATTTATAGAAAAGACAACAACCTTTATAATGAAAATTCAATGATTATTATCGGAATTAATTTTCAGGACACAGATCAGGACTTTAGCATTATAATTTTTTAATGAGCTCTGAATAAATCTGTGATAAATTTAAGAAACAAATCAATGATTCAAATTTGTATTTGTCCTTTCTCCTTGTCTTGTTATGTTCGCTGATTCTTTCATTTCCTTGTGTTTTTTTAATTTCTTGGTTGTGTTGGATATTTCTAGATGTTTTTCTTTTTCAATAATATGTCACACTCACCATACCATTTGTATTAGGCTGAATGGTCAAATGGACTCTCTAACAGATCACAATTGCTTTGGTTTAAATCACACTCGGGTAGATCCTGGTGTGAGAAAGTTTGTCAGTTTGCTTGCCCATGGTCATGGTGTTCTGTTGGTACATGAGATTCAACATCATTCCAAAAATGACAACCTCAGTATAAGTGAAAATTTTTGAATGGGGTCTAAAACACTATTACTTATCTTAATTCTTTTCTTGTTAAGCAAGTTGTTTGATTTAGTATATCATTGTTGTAGTTTTCTCTGGGTAATCCTGTTTTCTCCACCATTCCAAATTTCATGTCAACTCAATTCATTACTTGTTTAGCAAGTTATATTACTCAATATATCATTATTTTTTATATAGTGTATGATTTTTTCTTGTTTAGTGCTGGTTTTGTGATATTTTATGACTTCGTGTTAAATATGGATCCTCGAGTTACAGCATGTAGACTGATAGTTGGACTACACAGTACCTCTGCTGTCGTTGGAGACCCAACAGTTCTACCGACAGTATACACAGAACCTGCTACCAGGGGAACTTACTACCAGAACTCGTCTAATGCTGTCATTGGAGCCAGACAACCTGTACCAAAGTAAATATTAACAAAGTAGAACAATAGTGTTTTTGTTACATTAAAAATGATATAGAAAGTTAATTAGTGAATGCATTGTGAGAAGAACTGTCAGTGGCTTTTAAAGTCAAGGGTAGTGGCTTCAAAACTTCATTTTAGACTTGCCAGATTTTCTGTAGGGGTTTTCATTTGCCATTCATATTTGAATTTGTCTTTCAAATGACTCTAAAAATAGAGACTATGAAAATAAAAACAATATCTGTAGATGTCGATAAATAATACGCTGCAGCCCTGTGTCCCAGTAAAGGACCAAAGCCTTTCTGTAGAGTTTGTTTAGTATTAGGCCAGATGAGACTTAACATTAGGATCCAATTACTCACCACCAAAGGCACTGCTGTAGATTTTGTGAAAGTCAACTGTGACTTGGCGCATGCTTAAACCACTTGTATTTGGATTGTTAAAGATTTGGCCAAATGAGATTCATAACTGAAGTTTTGCAGAATGAAGCATGCTAAAGGCACTGTTCTAGAGTTGGTTAATCAGAGGCCACCTGTAAATTTTAATTCTTTTTAAACAAGAACTGCATTCTAAGTTAATTATTTTACTTATAAAATTCATAAAAGTAATTTCTGAGACATGGTCCTGTTGGTCAACCAGTTAATGTAACCTTTCTGTTTGTTTGGTTCTTTTATTATAATATACCTCACATGAACAAATACGAAAAGCATTTAATTAAATATTTATATGTTTTTCCTCCATTTTTACAGGTGTCCACCACAATCAGATTTAGGTATTGTGGTAGAATTACAAACATCAGGAGGTCCTGCGTCAGAATATGACAAACATAGTCTGATTACGAGGGCTTGGACCAAACTTCCTGTATTTGATAATGATGGTAACATTATAGCAGGGAAGTTCCGTATTCCATTTAGAAATGTACCCATTAAACCTTACCTACATGCTAGTCAACTACAGTCACTAAACAAGGTGAGAAAAGTAAATAAAAAATTAATCAATTTAAATGTGATACATGTACTAAACATTGTCTCATTTTTTTTTTTTTTTTTTTTTTACATTTTTACATTTTTAACAGAGAATGAGTGAACAGATATAAAAATACATGTTGTTTCTGTTTGTTCATCCATTAATTTTTTACCAGTTCTTTTTTACCACTTTTTGGATTTTCATTTAACTTTGTGAAAACTTTGAAATCAAAATAAAGTTGTTTAGTGGTCTGGTCTGATTTATTGATTTTGACAGAGTTATGGCCCTTTTGTTGTTTTAACATCTTGGTTGTCTTGATGTTGCTTCCATTAAATTCCCTTTTGTCGGGAATAATTAGTATATCTTAGTAAAAAAATATTTGAAACAAGATTTACTCGTCTAATTGTCGTTTATTGCACATGTCATTTTAAATTTTTAAAAATGTATTAACTTTTATTATTTTTCATAATTATTGCAATTTTTCATGCCTCCACCCCAGTATTATAAAAAGTCGAATAAAATTTAATGTTTAAGAAGATGTTTGTAGATAAAAAAACTAAACAAAAATGATGATTTATGTTTTCATTATGTCAATGTCAATTGTTATGTATTTTTTTTATTTATACAGTATGGAGATGTAGAATTATATTACCGTCTGGTGAACATGCGGGATGCAGAGGTTCAGTCATTGGTCAATATATCTGCAGCAAATTACAGTCAGTACAGGGCACCTGAGGTAGGTCATTAAATTGTCGACGCACCTGTAGCTTAATTTCACATTCATGTATATGCTTGTATGCATTACACAGCTGTATCTATCAAAGCTTAGAATTTAGCCAATTCGCATCACCTTAGTTAAGTAAAAATAAACACAAAAATGGAGATTTCCATAGCAACCATTCTAGGGATAGGTAGAAACTAGATTAAATTAATCCTTGCCATTTTTAAAACACAATAAACCAAATCCAGTAACTGTATCTTGACAATTTCTTAGGCAGAAATGAAAAATCTTAAAACTTGTTAAGAAGTTAAACAAACTTGATAAAGATTTCGACTGACATTGCAAAGATTTTTTTTGTGATATTTTTGTCATTACATGTGTATAAGGGTTTATTAGTTGCTGCATTACCTATATCCATTAAAAGGTGTTAGTTGGTTATTATTGGGTATTTATAATACTGGTAATATTAATTTGTAAACCATATTCCACTCTTATCAGTCTGTTGCAATATCTTTAGATAAATGTTTTTACAAAGGACCTTAAATTTCCAATAAAAAGTTTTTAAGTATTTTCAAAGACAATTGAATGCATTAAAATTTATTATTAATAAACAAAATTTAAAGCTTGTTTATTCAGTATCAAATTCTTCGCAAATAGCTAAAAAACGTTAAAAAAATAAAATATTATTTCAAATCTGATTTTGTGTCTTGGTATGTTTCAGATTCCACCATTGTTACCTTACCCCAGATCTCCACAGCGACAGTTACCCCCACCGCCTCCTCCCTCAGAACCACCCCCACAGTCTACCCCACGGAGAAGGTATGCCGTATTTGTTAGACATTAACACTAGGGGAAATAACGTTCATTCATATCTAGATAATGAATTAATAATACAGTATTTTTCATTCATACTAACTGATCTACTAATATTTTGATTTTAAACTAAAAGGTTGCTGAAGTTTTAGTTTTGACTTATTTAATCTAATAATTTGTAGAAATTTTAAATAGTAAACACTATTATTAATTATTTTTTATAATTTACTTTAATTTTACTAATTTATATCAAACTTTTTAAACTTTTTTCTTGTGTGGTGACTTTTTGTTTCTCGTGTGGTGACTTTTTGTTTGTGTGTGTGATGTGTGTGAAGTGTCTTGAATTTTATTCTAACATGTATGTGCATTAACATATACTGGTAAATAAAAGATTGATTGACTTTGTTTGTTAATAAGTATTTTTGATAATCACAATTTTCTGGAGAAATGTTGTTTTTTTTTAAATTCTTTAATTAAATACAGTCAAACTTCAGTCAGTTATTCTAACTTCTTTTATTCGAATACCTTAGGTTATTCAAAGTTCTCTGTAGGTCCCCAGGTATTGATTTGGTTATTCATTCTTTTTTAGGCACTTTTTTCATTGATTAGGGGGCCTTGGTGGCTGAGTGGTCTAAACACATGTTTATGGATCAAAGAACCTCTCACAGTCTAGGTTCAAATCTCAGTCAGGTAGATCCTAGTGTGAGAATGATAGTGGTTTTCTCCTGGCACTTAGGTTTTCTCATCATTCCTGACTGACTGTCTTGTTATAAGTGAAAGAATCTTGACTGGGGTGTATAACACCATTAAACCAATCCAATCCATTGATCAGTCTGATTTATATAATAAAACCTTACCAGTACCAGTGATATCATGTTGTAATATACCAGTATACATCAAGTATGATTTTGTAAAATTCTGAATTGACAACTCCATATTTATATACAGGATTTACTTTGTGTTATGCTATGCATAATAAAAATTTATAATTTGAAATGTTACTAAATTCATCATGCTTCTTAGTTAAACATGTTTATTTTGTAATCATATTCCAGCCGCCAAGAACAGCGATTACCCAGTATACCGCGAGGCAGCCCGCAGGATACAACGATAGGATTTCAGGTTGACAGAGTGAAGAATGCAGAACAGGGGGAGGGGAAAATTAGATTAACTGCTTATTATGCTTCTACTGGGAAGGTTAGTATGACTTAGACTAGCAAGTGTTACCGATGGAAATTGTCAAAGTGGTTTCCTATTTGATTTACATTTGATACTTTAATTCTGGTTGATCAAACTTTTTTTGAAATTTTTAAAATTATATATGTTTAAAAATGGAGACTGTGTGTCGTCACAGTAGTCTTATTATCAGCATGGTTTATATTATTATAATAAAGTATAAATCTAAAAAGCATTTTTGTATATTTTTTTTAGATTACCTGTAGCTGGTTGCTAAACCACATATTATAAGTAAATTGTAAATTATGCACAACTAGAAAGTGTGTTTGTGTTTTTGATGCCTGATTAAAATTGAAAATGTGCTGATAATACTGATTTGGTTGTCTTTGACATGTCATGAGGTATTCTTGGAGTTTGTGACTAAAGATATGCTAATGCCTTGATATTATAATAATAAGTGACCACATATTTTAATTACAGATTTTAGTATTATAATGCAACTTGTGTAAATTTGACAAATTTGATGAATTAACTTTTTTGCTAATGTTGAAAGAATGAACTTTTTAAAGACATATGTCAGTGTGACAGTTTGTTAGTAGATGACATATTTGTTAGTGCGGCAACTAGTGAATTTGTACTTTTCTTATCGACTTTATTTTATCTCTTTTTAAGGTTGTACAATCATCAACAAGCCCTGTAACTTGTAGTACTACAGCTGTTAAATCTAACTTTAAATATGGTTATCATGTATTTGGACAACAAGAAGCTACATTTAATGAAGTAGACTTGCAAGGCGACATGGTTGTAATTGCCCGATTTTATCTTCGTAAACGACAGCAAGATTTGCTGGATGATTATGTACCTGGTGACCAGGCACAAGAAGCTACATTATATGATGAAGAAACACTTGTTGCTTGGGCAGCCATACCACTTGTTCTTTCAAATGATCAAAGTAAGCAAATATCTTTAATTGTTTTGGTTTAGCAAGATTTTGACTTTAAGGAGGTGTTTTTAGAAAACATTTAATACCTTTTTACTGTATTTATTCTTTATAATAGTACTGAAATTAGATTGAGTGCTAGGGTTGGTCGTCACTTTAAGTGGTAAACATTTAGCCATATTGATGACTTCATCATAACTGACCAGATGAACATCTCCAATCAGACTGTAGATGACTTAAGTTTTGATCTACCGTAATCCTTCTATGTATTCGGACAGATTTTTTATTTATTATTTATTTTGGGATGTCCTGCTAAACTCATATTTCAGACCCTTTATTACTCTTTCATTTAAAGGGGTCTCAGTTTCTGACTCTCACCAACCAGAATTTGAATATCACTCAGGCAGATCCTGGTTTGAGAAAATTTGTCATGTGACGAAGGTTTGTTGTTTCTTCTAAACGCTCTGGTTTCTTTCATTATCCCTGAATGATCGCCTCAATACAAGTGGAAAAAAATATTGTTTGGAGCATAAAATACCATTTCTGACCTTATTTCTTTCATTTAATTCAATGATTTGTTTGATATAGATGTGAATATAAACATACACATATACTCATGTATTTGGTATGTGATAAAGACAAAGGTTGAAGGTTTCTATATACAAAGACAAAAGCTTCGTAACTATGTGTATCTATGTACTTTTATTTTTACAGGTCTTGGTCTTAAGAGTAGAGCTAATTATAACCCATCATCTATGTATATCAACACTGGCACCCACACATTAAAACTGTATTATCCACCCGTACCAGAACCTAACCGTATTCCATTTGAAGATCTCCCTTTAAACAGAGACTGGAAACGTTACGGCAGATCTACTTTACGATTACATATTTTCCAAGGTCAACCCAGACCTGGTTCCCTATCACCAAGTGACCTGTCTGATGATGCTGAGGAAGTTTTACCAGAGGTAGGTCTACCTTTTTTGTGCACAGATCTTATAAATAAAGACAAGATATCCAAAATTTAGATTAAGTTTAAGTGATTGAGTCGGTCTTTTAGTTACATTCAATTATTTCAACAGAAATTTCAACTGTTTTCAGTAAAGTAGTGAAAAACCTGGTTCTTTGAACACAAAATATATACTCCTGTCATCACACTTTCATCAGTAGTTCTTACAAATAAAAAGTGAAAATGGCAAGACAACTAGTTCAAAGTAGATTATATTGGTCTCTTAACTATAGTAGGCTTTTTAGCTCCATGTTTTTGCTACAAGACAAGTTTGCCTTTTAATGGTAAAGATTAATCTAAACACAAGTTTATGAAGTGAATGAGTTTTGTGCAAGTGTTAACTGATCTGCTTTAGTAGCAGAGTGACAACAGTTGTAATAAACATGGAAGGCTGTCCAGTACATTATACTGGTACCAAGACAACATTAAATGCCAAAGAAAAAATGCCTCTCACTTGCCATCAATTTGGGTTGGATCCAGATTCCTTAAAGTTTGTTTAAAAGCTAACACCAGCACTTTGCTGCTATTTTGCCCCTAAAAGGGTGTCAATATCAAAATATCTTCTAACAAATGAAATTGGATTTCTGTAGAACAAAACAAATTGATGTGATATAATTGAAATGTGTCGATAGCACTTGATGTCAAACTTAGGTTTAAAATGAGTATGGTATGGTGACTCCAGCTGAATGTTGCTAAGTGTAATCTTTTTTATTTCAGTTTGCCTGGCTACCTCTTGAGAGGAAGACACCTCTAAAGGAACCATTTTTAACTGGAGATGGTTTTGATGTTTATGTAGATGGATGTAGATATTTACCAGACTCAGTTACATTTACAAAGGTATACAAATAGTTTTATTGTAGTTGTCTTTTGATCACACAGCCATATTTAAAAAATAAAAATTACAGTCAGTCTAGTGTAAATAAGCCATCCATTTGACCTAGCAAAAATAAATCATCCATTGGACCTAGTAAAAATAGTCCATCTATTAGACTTTGTAAAAATAAACTATCTATTGGACTTAGCAAAAAAAAAAAAAAAAAACCCTTTATTGGACCTTACCAAACAGACATCCATTGGACGTGGCAAAAAAAGACCCTTCATTGGACCTTACCAAATAGACATCCATTAGACACCTTAACAAAATAAATCATCCATAGGACCTAGTAAAAATAGTCCATCTATTAGACTTTGTAAAAATAGACTATCTATTGGACTTAGCGAAAAAATCCCTTCATTGGACCTTACCAATTAGACATCCATTGGACCTAGCAAAAAAAGACCCTTCATTGGACCTTACCAAATAGACATCCAATAGACACCTTAGCAAAAATAGATCATCCATTGGACCAAGCAAAAATAGATCATCCATTGGACTCAGTAAAAAAAAGACCCTTCATTGGACCTTACCAAATAGACATCCAATAGACACCTTAGCAAAAATAGATCATCCATTGGACCCAGCAAAAATAGATCATCCATTGGACCCAGCAATAATAGATCATCCATTGGACTCAGCAAAAATAGATCATCCATTGGACTCAGCAAAAAAAGACCCTTCATTTGACCTTACCAAATAGACATCCAATAGACACCTTAGCAAAAATAGATCATCCATTGGACCCAGCAAAATAGATCATCCATTGGACCCAGCAAAAATAGAACATCCATTGGACCCAGCAAAAAAGATCATCCATTGGACCCAGCAAAAATAGATCATCCATTGGACTCAGCAAAAATAGATCATCCATTGGACCCAGCAAAAATAGATCATCCATTGGACCCAGCAAAAAGAACATTCATTGGACCCAGCAAAAATAGATCATCCATTGGACCCAGCAAAAATAGATCATCCATTGGACCCAGCAAAAATAGATCATCCATTGGACCCAGCAAAAATAGTTTTATATTTATTGTTCTTATTTAGAAATTCTTTTTTTCTAGTGATTTAATTATTATTATTATTTTTATTGAGAATTATCTGTTGGTCCAAACCCTGTGAGTATTTCACATCCTTAGCAAAACACTTGTTATTGGAATGAAAAAGGTAAAAGATAAATATAATAATGTTGCTGTTTTATGTTTTCAGGTTGCTGGTAGAGTGTTAGACAAGAAATATGAAGTTTATGGTAAAGACATAACAGCTCCTGTCAAACTAGACAGTGATATATATAACCCTGTGTATGAACATAAAACAGAATATAGAGAATCAAATTTACCACCATCAGCAACTTTATTGTTCAAGGTTTGTAATATAGAGAATCAAATCTACCACCATCAGCAACTTTATTGTTCAAGGTTTGTAATATAGAGAATCAAATTTACCACCATCAGCAACTTTATTGTTCAAGGTTTGTAATATAGAGAATCAAATTTACCACCATCAGCAACTTTATTGTTCAAGGTTTGTAATATAGAGAATCAAATTTACCACCATCAGCAACTTTATTGTTCAAGGTTTGTAACACACAAGATTTGGCTTAATATACTAACTATAAAGTCTAAAATGATTTAGTAACACTTTTTAGTTCATGAAATTCTTCACTGATATTTTCAAAATAGAAATTTTGATACTTTTCTTAACTCCATGAATGTTGGTATGCCCTTGTATAGCTGAAGTGAACAGAGAGTAAACATATCCTGATACTTGTCTTGTGTTGTCATTTTTAGTATAAATATTTATTGCAATCTTTTTTTGAAGTTTTTCAAAATTATGCAGTGTTCACCAGTGTAACAAATTTTACAAAAAAAGTTGTGTGAAACAATTATATTGACTGGATTTGGAATATGTTTACCATACGTTCTTAGAATAATGTCAGTTTTACATTTAAACATTGATATGATTGATTCCATATCATTCCACAGATATCATTTGGGAGATTGACAAATTCTGTTTTTCTTCATTGTAAGTTGGGATGTCATGTCATGTAAAAAGAAAACATTTTTGTAATACATGTATAATCATAGTAAGGTAACAAACAGCCAAAAATTAGGTTTGACTGCATTTTTATATATTATTCATACTTTTTATAAAAAATTAAACCTCAAACACATGAACACTTTTACAAATACCGGTACCTATTAGTGAAACATTTTCATGTGATAAAACAATTTCTATAAAGGGCTGACATCTTGCCAAAGAGGACTGACTCTGGTAGGATTTGATGAATTTTACATTTCATAGGTTGTGTTTTGTATTTTTTTCAGTTATATACTATAGACAATTTCTATAAAGGACTAACTGTGGTAGGATTTGCTACATTAAATATATTTGTGGAATCTGGAACAGAGAGACAGCCACCTGTTGATAAACCAGGACTACAGGTAATGTACTGTAGTCAGGATGAGCTGTTTTGGTTTTTCTAGAAGAAAATGTGTTGAGACAATTAAAAAAAGTTGTTAACAAAAGTTTTTACACAAACTTGAGTTTGGTTAATTTCTACTGTGTATTGTGAGCTCATTTTTGCAAGAAATATAAATAACATTTTAAGATCTTAGTGTCATCTTACTTTTGAAATTGGAAATTTATGATCATCAATAAACAAACAATAGCTGACTTGCAGTACCAAAAAAAGTTTTACCAAAGCCAAAATTGATACCGTACTGACATACTGAAACATAGCTATGGTCAGATGGTTAACAAGTTTATCGTACCATGCTTATGTAAAGTTTTACTGATAATCATAATAATATTTTTTGCTTGTTTAAAAAAAAAACACATGATTTTGTCTGCCTTAAAAATGTCGGACTATCAAGAACAAAATTTCTATAGCTTTTTTCCAGACTTGAGTCTGAGGTTATGTTAAGTAGTCTTCTGCAAATAGTAACTGAAAAAAATGCTTTTCTAATCCACGTTTTTATAGAGAATGGATGTATTAAGAGTCTTCCAAAATATAACTTACGGAAGAACATGAAGTGAATTGTGATCATCTACTAAATGTTTTGTTTGTTATAGATATCCTTAAATGAAGGTGCTCATCAGTTACGACTTTACAGTCAAGGTCCAAATGGTGTGGACCCACTCACAGAATCTTGTCTACGTGATGCAGGGATCAGAGTTTTACCATGTGCTTCCTTGCTGGTCAGAATCACCAAAGTACCAAAAGGACCAAATGGGAAAGCTTTGGAGGTAAATATAATACAGATGACGCGAAAATACATCTTAAAATTAAAAAATATATATACAATAAAACCTGTGATAGTGACCACCTCCATATAAGACTATCTGTCTATACAGTAAAATCTGCTATTACATCATGTTTATATTAAGACCACACATTCATAAAGGACCTTATTTCAAATTAAATGAAAACCATGTGTGTATAAAGTCCATATTACTTTGGTCCTGTGTGGTCTTTATATACAGGTATAGCTCTATTACTAAGGCCCAATGAATCGTCTTTCTTCACAGGTTTCACTGTATCTTTAATCTGATTTTGTACATGTTTTGAAAAAATGCATTATTAGAACAGTTATCTTTGGAATTTTACAAAGTGAGCTGTAATGTAATTCCACAGATTACGTTCTTGACCAACTTTTATGGTTCAGTTTTGGTGGTCAAAGTTTGTGTATTGATTGATTGATTTATTGTTTTCATTTTATAAATGTAATTGGAGATGAATTACGGCTTTTTACATCTAGATCTAGAACCAAAAAGAGGTTAATTATGTTTTATATGTATATGTATCTCTTATTTGACATTATTATTATTATTATTATTATTATCATCATCATCATCATCATCATCATCATCATTATTATAATTATTATTATTATATATTATTCTATTTTCTAGTCAAGTAAAGTACCACAAGCTGATTGGTTGAGACTTGGTTTATGGTCACCACGACCTAAATATTCAGACAGAATTTATTATTCATCTAAATGTATGCCATCAAGAGGTGAGAGTAAATTATTCCACTCGATGATGAGACGTCCAGCTGTGACCAATAGAGAAGCCGTGGCTAAAGTAGCCCAGGCTAAAGAAAGCTTCTTAAGAAGTGACAAGAACTTAGAGGAATATATCAGGGTAAAATTTTTTTTTACTTAATAAGGTAATGGATCAAGTCAAAAATAAATGACCATGGTACTTATACTATATCGAGACAAGTAAAGTATATTATAAAAATCTAATGAAACATTTATGATGTATAAAGAATTTGTTCTAATTTTCGTTTTTTTTTTCTTTTTTCTTTTTTTGCCAGTCACTTATCTTAGAGATTCAAGAAGTTTCTTTTATTGTTATCCACACTAGTAAATGCTGTGCTTTTTGTTTGCTGTCATTTTGTTTTTTTTTTTTTTTTTTTTTTTTTTTTTTTTTTTTTTTTTTTTTTTTTGTTTTTTTTTTTTTTTTTTTTTTTTTTTGTTTTTTTAATTTTTACCTTATATGAGTATAATGACTTGATGTAAATTCTTACATAACTTATTAACTCATTTTAGATGAACAAGCCTTTACCAAAAGAATAATCACTATTTCCCCATAAATGTTTCAGTTTTGGATTTTGACTCAGACAGGCAATGTTTGTACAGTCCATTGAGCTTATTTGTTACTTTGAATTTTTTTTCAGAATAAGCTAACAAAAGGTACAGACTCTAAGCCACTAGAACAAGATTTGAACTTTATCTGTCAGTACAGTCCTAAAAGTGGTATAAAGGTATGTTAAACTAACCCCAAAGCTTTCACTATCCAATATCTGTAAAACTTCAAAAATAAGGTTTTATGTACTCAAAGTCATTGTTAAATTGTTCTTTTTTCTATAACCACACCACTAGATATATACTAGTATTTACTTTAGTGTCTGTCCTAAGTCAGGTATTTTATAATCAGTTGTCCCAATATGGTTAGATCTTTCTGTCTGTTCTAATTCTAATTTTCTATCAATAACTATATCATTTTGTTGTATTCTTTGTTGTGTAGGCTGTTGCCAAGTAAATGTTTTTTGAGTAACAATAATTTTTTTCTGCCATTGTAATTACACCCTTAATGTAATTACTGGTAATTCAAGTTAAAATAATGTTTTTAATGCTACTCTTTTTTCTGCCATTGTAATTACACCCTTAATGTAATTACTGGTAATTTAAGTTGAAATAATGTTTTTAATGCTACTCTTTTTTCTGCCATTGTAATTACACCCTTAATGTAATTACTGGTAATTCAAGTTGAAATAATGTTTTTAATGCTACTCTTTTTTCTCCTATTGTAATTATGGTCTTTATGAAGTTACTGGTAATTTAAGTTGAAATAAATGACACTGAGTTATAAATTATCAACTATATATTGACGCCATTTTAAATAGCTGTTGAATCTTTATAGATAATTTTGACTTTATCTTAACTTGTTTGGGGGCCTCGGTGGGCGAGTGGTCTTAAGCACATGCTTACAGATCACAGTGCCTCTCACCATCTAGGTTCAAATCCCACTCGGGACAGATCCTAGTGTGAGAAAGTGTGTCAGTTAGCTTGCCAAAGGTCGGTGGTTTTCTCTGGGCACTCTGGTTTCCTCCACCATCCCAGAACTGACCGCCTCAAAATAAGTGAAAAAATCTTGACAGGGGCATAAACACCATTACTCTACTCCTCCTTAACTTGTTTGTGTGTTTATCAAGTTTCAATTCTAAGAATACATGATACAAATTCTTGTATATGATAGAAGATGTGATACAAATACTTGTATATGATAGAAGATATGATACATATACTTGTATATGATAGAAGATATGATACATATACTTGTATATGATAGAAGATATGATACAAATACTTGTATATGATAGAAGATATGATACATATACTTGTATATGATTGAAGATATGATACAAATACTTGTATATGATAGAAGATATGATACAAATACTTGTATATGATTGAAGATATGATACAAATACTTGTATATGATAGAAGATATGATACAAATACTTGTATATGATAGAAGATATGATACAAGTACTTGTATATGATTGAAGATATGATACAAATACTTGTATATGATTGAAGATATGATACAAATACTTGTATATGATTGAAGATATGATACAAATACTTGTATATGATTGAAGATATGATACAAATACTTGTATATGATAGAAGATATGATACAAATACTTGTATATGATTGAAGATATGATACAAATACTTGTATTTGATTGAAGATATGATACAACTACTTGTATATGATTGAAGATTTAATACAAATTCTCTGTTTGATGGGAAAACAAAAAGTTGTACTTAATTGTCAATTGAAAAACCAAGCTCTTTCAACCTAAATACATGAAGTTTACATTTTAACAGAGAAATAGTACACTTTTTTAATCAATTTCAGCATCAGAATTGATTATGGGGTCTATGAAGAATTGTTTATTACTGTTGTCTTTCACAATAATGGTTAACGTAAAATTTATAATTGTATTTCTGCAACATAGGAACAGAAGTGAATTGTAGATGTTGTTCAAATGCTGTCAGTGACATGTACTTATTAATTAGGTAAATTATTGTAACGAGGCTTCACCTTGATACCTTACCAAGGTGAGGATGTTGAGACATAAGAATACAAGTAATTCTTGTTTTATTTATTCTTTCTGACAGGTATCAGTTGACAGTGCCATGAATCTTCCTTGGGGTAACTTTACACATGTACATATGTGCTTAAATCCACCTGGTGCATTTTATTTGGTAAGTAGATATTGGCCAGTGACTGACCACTCAGCATTTTAATTGAAGTGTACCAAAAGTATAAAATGAAATACCATAGATTTAATCAGGATATTTGATTCTTTATAATTTTATTTTCATATCTATAGTATAGTTAGAGTTTAGCTAAAATTATATAATAATTGTATAAGCCTTTCATATAACATTAAAGTGAATTTATTAACAAAAATAATATAAAACCTGTTTAATTTTTTATGTCAGGCCACATACATGTCAGGGTCAGAACATGAGATTTTAACATCTTTGTTGATCCTTCTGTCAAACTTAGGTTTCAAAAAAAAAAAAAAAAAAAAAAAAAAAAAGAAGCAAGATAACTTCATTACTTTTCAAGTAATTTTAATTAAATTTAGAAAAAAAAAACAGATCAAATTTATTTTTGAGTTAAACATTTATCAGTTGGACAAATCTAGCAGGATTACCCGGATATTTTGTATGTTTGACTTTAAATTCATTGATTTTTCAGGGACCGCCACATGCTACTTACGACAAGTTGACGTTTACAGAACTCCTAGATTTACGAAGCACCAATACCTCACCTGTTTGGAAGGATGGATTCAAGGTCAGTTAGCATGGATTATTTTGTTTAATTAGTGTTCATTTTTATTCAGGTTTTAATTACATGTATCATGTTTTCTGTTACAAACATTTTGACATCTTTAAACCAAACATTTAAGTACATGTACAAGTATTATTCTATTTGTCAAAGATCTGTACAGATTTTCTGTCCTTAAAGTTCAAGGTCATACTAGAATCCACATGGGAACAGTTACATAATTAATCTGCTGTACTAGTAATCAAAATCTGTGATTTTCATATAGGAACTATAAAAGGAGATAATTAAAATTTCTTCTATAGATTCAGAATTTGAAGAATTAGACTTAGTTCCATTTACATATACATGTGCTGTAAATCAGGAAATTTTCCATCATTTAATTTCCACAAGTACTGACAGTTGAATGTATTCAGGTATTTTCATTTTCATATCACCAGATGATGGTCAGTGCAAATAAAAGTGAAACATATCCAAATAAAATATTTGCGAAAATTTAATTTTCACTTCCTTCTACTCTCACAAATAAAATGCAAGCCAATTTAAATTTTCTGATTTACGATACATAAAATTATCATGATATGTGTCCTGACCAATGGTGGTTAAGAGATACAGAGAGGTGACACTGTTTCTACACAATGTTGATTATTTAATTAATGTTTTTTTATTGCGTTTCAGGATTTCCCAAGAAGATCGTTCCACAGATTTTTAACATTGATTATACATCTGCAGGAAATACAAGTCACCATTGCTAAAGATAACTATAAATATGGCTTACTAGAACAGGTATCCATTTTACAAATACTTTTGACAACATGTTAAAGTATATGATATAGGAAGATTTTTGCTAGAATGTTTATGATTTGAACAAAACCATTAATATGCAGATATTGCTGGTTGGTCAGTCACTGCTAGCTTTCCAAGTCAAGAAATATGGTTTCAATCCTAACTTGTGAATTAGAAAGTTGACTTTCACTTCTGTTTGCATTGTATGTAAAATACACCTCTATATAAATTTAATTGATCAATTCAAAATACATAGTTGCCTTTTGAATTTTTGTTTAAATCCTGTAAGATGTAAGATTGGAAAAAGTTTTGTAAAAATAATTCCATTAAATTATTATGTGAGTTTTCTGTTTATTAAAAAAATGGCTAAAAAGCAACTGGATTGTAATGTTGAAATTGGAAAAAAAAACAAGTATACATTAAGTGGTGTGTATATATTCAGTATACATTTGTATAGAAACATATGATAAGTTTTAAGGATCTAAGTGAAATCTGTAAGTCTTGGAGGGGTTCATTTTACTAACGAGAACCCACTTGTTCTATGGGATTACCTTCATTTTTGACTAGGGTTGGATTGAGGTTGTCAAATGTTACATATTTAAACTGAACTTATTATTTTTAATTATACAGGCCTGGACAGCATTACAAGTATTTACAGACAAATATGTATATACCACAACATTTCAATTACCATTGTTCCAGGGATCTCCTACACCACAAATGTTAAAACAGTTAGCTAGAGAACCATGTAAAGAGTGGCTAGAGAGGAACATCAGGGGTAATGTGGTAAGTATCTGTTGGACAGATTAAACTTACCTCAAGTTGTTTGGCCTTTTTTCTTTAATGTCTCTTTGGTATACATGATACTGACATTGAACCAATTCCAGTACATGTTCCCTTTCCCGCAATCCAACTCAGATTTTTGTTGATATTAGTTAATAATTGTTGTTATTTAATGATAGTCTGGGATTTATTGCTTCAAAATTATAAAATTGTTAAATTACTTCACATCAAATACCTGTAAGCAAGAATGCATGAATAGAAACACAGTAAGTATAGTTACAACACCAGTAGGTCATTAGCAATGGTTGCTATGACAATATTGTTAAACATGTTTGGATAGCTAAGCTTTGTAATCACTGCAAGGGGTGGAGTATATATTTTTATTGTAAAGCAATATTTCAGTTTATTTTATGAAAAATGAATTGACAACTGCAGCGGTTTTTTAATAACCTGAGTATTTGCCCAAATTGCAGTCCCAAATTAATACCAAAATACCAATCTAATCTAGAAATTTGTTCACTTTCTGATCAAGTACTTTATTCTGTAAAACTACTTATTTGGTTTATTTTCAGATAACATTATTAGATGGTGCTTCAGTATTTGTTAGACTTGCAGATGGCAGAAGAGAAGATGAATTGGCCTCAGATGTACCAGGAAACAGATTGGTAATTATTGGTTTCTTAGTAATTTATACGTATTTGACACTGCTGGTTCACTTTTTTTTGTTTGTGTTTCTTTTAAGACGTAATGTTTTAAATGTTTAATCTTACAATTTTCAAGAAGTTTTACTGTGTATAAATTATTTTTTTAGTTTTCGTATTCAACCATTAATAGAATGCTAAGATGTCATCTACGTATACAGTTTAGAATTACTGTAAAATCATACTTTTTATATTAAAATTTTGTGGTTTTGTAATTTTAAAAACAATTGTGAAGAGAAAATTTTGTGGAATTTAATTTTGTAAAATAAATCTCTTAGGGAGCCTTGATAATTATAAAATTTAAAACCCATAGGGAGCCTTGATGATTAAAAATTGAAATTCCATAGGGAGTCTTGATTATTAAAAGTTTTCGTTGTCATTAAGTTATGTGGTTTTCACAAAGTTAAATGCCCCATGAACATTTGTGATTTTACAGTTTGATACATTTGATACTTTTAATTTTTCTAGCATTCTTTTGATGAATGGAGGATTACTCCCAGTAATGACTAGGAAATCTGAATGATGCTATCCAGTATAGTTGTTTTATATTATTAATGTCCAGTACTTTTTGTTTTACAGTTAGAGGTAAATACAGAGTACATTCCACCACAGATGGAGGAGGATTACTCCAGAGAACGGCCAGGGAAACCATTAGATGCCTTAGTACCATCTGGTAAAACCCCAGAACAATTTGTAGATGGTCTTGCAGGAAAGTTTAAAAATGTAAGTTTTTTTTTTACTTTTTATTTTTTTTTCAATGTAATAGACATTTCTATTGGAGTTGATGTGTTTGTGACAGTAAATTATGCTTAATTTTCATTTTTTTAAAAATACAATAAATTTGAATTAAGTTTGGTATTATTCATTTACTTGAATGTAGTCAAAAATGAAAAATCTGTGATTACTACGGAATCTTTCTGCACACAGTAAAAAGTTGCCACTATGGGGGTTTTAAATGTTGAAAAACAAGGTTAATGGTGGATTCTTTCATGCATATGACATAATGTGTCACCAAGAACATCACTACCTCTGTAAATATAGCCATTTTTGAAACATAAAATCCCTATAGCAGCAACAGTTTCCTTTCTACAGAAATATGTTAATTGTAGATGACCCTAGTGATTTTCAGTTTTGACTACACTCAAGTAAGTAAACAATACCAATATTTATTCAAGGTAATTGGACTTTCTATGAAAATTAAGCATAATCTCTGTCACAGACATATTGACTCCAACATTAATATTGGTTATTGATGCAGTATGCGTTAATTCTTAATCACAGCATCAGCTGCTGGGTAAATTTGTGTGAGAACATTATTGTTGAAATATAACCTGAATTAGATTACATAGAATTTACCAGTTTTCACAAAGATCCTTGTAACTCCACAATGTTTTTCTATACATGTATACTGAATTATTCTCGATTTTTTTCAGACTTTTAACAATAAATAAAACAGTATTCTATTTTATGATATCAACTCCACCTAGTTTTTAACTGAGATTTTTGGAACTTTACAAAATGTTTATATTTATACACATACATTGAACATATGTACCTCTCTTTAATGAACATATTCTTGATTCAGTTTACTACTTAGCTGTTCAGATTTTTTTCTCCCTAGAAATTGTCTGTTTCCGGTTACCTTATTTCTGTAAAACTCTACCTCAGCACCAAAACATTTGTGCATGCATGTTTAAAAAGAAATTTACAGTTAAACCTCTTTAAAATGCTCCTCCATAATTTTGCCACAAACTTATCACCACATTTTTATGAAGTCCAAAAATCTGTATATTTTATGATTTTTTAAAAAATAAATATCCCATAAATTTCCCCCAAACATTTTCTCAAAGCTTAAATCTGGATGAATAAATGATGATGAATTAAGATTTTACTGTACAGAACTATGGGATTTGGACTGAAGTTTTTCTGTTTTAAGCACTGCCTGTAGGTTATTGACATATCCATATAGACCGGTTAGTACTCATTGTAATTAAAAAGTATCCCTCTTTATTTAAAATAAATTTGTTTTATTTTAATAATAACATTTTTTTTATTTTTCAGTTGGTGTACAAATTATATGAAGAAGGAAATATAAGTAAATAATATTAGTGTTGTTTGTAACAGGTCACTATGGAAACAAAACTTGACCAGCTTATTTTCAAAATAAATAAGTTTTAGAAAATGGGTAGATAATGTAGCTTTAATTTGTGACAAGAATATTTTGCATGTCCAGTGTGTAAATATATACAGAACTTAAGAAGCAGAAACAAACAGTGTTGCAATAAGTGAATGGGTATATGTGTGGAGCAGGATTTCACCTTAATTTTTTGTTGTCAAACTACATGATAATCATAAAAGTGAAAAAAGAAGGACATTTTGCAATAGTAAAAAGTCTACAGGGTAATAACAACAGCTTTAGTTTTCATTGATATAAATAATGTCATTTTACATTTATATTTTAATTCCGTCCTCCGTCCAAGCATGTTTATTTACGTATGTTTATGTTTAATTTTTAAATAAGACAAATATTAGGTATTATAAGATTGTACAGCCTTTCCAGTACAGTAATGTTAATTTTTTTCATGTTATTTATTTATTGTAGTTCCTTGTTTTATATTACGATTCATTTTACTCTCATACAATTAGTTTTAATGCATTGTTTAGTCTGCAAGTGCACTGCATTGAATTCAGCCCCTGAGTGCAATAGCACTGAATTCAGTCTCCAAGTGTGCTAGAACTGAATTAAATTTCTCTATACTATCTTGTTTCTTCATCTTAGTTTAAGTTCAGAATAACCTAATTACAGATTATAAATCTTGCAAAGAGAATTAAATGATAAAGTATTAAATGAATTATTTTAGTAAATGTATATAAGCTCACCTACACAAAGTGATGAAGATATTAATGTGTCATTTTTCCTGGGAGAGCTTTGACATTTCATGGACAAAGAATTTTAGGATTGAAGTTTTTCTGACATCTAGATATGCAGGCAAGCTATGCTGTTTTTTATCCAGTGTTTAAGTTTTTTATTATTTTTTTTTTGTGGACAATTTTTATGTTTTATGACAGCTAGACTATAGATATCCAGGAAAGTTTTGTCTTTTTTAGCCAATGTTTAAAGCTGCATTAAGTTTTCCAAAGAAAAAATTAAAACGGTGCTTATCTAATTAATGATGTTCCCAATGAACAATGTTACATTTGGTTTAACGATAAAAGCTCGAATAAATACAGAAATTACAGTAATTACCCAGCGAGATGCAGCATTTGGGATCTAATTAGAACATAGTTACGCCATAAAAAAACTGGGTCATTTAAACCATCTTTCAAAATGGTGAAATACGATAAATTAAACACAGAACTTCGTTGAATTTGTCATTTGTGACTTAGTAAGGAATACACAACACCATTTCAAATACATATGGATATTAATGACGGAAAATTAATGCAATTTGTCATGTTTCACCTTCGATTCATGGGATTTTCCATACATCAGTGCTGCATGCTCCAAGCTCATATAATCATCATTAAACATTGACCAACTGGTTAGAGGATTCCATTTATTTACAGCTAACAGAAATGAAATTTTAGAAAATGAATCTCATGGATCCTGGTTAGAGGATATCTATTTTTTAAAATATATATTTTTAGAAAATAAAAAAAAAATTCAGAAAATTGAAAAACTTAATGCAGCTTTAAATTATTTTGTTAGTTTTTTCATGGACTAGGCTTAAAGTTTTTTGGATGGACTATATATGGCGACAAACAATGCTATTTTTTAAACAGCTTGTTATATTCACAAATTCATTATTACTATATATATATAGAAGGAAGAAAATCACATAAAATGTAATAGTAAACAAGATTGTTTATGATTCTAAAAAATTCAAAATAAATTCCTTCAGTGCCAGGTATTGGACTTATTAAGTAAATGATTACTGTACTTTAGCAGACCTGTAAAATATGTTTTATGCTGTACTTAAGGGATTCTTTATTGTTGGTATTGTAATGTTGTTTAATGTCACATCAGCATTTTTTCAGCTATTTACCATGTGAGAAGTGTTATTAATCTCTATGGATAAATCTAAGAACAAGGTCATGTATGTGTGTGATGTGTGAGTGTGTATTTTGCACTGCCTTGTAATAGCGTGCACTCAGAGCAATTTGATGGTAAGGTGCTAGCTTACCAAGTCCTTATGCCGCAGACAAGCATACCATTTCCCCCAGTCCATCATACTGGCACCAAGTAAAGCAGTTGAAAATCTGTTTTCTTATTGCAGAGCACCAAGCGAGGAAGCAGTATCTCAAATTTTAGTCTTATTTATGACCCGGCTGGGGTTTGAACCCATGTCCTCCCACTCTCGAAGCAGACACTGTACCACTGAGGTGGTAATTCATTATTGTTTAGCAGTATATCAATGTTGTTTTTGTTGTATGTACATATTTAATTATAAATTATTTATTTGTATAAATATTCATCAACAAAAAAAATATATATATAATTTGTAATTGTATGTATACAGTTATATAAATTGCAATATTATGAATATGTATATAAATGTATATAAATCAGTATTTTATACTTTGTTTTCTACTTCCAGTTTCATTATATTAATTGCTCTGCCAATGTCTTCCTATATAATATACATTCAGACAAACACCATTGAGTTTCTGTATATACCGGTGTTTTATGCACACACACACACACACACACACACACACACACACACACACACACACAGAATGCCCTCTAAGACTGTGATCTGTATGTTTTGAATAACTGAATGATCTTTCCAACTAAATTAAATTGTTCAATTTACAACTTTCAGTATATTCATATTATTTTTAAAATTGTAACTATTTCTACATGATTATATTGTCAACAACTGCCAATTCTCTTGAAATACACTAATACTTGTTTGATTATAAATATAGGATTCTATAACAAACATTGATATGGGTGACCCACTCATTCCAGGTCAGTTGACAGTCCTGCATATCAGATAAATTTTCCTACGATGTGGTTTTCGGAATGGTTTTTAAATAGGATAGTCTAAATGTAACTTATAAACTTTCATAAGAATGTTACCATGTTGTAATTTAAATAAAATAAATCACCAAAGATTAAAAGTTTTAAACGCTGATAAATTGTATCTTTATAAAAAATTTTGAATACTATGTACATAATTATATTTTTGTATAAGTTACAAATTTTCTGCTGTGAAATAGCTATCAGTAATTGTCACTGTTTTGTCTACTTTTAAATTATCCATGACATATGCACTTGATAAAGAATAATTCATCACTAATGTACCAGCAGGCATTTTAGTATTTATTTTATCAGCTTTTCTGTAGTTTCATATCATACAGCTGCCAGAGAAAGTATGTCAATAAAAACTTCCATTTTGCATAATTCTGACTGATGGGTTGTTCTTAGTTCATTAAAAACTGTCTTAATTCACAATGTGAAAAAGTTATGTTCATTTCACAAAAGTGGTTGGTTTTCTCTGGGCATTCCAGTTTACTCTACCATCCCTGAAGTCACCACCTCAATATAAGTGAAAGTACATGTACCTTGAATTGCCCCCCTCTTCACTATTAATTCAAGATACATTTGTATTCCAGATTATAGTCTTGTTTTTATTTTAAAATGTCAAATTAAATTTTAATTTTACCATACCAAATAATCTGTGATATATAGAGGAGTATTTTTTTATAAATCATATTGACAAATGAACAAAGCTGTGACAAACTTGCCATTTGTAAGTTAGTGATAATTTTATTGCAATATTCATGACTTTGTACATTAAAAATACAAACAATGATATATATGTCTTTGTTATTTTTTATTCAAAAATGAATAAACATTTTTAACATACTTGATTGGTTTTTATCTATTCAGAGCAAATATATCTTAACGGTCAACATGATATGTATCCATTCAAGATTAACATTAACACTTTTAGCTCAAAGAATCTATTTTAAGCACAATGTCTATCAGTTTCTTAATAACTTTGAGTTTTTGCTGCCAACAGACTTATCACTGGTACAAGCAATCCTAAAAATGCACTGGAATTATTCAACACCAGATATTTGACTCATGTTAAGGATACTGACTGCTGAAACTTCAAATTTAACAGAACAAGTCTTGAACAGTATGTGATATCCGCAATTTGACTTGTTTTGGCAGATTTTAAAGTTCCATGGTTCTGGAATCCCAACTGTTGTTGTGTATTAAAAAACCCAGTTTTATTCTTGTCATGACTTCTGCTTGATCTTCTTCAATAAGTTACTTTGTTCTAAGGCAGCTTTTCTTTTCCTCTGAAAAGATGAGAAATTTAAAAATCATTAAGTTTTAAATTTAAGTATAATACATCACATGATCACATGATGATGATGATGGTGATGATGATGATCATGATGATGATGGTGATGGTGATGATCACATGATGATGATGGTTAGTTGGTTGGTTGTTATATTGATTTGGCTTCCCATCATTACAGCAATTATTAACATATTCGTGATGAGAGCAGGGTTATTAATCTTCAATGATTAATCCAAGAACAAATTTGTGTATGCATTAGATGTGCAAGTGTGTGTATTAGGGGTCCGCCTTTAACTAACAAACACTTGTACAGCTTTTTGTCTATGGTGCTAGCTAACCTAGTCATTATACTATAAAAAAGCACATCATTCCACAAGTCACATTTTCCTCCTAATGCCATGTACCAGATAGGCAGTATCTTAAATTTTAAAGTCTTATGTATGGCCTAAATGGTCAATTATTTGTACTGTTGGTTAATTATTTGTACTGTAAGTCAGTTATTTTCTCTTTCTGTCAGTCAGTAATTTGTGATGGGTCAGTTATTTACAGTCATGCACTGTGTGTCAGTTAGTTGCAGGGTCTGTCAGATATGTGATACAATTAGATATTACACTGGAACTTAGAAAAAAAGTGATTAAAGTCACATGTCAAAAACAATGAAATCTCACTAGTCCTTAACCAAAATGGTCAGAGTTTCTTAAACCTAGCCTAAACATGGTTAAATGGTAGGAGTTTTGTCAAAACATATAATTAAATGTGGACTTATCCATAAAAAGATCAGAAAATTTTAATCACATTTCAAGCTTAGTTGTGTTATTCCAATCTGTATATAATGACCACCTTACAAAATGGCCAGGCAAGTTTAATAGGTATTCCTCAAGTTACCTTTATAGATGAAAAGTTGAACTGTAGTTTTACAATGATATATATATGATTGTTGTTGTTGTTGTAATGTTGTTTAATGTCAAGTGTGTACTAGCACACACTTAAGGCAACTTTTTGGTAAGATGCTAGCTCACGGAGTCAGTACACAGCAGACAAACATACTACTCTCCATGTCTATTATCCTGGCATTGGGTGAACTAAACATTACTCTGTCCTTGCTATGCTGAATATATGTATGGAAAAGCTAATATACTTACATTCGGTGTCCCTGGAGTTCCCACTACATCTATTGGCTCTGTTTTGATTTTGGATGGTGAATCAGGTTCTGTGTCCTGTGGAACTGTTTTCAGTAAGGAATTTGATGGTAAAGGATCTGATGTAACACCAAGATCTTCTGCTTTCTGTAAGAGATAAGTTTGTTTTTCTGAATTCTTCCAATACTTCAAAATCACATTAAAGCACATTTGAAGTTGTGAATAATGAAAAGTACCCAACTTTTAAAATGAAATGGATATACATTTATCACAACACACCACTTTTACAATCGGCAATGTTTTTCCATGTATGATGTGAATTCCCCATAAATCTATGCTTAGTTAAAATAATGAACTGGATGTTTTTCTATATTGATATATTTTTAAATATACATAGTTTTATTTTTAAATATATAAATAGATAAGATGTATTTTTAAACAATTTTACTTACAGAGCCCGGAGCTAATGTTTCATATCTATGACGTAATGTTTCTAATTCATAATCACATGTTGCTAATGCTGATTTGAGTTCATATAACAAAACAATATCCTGACGAAGTTCGTTAAAATGTGTACAAATTTCTTCTGATGGCACTGGATTGAATTCTGAAACAAAACATTGTTAACATTTGTAATGTAATAACATCAGGTTATATTTCTATCTTTGCAAAGTAATAATTTGATTTTGGAACTACTCAAATTACCAAGATATCGTAGGAGCTGAAAAACAATAGAGTTCCTCCATGTATCATGTTCTTTGTACCCAATAATGTTTGTGCAAATTAAAATGGAATGTATGATGTAAACATATTCTACATCCATTACAATTAATTGGTATATAAAAACATTTTTGGACAGTTCCACGCTATGTCAGCAATTTTTTTTTTAGCTATTTGCGCCAAAAATTCCTGATCTAGTAACCACTTATTGGGATTTTTAAATGCTAGTACACACACTCCTAATAAACATCATAAAACACTCAGTCCATTACGCTGGTACTGAGCCAACCAGTAAACGTCTACAACAAGGAATAATCCATTCTCACTTGCTGTAGACAGGGGTTGAGCACAGTTGTGAGATTTGATTGCTAACACCTTAACCATTTAGCCACCACAATCACACAAAAATAATGGGCCATCACATGATAAGTCAGTGAAGCTTATTACACATTTAACAATTAATTCTGACTTACCCTTACCTTTATATGTGATTTTTTACCCTGATCTTTATATATGATTTTTTACCCAGACCTTTATATATGATTTTTTACCCAGATCTTTATATGTGATTTTTTACCCTGATCTTTACATATGATTTTTTACCCAGATCTTTATATGTGATTTTTTACCCTGATCTTTATATATGATTTTTTACCCTGATCTTTATGTGATTTTTTACCCTGATCTTTATATGCGATTTTTTACCCAGATCTTTATATGTGATTTTTTACCCTGATCTTTATATATGATTTTTTACCCTGATCTTTATGTGATTTTTTACCCTATCTTTACATGTGATTTTTTACCCTGATCTTTATATGTGATTTATTTTTTACCCTGATCTTTATATGTGATTTATTTTTTATCCTGATCTTTATATATGATTTTTTACCCTGATCTTTATATGTGATTTATTTTTTACCCTAATCTTGATTTATTTTTTACCCTGATCTTTATATGTGATTTTTTACCCTCTTTATACGTGATTTATTTTTTACCCTGATCTTTATATGTGATTTTTTATCCTGATCTTTATATGTGATTTTTTACCCTGATCTTTATATATGATTTTTACTGATTTTTATATGTGATTTTTACCCAGATCTTTATATATGATTTTTTACCCTGATCTTTATTTTTTACCCTGATCTTTTTATGTGATTTTTTACCCTGATCTTTATATATGATTTTTTACCCTGATCTTTAAATATGATTTTTTACCCTGATCTTTATATGTGATTTTTTACCCTGATCTTTATATGTGATTTATGTGATTTTTTACCCTGATCTTTATATGCGATTTTTTATCCTGATCTTTATTTGTGATTTTTTACCCTGATCTTTATATATGATTTTTTACCCTGATCTTTATATGTGATTTTTTACCCTGATCTTTATATGCGATTTATGTGATTTTTTACCTGATCTTTATATGCGATTTTTTATCCTGATCTTTATATATGATTTTTTACCCTGATCTTTTTATGTGATTTTTTACCCTGATCTTTATATATGATTTTTTACCCTGATCTTTATATGTGATTTTTTACCCTGATCTTTATATGTGATTTATGTGATTTTTTACCCTGATCTTTATATGCGATTTTTTATCCTGATCTTTATATATGATTTTTTACCCTGATCTTTATCTTTTACCCTGATCTTTTTATGTGATTTTTTACCCTGATCTTTATATATGATTTTTTACCCTGATCTTTATATGTGATTTTTTACCCTGATCTTTATATGTGATTTATGTGATTTTTTACCCTGATCTTTATATGCAATTTTTTATCCTGATCTTTATATGCGATTTTTTATCCTGATCTTTATATATGATTTTTTACCCTGATCTTTACACAGGATTTCTGACCCTTACCTTTATATATGATTTTTTACCCTTACCTTTATATGTGATTTCTGACCCTGACCTTTATATGTGATTTATTTCTCACCCTGACCTTTATATATGATTTTTACCCATATATGATTTTTACCCTGATATTTACACAGGATTTCTGATCCTGACCTTTATACATGTATATGATTTTTTACCCTGATCTTTGTTATTATATAGGATTTTTTATTCTGACTTTTATAAATGATTTTTGACCTTGACCTTTACCTAAGATTTTTTTTACCCTAACATTTAAAAAAGATTTCTGACCCTTACATTTAGGTAGGAATTTGACCCTTACCTTTACATATGATCTGACACAGACCTTCACATAGGATTTCAGACACTGACTGTTATATATAATTTCTGATTCTGAATAGGATACCTATAGTTGTCTAAAGTTTAATATCCAAAGCCTTGTTAAGTACAAAACATGATCTACAGTGTCGCAAGGTTTGTTGCAGCACATTTTGAAAATATTTCATATAAATTATTATTTGCACCCTCCATCACAGAATATCTGTGAAAAGACAATGTTACAGTATTAGAATTTACATGGTAAATAAATATTGTGCTGTTTACACTGAAAGTGGTGTTCTTGACGACACATTACATTGTATACAAAATAGGGAATTTTAATGACAGATTTTCAACATGTAGAAACATTTTTACAGTGGAAATATTCCAAGGTAAGCGAGTAAGTAAACAGTGTTTTTTTAATATGATTAGGCCCCAGTAGATAATACAATACCAAATTTTATTTATATCTATTTGATTTTGTATAGAATTTTTCTGCTATTTTGGTGTCACAAACACAGTGACACAGACAGTGTATAGTCAAACAATCTCCAGAAAATAAAACTATCATACCTATACCAAGCTCTTCTAATACTTGTTCTATTGCTTTTGTTTTCTTTTGTCCTATTGAGGCTGGTAATTTCATCTGAAAGTATACATCAATAACAGCTGAAGATTCAGTTTTTAACCTTCCTGTTACAAAATTTGCTATTCTTATGAAAATAAAAATTAATCTACATACATACATAAATTTCCTAAAATTTCTCATAAAGGAAATAACACAACTGTCACTGTTAATCCATTAAAATACATGTTATTAAAAAAAAAAAAAGGAAATTCATCAAAATAAAAGAGAGAATTTGAAAGACGGAAAAAGATTAAATGAAAATGAATTTTAAAAGCTTTCTTTCTCAGGTCTATATGAGTACAAGAGACTTACCCTCTGAGAACGCAGTGAAACACCTGATGTTTTAAAGTCTGCAAATTTGATACCTGATGGTTCTGGTGTTGTCTGAAATTAAAAATAAAAATTTAATTTAAAGTTATATCAACTCTAAATTTTATAACATAAACCTAATCATGGATCATTTGGTACTTTAACTTCCATCCATTTTAATAAATACATAGTAAAATAATATATTTATAATATAGCAACAACTCTAACTCTGTGTAAGGTTAATTGTTTAATATTTGTATATCCAGGATGGAGTTAGGTGTAAGTATGTGTGTGTTTGTCTGTGTATATGTGTGTGTTTTGGGGGTATGCATGTGTTATTGTTTGGAGATACATTTACTACTCCTTCTTTGATTTTTCTGTTGTTTGTATATTGTTTTCTTTGTAAAACATTTATCCAGGTCGGGATGAGTCAGTTTGTAGGGGTAGGCATTGTGTGTAGGCTAGTGGTGGTGGGAGGTTGGGGATTACACATACCACTCCTTCTCTGATTTTCTGTTGTTGGTGTACTTTTTTCTTTGTTAGCTTTCTGTCTGCTCTCCTGCTATCTATGTTACTATCTGCAGCTGTGATTAGTTTCTGTAAGTCTTGTGTTTTCTTCTCTCTTTCTTTCTTTCTTAATTCTATCTTTTTTAATTCTGCTATCAAATTTTCTTCCTCCTCAACCTTTAAAAAAAAACCATACAAATTTAAACTTCTCATAATTGTCGTAGCACAAGGTTAACAAATGATTCTAACTTACAAGATTGATCTAATAGTTATATATAGGTTGAGTAAAATAATGTCAATTCCTTCATACTGAGGCAGTAATTTCTAGAAAGATGGAGGAAACCTGAGTGCCCAAAAAACAACCAATCTTTGGCAATAAACTCAGAAACTTTCTGAAATGAGATTTCCAAGTTATAATTCGAGCCTAGGCTGTGATAAGTACTGTGATATGAAACTCATAAACATTTATGACAGGTTGAAAAATAATCTTATACTACTGAAGAGTTATAAAGAAGAAACATAAACAAATTTGAGTTTCCTGCTGGTTGTGCTTTGATCTAGACCTGCATGATTTGCACATAATCTAAATATGACAAACATGCACAGCAGATTTAATTCAATTAATATTAAACATAATTCAAACCTTTGAATGGTTTAATACCAGCACTAACATAGTAAATTAAAATTTGCATTTTCAAATTGCCATGACCTTGACCTTTGTCTCTGCTCTCCATGCAATGGATTCTGTTATTTTCTAAATAAGACAAACTTCATGAAATATTTCATTTATACTCTTTTAAAAATTGAATTTATTTGGTTATAATCATTTAATCACCTGTTCTTGTGTTCTATCAAACAACTTTATCAGTTGTGTTTTTCTTTTTCTTTCATGTTCAGCATCAAATGCTCGGATTTTTGGCTCTGTTCCTTGTGGAGCTCTTACCTAAATATACACGAATTAAACATTATAATAATTAAAAAAAAAAACAACTTTACATGTTTAATTTGGTCACTTATAATGTCAAGTTTATCAATCTATATTTTAAACCATTTTAACATTATACATTGTAGTAATTAATAATGAATTACAAAATATTTTCATTCATTGATGTATTCAATTTAACACTGGTGTTATTACCATTTTCATGTTTGTTATTTTAGGAAAACTTTTTCATGGACCTTTGGTTGTAAAAAAATATGATGGTTGAGAGCCCTTATATGTATAACCAAACCAACAAATATTCACTCCAATGCATGTCCAAAGTCATGAATTTTACATTCAGTGGTCCCAATGTGTGTTTGATATATTTTGTGTAATGCCATTTTAGTTGTCCTATCTATAATTTGTATTGTGTCACACCTTGGTTGTGTTGGCTTTTTCAAAGTACATACCAGTATTTTTCAATTGCAAATTTCTTTCTATCATTATTTGATTATACACTTTCTATCACTATTTAATTGTACATGTGTTTTTTTTTTTGTTTCATTTTACTCTGACATGGGAGAGGACTTGATAAAACAATGCCTAATGTCCAATTTTTTTCAAGTTCTTGAATAAAATCTTGTTTTAATTTACTTAGCCAACTAATCAATGCTGTTCATCATCAAATTTTTACAATCTAATCATCACTGCCTAGATAAACCTTTTACGACTGACTGACATCATTTTCCAATGAACAGTTAAAGCGTAAATAGTTCCAAATGGCGTAGGAATATCTGAAAATTTGCAAAACCAGCAAATAGTCCCAGTTGATATTTCCACTTCCTTATCTTCCATTTAGTCAATTGCAAATTGTAATTTTACTTTTAACATTAATAATTTTTTTACCTTTTTAAAATCATATTTAACATGGACAATTTTAGTGGGCGTGGCCAAACTGTAAGACCCGTTTGCTGGGGAAAATTTCAAAAAAATGCATTTGACATGAAAAATAAAATGAAACCAAAATTGCTGTTTTTTCTTATTCTTTGATTTTATGAATGGATATGATTGTAAATATAAGGATTGACATTTGTTTTTGAATCGGTCATCAAGGTATGAACTGATGAAGGAGGCAATGGGGCAAAACAATCATAAACCGCAAAGATGCAATATGGCTTGTTAGACAAAATGACAGCAAACAGTTCTAAAACTTTACCAAATACGACCACTTCATATGAGTGAGCCTATCAGAGGTGGGCTCCCATAGTTTTGCCTTTTAGATACACAAATAAAGAGAAAACAATAAGAGTAAATTAGGGTAACAGTGTTTTATAGCCAAGTCAAGATTGTTTCATTTATACTGAGACAGTTAGTATTGAAATGGAGGAGGAAACCAGATTACTTAGAGAAAACAAATCCTTTTTAGGCAATGAACTGACGACTTTCCCGCATAAGGATTTCTCCAGAGTAGGTTCAGAACCTAGTTGGTGAGAGGGGCTGCCCCTCCTCCTCATGGATGTTTTAACATATAGGAACTCACTTCAGTAAGTATATTACAGATATTGTAATATCTTTCATTAAGATCTTCGATACTTCTGTTTGGAAGTTTTGCTCTATCTCAGGGCCCCCGATTGGACGTTTTAACATAAAAGAACTTACTTTGGTAAGTATATTACAAATATTGTAATATCTTTCTTTAAGATCTTCCACACTTCTGTTAGGGTGTTTTTCTCTGTCCCATCTGTCATGTATAACTATAAACCGCAGGTCAAATCTTTTACACAAATCAAACAAGTGGTCAGTTTCTTGCCTTGTCCAGCTGTCATCATGGAGATGTTGTTGATATTCTAGGTCTGAATAAGCAGGTACATCTACCACCTGAAACAAAGAAGAACTGATCATAAGTGTTCATCTGGTTCATGATTTTAATATGAATGATTAATAATCAAAATCAAAATGCATAATATTTGGAAATGGCAATATTAAAATGGCATCGGTTATTTATATTTGTTGTACAGATTGTTTCTGTAAAGTTAAAATTGTTAAAAGTAAATTTATAATTAAATACCATGATAAAACATTCGTTTTCAAAGTATTCATTTAAAAAAACAATTAAAAATTTAAAATATGTAAATTTCTAAATAATTTATAAATTATACAGCTTTTTTGGAAACTAGGAATAAAAAGTTGGAAACAGGGCACTTATGGCAAATTAAATGAGGGTTGTTGACTGTGACTTATGGTATGAATTTTTTATCATTTTTAAGTTCAGCCAAACAAAGATGGAGGTTTAACTGTAACACTTTTTTGCAGTGTTCAATCTAGAGATGTTAGTCAGTAGGATTATTCTGGCCTAGGTCTGGTCTACGATATAACACATCTTGTTTTTTTTATATATGTTTTTTTAAATACAGTCAAACTTTGATTATTCGAGGAAGGGTCTTCATTTTAGGTTAGAATAATCGGGGGGTTCGCATAATCGAATAAGTTAATTTGAAACTTCAAACCTCGATCCACCGTACGCTATCTTAAGATACAACAGTATTCTATTGCACATTGAAAGTGTTTTATCGGTGTCAGTCTATAATGAATAATGTCATGACCTATCATGATTAATTTAATAAAAACAGAAATATTAATTTTATTTCTATAAAAATAAAAAATTAATACCATCTGGTATAAAATCAAACATGCGTGGTAATACATACAACACAGTAAGTACAGCCTTCCAGAGGAAGTGCATCATGCTTTTTTATGCACGCCATGTACGTTTTAATGATTTTACAGAATTTTAAATGAAACGTAACGGAACAGGTCTATAAAATATCTAGAATTGAAATGTGAATGGGGCAGAAAACTGTCTCTGTCAACTTTATTACAAAATAATGATTTTTTTTTTAAATTCCCCAACTAGGCTATGTAAAATATCAAATTAATATTCAGATGCCGTTTTTTTTTTTTTTTTTTTTTTTTTTTTTTTTTTTTTTTTTTTAAATTTTATGATGGTAAACGTGGTCAACAGAATTCTTTTTATCGTTTACTTGAGCATCGCTACACACGTGCAGCTCATTTTCTATTACCTGGGATTATAATTACTGTTTGATTGAATACGATTAATTTTTGCGACTGATGATCAACATGGCTTACGATGGACAATACATGACGTCATATGTCTACAAAATGACCATCAGTTACCCTTGGGTAACATAAACGAGTAAAGGTGAAACCATACTCGTTTGTATTAAATTGTACAGGTGAGAGTTGTTTCATTTTAGAGATGAATAAAAATGTCAACTTTGAATTTTTTGGGGTATATTTCTACTGAAAAGTCTGACTTAGGACTCAAATTAGGTTCGAATAATCGCGGGTATTCGAATTATGAAGTTCAAATAAGCGAAGTTTTTTAATAAGAAGTTATAGTGCAGGTCGGTCGGGACCTAAAGAGACCTTCGAATAACCTAAGGTATTCGAATAATAGAAGTTCGAATAACCAAAGTTTGACTGTATTATTATTAGGAGCTGATTTTTTATTAATCATACAACATATTTTTATCAATGCAACAGATATATTCTCTATATGTCAGATAAATCATGAAAGAAAAGAAGTTATCCCAGATTTACTTTGACATTATTCAACTAAGACTAAAAAGATGGATCAAACTTGGGTCTAAGATTGCTATTTTTGTTAAATAATGATCCTTCAAGATTGGACATTGTACCTCACACTATACATGTACTGTATACGTAGAAATATTCACTGGTATAAACTTTCGCGGTTTTGGTATGTAGAGCATTTTCGCTGGTATAAACGTTCTCGGTCACCCGGTGCTTTAACACTAGCATCTACAAGGATATAAAATTTCATGGTGGATTTATTTTCGCTGTTGATAAGCGACCGAGAAAATAGTGAACATTAATACACAGCGAATATTTCTACGTATAGAGTATGTATTTACCTTGTTAAATCTAGCAAATGGGTAATCCTTGCCTTCATCTGCTACTCTTCTCCAATGACAAAATATTGCTCCATCCTGACAATGTAAATCATTTAACATTTGTATATAGCAAAATATGCATAAGATGATTTTAACAGGTTTTGCTTCTATCTTAGATTTTAAAAGGACAGCATTTAGCAATATAAACATGTAATCACGAATTGACTAAAATGCTTACATATTATTTTTGCACCATAAACTAAAAGCAAATTATATATTGCACTTTTCCATTGCTTTTGGAGTTTCAAACTTCGGTACTCTATTTCAACTATCTCAAAAAACATTTAGGTAACTGAAAATTTTTTGATAAGTAGGGGTAATATGAAACTTCCATCTAAAAACAATAAGAGAATATTTAGTACATGTATAAAGATTTCTCCATATCAGAAAATTTTCATGTTCATTTTAATTTTGTGTAAACCAATGAAAAAAAAGTTTTATTTTGATATATAATGCACTTGCATTGTCAAAGATTATCAGATGATGTTAAAGTAAAAGTCCTTAAGTATCTTGAAATGAAAATTTTCACAAACAATGAACCAACATTAACATATTCTGATTTACAGTAGTCTACTCAAATGAAGTTAAGACCACTTTTGAGCTTTTTTGTGAATTAACTAACCTTTCTAGCAGGATTTGTAAATGGCATCCATTTCCAGGGTCTAACTTTGCTGCTTCCAATTTTAGCTTTCATCTGTTTATATCCCTGATGTGTATCTGTTGGTATGATGGGCGGGGCATCTCTATCAAAACAATAAAATATCTAATCATTTTTACTGATAATTACAAATAAATCCACAAACAATAACAAAATGAAGGCATTGTAGAAACAAAAGATTGACTGACATCTGTGAAAGTTCTTGCTGACACGCTGCCTTCATTCCAACACTGACACAGAACGAAGACTTAAAAATAGAATTTAAGGGTACTAGTAGCAGTAATTCATTCAAACTTCTACCACTGATGTTGATAAGGAAAGATCACATATCATTTGTACAGATCCATAAATTTAATTCATTATTATCACCTCCAGAAATAATCAAAGTGAATTTTGTTTGTTTTTCCAACAGTCTGTGGTTTTCCATGGTACTTTAATTTACTTTACCATCTCAGAACTGGCCACCTCAAAATAGTGAGTTTTGTTTAAAGCTGTATCAGTATTGTTGCAGCTATTTGCGACTACACCTCAAAATAAGAAAAAGAATCTTGGTATGGACTTAAAGCACCAATACTACATACAACTTTACCCTTTTACAACTTCTGGTGATAAATTTGGGCACAATTATTCTTACTTATTATCTGTCCACAGTAAACCCCACAATTCTCTGTGCATTCCTTCTGGTCTCTTAAATGATACATCCGATTTTCTTAATGGCTTTTTCTGGCAATAAAGAATTATAATTAAATCAAAGAAGTGGAGTTTTTATAGAAAGAAAATACATGTACAGGCTTTCTAAAAAATAAAATTTCAGTTATATAATAACCTTTTGTCAGTGTTCAAACATTTAGGCTAATTCTAAGTTTCCACTACCGGTAATTTAAAATTACCAGTAGCCAAATTTCCAAAATTTGTGAAAATAAAAGCACTTTTTTCAACAAATTTGATAAAATAGGTTACTTTTTGAAAGAATTTCTCAGAAATTAGTAGCCAATGGCTATCAGGAATGGAATCATAGCTAGTCTGCCAGCCAGCCAGAGTTCAGATATGTAATTTATCTGAGAGTTTAGACAAGTAATTATCTGCAAGACCAGTAAAACTTTATAAATTCTGTTATACATTCGTATAAAACACACTGTAATCTAGGATTTGGGCAAGTTAAAACTTCAGTACCATTTTGTACTCTCTTCTTTGTATGCCTTCCACTGAAAATCTATAAAATATTTACATTTTTGCTTTCTGTGGTGTATAGAAAATAGATGCAGTCGGGATAATGTTAAATATGTGAGAAAATATATTCATAGATTCTTATATATAAACATGCAGTTTGTCAGTCTTATCATTACCTTTTTCCCATCATTTAGTAAAGCTTCTTTAGTGATAAAATCTTTCTGATCTGATTCTAATTCCAATATATCTCTAACATCACTGTTTAATGCCATGGTTAAACTTCTTATATATTGTCAACTGAAATAATAAAATGTTAAAAGTAAAAAACCTAACACAGGAGAGTAGGCTTAATTACTATTTTTTTAACTGCAACTTGGGATATGCAAGGTTTGTTTTCAATTGAGAATACAATTTTGCATTGCATCAGTTACCAAAATCCAAATGATAAATCAATCACTGAATCAGTGGTTACTTGACAGTGTCAAAAATGCCTGGATTTATCATTGTCATGAACTGGTACATTTAGAGGAAGTCTAATACATGTACTATCAACCATGTCATGCTACTAAACCATGATAGGCACAAGTCTGATCAAAATAGATGCTAGGGAAAGAATTAAACATTGCCCAGAAATTACATCAACAAAATAGATACAAGTATTTTATAGTGCATGCAATGTTTTTACAGCTTGGAAAACAGTTTATACATTCTGTTATGAATGGCATGCTTCTTAACAATATAATGAATCAATTTGATTAAACTTACAGATACAGCAACAAAACAAATACTTCATTTTTTTATTGTCATACGGAATTATTTACTTTACTGCTTTAATGTCAAAGACAATATTGCACAATATCTTATAAAATTATATTAACTGATCTTATTTATTTACAATAGTCTTGTTTTTTTTTTTTTTTTTTTTTGGGGGGGGGGGGGTATTAAACAACTGTGACAAAAATAATCTAGTTGTATTTCTTGAAATTCTTTAAATTGGGCCTTGCTTATCCCCTCGCATTTAATATGAAACCACTTCTCACATTTCTCGCATGTGATGGTGTAAACTGTTGGTACCACATTTCTTATAACAAACCCCACATAAAAAAGTTGCCATTTTTGCAGTTTACTGCAGTTTCAAATTTATTCCTCATATTGATTAGTAACAGTGTTCACTTTGGTGTATTGGATTACATTACTCACACTTGTCAGAGATAACTTTTCTTGATAAAGACGGGTTCTTGATCATTACTGGAGCATGTCTAATTAATTAATTTCAGATGTCTGCTGACAGGACACACGCCGTTGATCCGATAATTGCCAGGTGCTCATAATTAATATATTACTCGTACATATATTATCTTTTGTAAACAATTTGAGGAAAAAAGGTTATTAATAATTTTAAATAAGTATGTCTTTAAGAGAAATAAAAGAGAAAAATTATTATTTTAAAGCTAAAAGAAAACAAGGTTTAATCATTTTTAATTAAAAAATAAGTCTTTTAGAATTAAATTGTGACTATGTCTTTTGTTCTAGACATTTCTTTCGACCTAATCTTCGTTTCGTTATCATATTATCAAAATCCACAGTTTGTGCAATATTATGTACGCAATTAGACAAATTCATCTTCCATAACAGTCTTGCAATATTTTCTTAATTAAAACGAAAATAAAGATATCTTCTTTATTATGTTGAAAAGTCGACTTACATTTTAAAATGTCAAGTGCATTTAGCTATTTCTATAACATCCATGTAACAGTATCTTCTTAATAATGTTGAAAAGTCATCTTACATGTTAAATTATCAAATACATTTAGCTATTTCTTAACTTTTATATTTTAAGTGATTCATTCTATATATCATATTAATAAATGTCTCAGAGTAATCAACATGAGTTATCTCCCTTCAATCGCCGTAACCTGTCGATCAGTAAAAAAATCAATGATCAATTTCTTCGTTATTTTTGCATGGATCAATATGAAATTTTTACATGATAAACTAGTGTATAATCTCTGATAAATATGTGAATTTTACATCTCTAGAGTGTCCCAAAACTTCCTGGACGCGAGAAACTTCCCTTGGCTTTAGCCTGGGCTTAATTTACTCCCTGGGCTTATAATCCAGGTACCCTCTTGAAACAGCATTTATATTTGGACAGTGTGCCATTACAGCTACATTGTCCGAATATGAATGCCATTATAAGAGCCTTGAATGTTATGTCTAGCACTGCACAAGAGTGGTAACATTGGAATTGTGGCACCTATTGTGTTGACACAAATGCTTGTGATGCTATCTCAACAACTGCAACAACAGGAAAATAACTTGCAGATGCTTATTCAAGTTGAAGTTAATTATACATCAATTTGTGTTTCTACTGTTTAAAAATTGTTATTAAAAGGAGAAAACAAAAGCCTTATAAGTATAACCAGTCTGCTGTCTTTCATAAAATCAACAATGATTGGTCCCTTTCCCATTTTTGGAACCCATCTCGGGTCAAAATCAACTTTACTGGCAGGTTATACTTGCATTTTCGGTAGTCTATTATAACATGTGTTCCTCTTGTTATTGGAAGAGGTAAATATCCGTGTCAATGACCAAAATGTTATACAAATTCGTTAAAAAATCAGTTATTCATCATTCATGACTCTTACCTAAATGAGTTTGGATTTATGAATGATCCCCTTGTCTGAGTCTTCAGCGCGCTTATTTCTTAACCCGCGGCTCGGTTTACAAGGGCGATAATCATTGTTTGTGTACATCTCTCAAAGGAGCAAAGTTCAATTTAGCAACGAAAAACCTCCAGATTTGAGAAAATCGTATTTATCGAACGTTCATCACTGAAAATGCGATAGAGAAAATAAGAATTAAATCAGCTCTGAGTTGTACAATATCAGTCAGTGATTATTTGTCCCAGATAAACTTTTAAGGCACCTCTCCTACAAACGAGCACCTGTTGTGTACTATTATACAGCAGATGACAGCATAGAGTGAATACCATCAGTTGTCACTTACCCAGTGTCAAACTCATTAGTAGATGACCGAGTGTGTCATCACTAACAATGAAGCAGGGCAATGTTCTTTATCATTTCAAGAGACATTTGCATTTAAATACAATACCTGTAAATTTCAGAATGTCCAATAACAGAATTTTTAGTTCAAGAGTTCTACATTACGTTATAAATAAAAGAAGATTTAGCATTCAAGCAAAAAAGTTAAGTTCTAAAGGATTACCATTCTGTGTAATGAATGCTGCCATAGAAAAAGATGAAACATTTCACAAAAATTCTGAATGGTATAAAGTCCTGTTAGAGAAACATTCTCAAATGTTAAATATAGCATTTGCAGGCGGTGGTGAAAAAGCAACACTTAGACATCAGAAACAAAATAAAATGTTGGTGATGGATAGAATAAAAGCATTGTTAGATGATGATAGTGATTTCTTTGAAGTTGCTACCTTAGGAGGACTTGCTATGGAATATGGAAATGTACCTAGGGCAAGCATCATTGGAGGTACATAAATTACAAGTATATACATTGTACAAAAATATTCATTGATATCAGAGCATTTCTCCCACCCCAAAGAGGCCTGGATGGCTGAGTTTTCTAAAGCATGCACTTATGGATCAGAGTGTCCCTCATTGCCTAGGTTCCAAGCCCACTTTGGCAGATCCTTGTTTGAGAAACTTTGTAAGTTTGCTTGCCAAAAGTCAATGGTTTTCTTTTGGCACTCTGGTTTCCCAATCCATCTCAAAAATGATAGTTGTAATTAAACTCCCATGTCCTCTTGTTGATTTTGTCTAAATTTCAGTTATTTTCATGAAGTTTCTGTGCCTTTACTTTTTAGCAGCACTGGATCTCGCTTAAAAACTGGTTGTTTATTATAGCTACATGTATGTATAATAAGCTTATAAAATTCAATCCTGTTTATAGCCTGCAGTTTTGCAAGTGTAGGAAGAATACATGGTAAATAATGTATGAAACTTTGTTATGGTTGTTTCACCAATTTTACGTTTTTTAAAAACTTAATCGTATATAATGTCTGTTTTGCAGGTGTAGGGAGAATTCACGGTAAATTATGTATGATAATTGCTAATGAAAGCACTGTTAAAGCAGGAACAGTTTATCCAATTACATTAAAGAAACAGTTAAGGTGTCAAGAAATAGCTGAACAGAACAGATTACCTACAGTTAATGTTGTAGAGTCAGGTGGAGCTTTCTTACCACTACAGGTGATTTAGTATACCGTAAATTACTTCCGTAATTTACATTTACATCCAGCTCCCATTATTGTAACAGACAGGCACAGTTCTGTTATAATCATTGAATCAATCATTTTTATTTATTCATTTATTTATTTATTTATTTATTGTTTTGTACTTTTTGTTTCAAAATCAGGAAATGTGACAGTCTTTCTTGTGAGTGAGTTATATTAAAAACATATTTCCACAAGAAATCTGTTCAAACAATTATTTCAAACAAATTTTCCCAAAAAATACCTTTAAACCAAGGTGTTTATTTCAACATACTGTACTTTTCTACATTCAAAGTACATTTTCTAGTGAAGATTTTACAGAGAAAAAAAAAAAATTTCAACATAATTTTATGTATTTATACATGTATTGACATTTTTTAATCTATTTATTCACTTTTTATTTTATCAGGCTGAGATATTTCCAGATAAAACTACAGGAGGTCGAGTGTTTTACAACATAGCAAATTTAGGATCACAGAATATACATCAGGTACAGATAGTATTATGATTATCTCATTATAACTCAGTCACATCTTTAGTGAAGATTTTTTTTTAGATAATAGTCACGAAAAAGGAAATTTAGATTTATATTTTACTCATAATTCATTTTTTTTGGCATTTGTCTATTCATGACATGGAAGTAGATTGGAATAGGATTTGGATTGGATTAATGATGTTTTAAGCACCAGTCCTGAATCTTTCATTAATTTTGAGCAGTCAATTGAGGAATGGTGGAGAAAACCTGAGTGCTTGCAGAAAACCACTTACCTTCAGTAAGAAATTGACAAGCTTTCTCACACCTAGGATCTGGGGTAGTGGGATTCGAACATAGGTGTTGACATCGGCTGTGGCATAAAAATAGAAGTGAATATTCTGTAGTGTTATGATGGACATTGGCTTCAACATTATATTAAGTTTACAAACTTAAAGGACACAAATATAACGATGGACATTATCATACATGTGAATGTTTTCATGTTCATACAGGAACAGCCACAGCCTCTGTCACCTTAAAGAATATAAGTATTCAATATTTTGTTGTTTACAATAGTTTAACATTTAATCAACAAAATTAACTCATGATTGCTCTAACACTGATAAATCATTGTAGATTGCTATTGTGTGTGGAAGTTGTACAGCAGGAGGGGCCTATGTCCCCACAATGTGTGATGATGTAGTAATTGTACACAAAAATGGCACCATCTTTTTAGGTGGGCCTCCACTTGTACAAGCTGCCACAGGTGAAATAGTTACTGCAGAAGAATTAGGTGGAGCTACAATGCACAGCAGGTATCTAACTTCCAAAATTTTATGTATTTTATGGGTATATATTGAACATATTTTGTATATTTATATGTGTATATACATGTATTTTAAGATGTTTGAATGTCTTTATGCCTGGAACTAACTGGAAGATAATATCAATGACCAAGTATTGCAACACATGGAATTTTAGACTTCTTGAACTTTCTTAATATGATAAATCTCTAGATTCAGACAAAATTATCAGAATTTTTTTGGTTACAATAGCAAATAACAAGTTTATTCTATAATGTTTTCTCTGTATAAACATCACTTTCTGTCATTAATATCTTTTACATAAACCCTTATGTTAATTGCTTAATTGCTTATGCAGTGTCAGTGGCTGTACAGATTATTTTGCTGAAAATGAAACAGAAGCATTTTTACTTGGACGAGAACTAGTAGCAGCCCTGAATCTGACAGAATATGGAGGACGTACACATAAGCCTGAAGATCCGCTGTATGATCCCGCAGAGCTGCAAGGTCTTATATCAAAAGACAACAACATAGATATATACAAAGTAGGTGTAGATAAGTAAATGGTTGTATATTGATACATTTATATATTTTTGAGTTACTTTGTCATTGGATTGGACTGAATTAGACTGGATTAGTGATGTTTTATGCCCCAGTCAAGATTTCTTTCTCTTATATCAGTGTGTTCAGTTCAGGAATGGTGTAGGAAACCAGAGTGCCCTGAGAAAATCTCAAAACATTTGCAAACTAACTTCTGACACTACACTTTGTCATTTGGATTATAATTGGATTATGTATAGAAGAGACAAACATTTTTATATGTATACATGTACAAGAGATTTTTATGTCATTGTTTTATGAACTGTCTATTTTTGCATAAAGATAATGAAAAACAAGTATTGTAAATAAGTCATAGTTTTAGTACCTTATATATTATACAATACATGTAGATGTACTACATAGTTTGGAGAATGAATTCAGCTAAGACAAAACTTCTAACCTTTTAAAAGTACTGATCATTAAAGGAAAACAATCAATATGTCATTCTTTAGAGGCAAAAGCAGTGTTGAATATCACAGGAGGCATGGTTTTTTTTTTTTTTTTTTTTTTTTGGGGGGGGGGGTTAGTGACACATTTTTTTCTACAAAATTTATCTCACTGTGTTGGTGACAAGTATTCAAAATCTTCATAAAAACTCAATGAAGATTTGTATTTTTCTAGTACTTGAGCCTGTTTTTATAATGAAAACTGCAATAGGTATTCACAAATTTATAGAAGATATCTGATTACAGAGAAAAATGTTGCATTTAAATGAATTTGATATATATATGTTGGAAAATCTGACAAATGATAAAATCTTTTGCACACATCAGGTAACAGTAAAACATCACCAAGGGCATTAAACACCAGCATTTTCAATGTTAAATCTCCATATCAGTATCGTTTTCCTTCTTGTGGTTATGAAGGTTGTGCATATAGATTTTCTTTTATGACTAGGCTCAACTTACAATAGTAAAAAATTTTTTTTTAGTTTACCAAGTATCTGATTCTCTATAAAATTTTGCATATATGGTTGTCACACAGACACATTAAAAACATGTTAGTGGCATGTTGTTTCATTTTCAGGTAATAGCTAGGTTGGTAGATGGAAGTAGATTTCTGGTATTTAAATCAATGTTTGGTCCAACTTTAGTGACTGGATTTGCATTTATAGATGGGTATGTCATTTAAAGTCAGGACTTTCTCTTAAAGTTAAAATCTGTCTTTTAAAGTTAAATTTCTGCACTCATTATATATTCAAAATAAGTTACTAATGTTGTGACCCTAATCTGAAGCTTCTAACTTTTCTTTAAAATCATATGTTTGTTGTCTTAACCTAACATCTTCATAACTGAAGCTGTGATCTGGCACATATAGTCTCTTGTAAACACACTTGTAGGTTTTCATTGGCTTATTCTACCCTGTATACCAGTAATTGTGTACTTTTTAAGAGGTACATTAATAAACTGTGTATTTAAAGTAGGTCACTGTGACCTCCAGTATTAACTTAGATTTGTTTGTTTGTTTTTTTTAGGTACCCAGTAGGTATAGTTGGAAGTAATGGTGAGTTAACTGAACCTGCAGCTGATAAAGGAGCACATTTTGTACAGCTTTGCGATGAGAGAAATATTCCAATTATCTTCCTACAAAATACACATGAAAACATATCCTATAACAAGAATTTAGGTAAGTGTCAATTACTGTAAATCTGGAATTCTTTGTGTTCATTTTATTTTCATTCATTGTAAATTCTCGAGTAACAAGATTTGAAAATAAAATTTATCTGAATATTTTATTTTGATATACATGTACTTCACTTTCATTTGCACAGACCAACATTAGATTATGCAAAAATAAAAGTATAAAATATTTTGAAATGATAATTCTTGCAAAATTTAATTGATACAAGAAGTTCTCCCAACTCAGTTTTCAACTTCTGCAGTTGTACACTGGAAGGGTATGATGTGGTCAATTTGGGTACTTGCTTTGCATTGTAACCTAGACTTGCATTTGATTTTAAAATTTTGATTTTTACTTAATATTTTTAAAAAATTATTTTTTATTATTAAAATTATTTGATTTATTAATTTATTTTGAAATACATGTAACTGCAATTGGAGAAAATTGCAATACACTACAATACATGTATCTAGCCATTAAGTAAGATCTAGTGACAAAGAAATTTTGTATTGACTACTGGATGAAATTTTAATTTCACATTACCTTGAATATAATTTTTTTTACTTTTCAGGGGAGGTAACTGGAAACAAGTTACGAGCACATGTTAAAATGATGGCTTCTGTGAGTTGTGCTGTTGTACCAAAGATAACGTTTATAATTGGAAATTCAATAGGACCAGTCAGTCATGTTATGGTAAAATATTTACTTCTTGTATATAACTTGTCTTATATATATTTTTTCTGTAAGTATTATTTTAACACCACAAGTTCAGTAACTTAGTTTCTTAGTTTGTTCATTCTGTATGTGGGAGATTTGGATTCAAACCCTGGTATGGTCTGACCAAAAGTTGAAAATATTTAGTGACTGTTCTTTTGTCAGAGTTTAGATTTTAGAAATAAAAGTCTCCAGATGTTCAGCAAAAACTATAAAAAATTGTGCCGCTTTATTAAGGCAGGCATAGCATGCTTAAGAACCCTCCCTGCACATTGCCCTGAGTGCAAATGTTTGGTTTTCACCTTTAGCTTCTGATGTCCTGATATATAAGTGAAATATATTTAACTTGGATGTAAAACCCACCCAATCAATCAATCAAACAATCAGTCAGTGGGTCAAGTCAGTCAGTCAGTCAGTCAGTGGGTCAAGTCAGTCAGTCAGTCAAGCAAGCAAGCAAGCAAGCAATCAATCAATCAAACAATCAGTCAGTGGGTCAAGTCAGTCAGTCAGTCAGTCAGTGGGTCAAGTCAGTCAGTCAGTTAGTCAGTAAGTCAGTCAGTTAAGCAAGCAAGCAAGCAAGCAATCAATCAAGCAAGCAAACAAACATCTAATTACCCATTGCCAACAATGATATAATGCATAATGTTAGGTCACGTTTTATTTTTCTTTAATTTCCATATATGAATATTCAAATGTCTGATATCTAAAATGTGTATATAAACTTGTTTGCATTTGTAGGGAAGTCGAAGCATGAGTCCAAACTTTCTGTTTTGTTGGCCAAATGCTGTTATAGGAATGAATGAGCCTAAGGAAATGATTCAGGCACTCTGTCAGGTAGGAATGTGTGGCAAAAGAAAAATGCCAAATTTTGTTATTAAGTTTGTGGTGTATACTTCTTAATCTTTTTGTGTCGCCTGACTTGGCGACATATAGGGATTACTTTCGTCGGCGGCGGCGGTGTCTGCGGCATCCAGATTTCCTTGTACGGAGCATAACATTGGTGTTGTATGTTCAAATGACTCTAAACTTGGTGGTGTGCTTGTTTCTGGCAATGACTCGAAGTGCAGTGCACAAGAACTGCAACTCTATCTTTTTCCGTTTTTGAATCATTTCCCTTTGATTGATTTTTATAGAGCATTTCTTGTCCAGAGCATAACTTTGGTGTAGTATGTTCAAATGACTCCAAACTTGGTGTACATGTTTCTGGCAATGACTCGGAAGTGTAGTGCACAAGAACCACAACTCTATCTTGTTCCGTTTTTTAATTATTTCCCTTTGATTGATTTTTATGCAGTGTCAGGCAACACATCTGTTTCAAAGAAACATATCTAGTTACATATTTAGTTTATTATTGAAATTGAAAAGATGATAGAGTAAATACTTTCTGATTCCTGAAGAGTAAATACATGTAAAGAAAATCATAATTATCATCACTGCTATCACCATCATCATTGTCATCATCATCATCACCACCACAACCACCACCACCATCTTCATTATCATCACCATCATCATCATAATCTTTGTCACCATCATCACAACCACCATCATCATTGTCATTACCACCATTGTCATCATCATCATCAACATTAGTATTCAACTTATTTTTGTGTTTCTTATAGCAACTTTTGTACTTTGTAGGAAAATTTCAGCAATAGTCAGATGACAGATGAGGAAAAAACAGAAGCAAAAACAAAAATCACTGAAAAAATCATAAGAGAAACATCATCATTCTATGCAGCATCAAGATTATGGAATGACGGAATTGTGCTACCTGAGGATACAAGAAAGGTTAGTTTTATTTAGTTCTGGTCAAAAATATTCCATGTATGCTTTCAGTATTTCACTGTGCAATATCAAAGCTAGAGCTTGTTGCATGCTTGATTGGTTGAGGTGTATAAGGTTCAACTTTATGGGATTGTTGAGTTGACTTCAGTAATGGTGTTTAACTTCCAAGTCAAGAATATTTCACTTATATCGAGACGTCACCAGCTTTAGGCGAAAGTGCAGAAATTGTGCTTGTGCATTGCACTGATGGCATTATACAGCAGGGTTCTTTATCGTGTCATGCCTGCCAAGATAGGAGACCTTGTTTATTTTAAGTTCCCATCTGAAAGAACCGTGACTTTTATTTTGTAATGCCGAGTGCTTGGCGAAAGAACAGTCACTATCCACTTTTAAGTCTTGGGTCAGACCCAGCCTGGGTTCGAACCCACGACCTTTCACTTACAGAGTGAGCACTCTACCAACAAAGCTACCGCAGTGGTATATGGGATTGATTAGGTAATGTTGAAACTGTCTCAGTGGTAACCATTGTTATTTTAATTAAATTATTGGTAAGAACACATGTTTATTGATTATTTTTGCCTTACAGATTGAAACCTGTGATAATTCATGTTTATATCTGATATTAGCATCAGCTTACACCAAGTGTTTTAGTATTTTATTATTTTTTTATGAGGAGATTTGCAGGTGAGCTACTTTTAGAAAGCTGTTTTTATTAGCCTTTCCAAATATCAAATTGCTGGTCATATTTAATGCTTTATGAGTTTGCTTTACATTTTTTCTTTTAGGTAATACAGCAATGTTTAAACATTGTAACAGCTTATAGAAAACCCAGAGATACACAACCGGCATTTATAAGGATGTAATGATTATATAGACAAATGTTCCAACTTTATTCTGAGGAACTGTAGAATATTTATCTAACATATCAAACTCAGGATGAATGTGCAGTACTGGCAATTTGGAGATTGATAATATTTCTTCTATTTTTTGACAAATCCCTCACTTGTTGGGAGTACTCCTAGACTTAAAACAGTCTTGGTACAAATTTTTAAACTGACATTATGTGATAATCTTTATAATTAAATTAAACATTAAGTATAAATCTGTGACATTTATATTTTTGTCAGATATACATGTAGTAATCAACAACTACTTTTGTTTTAATGTTGACAGATGTAGTTTACCTTTGATGTTTAGGTTAAAACATTTGATTTGAAGATAACTTGTCTACTGTCTGGCAACTTGTATTACCAGAAGTAATTTCCTTTAACCAACAAGCTTAATTTTGTTTACATTTTATAATAATCAAATTTACATGCAAATTAACCTTATTACCAATTTTACTAAAAAATGAAAATTAAAAAAATGTCATACATAACCATTTAAATCAAGTTATGTAAAGTTTTTTTTTCTTTTAAAAAAAAAAATTAATATAGGATTAAAAAAATGTTTGTAGATATTTCTTGAAAACATTGTATTGCAGCAATGTTTGGTATACATTTGTTTATATGAAATGTAAAGGTATACAAGTATATGCTTTATGTACAGTAGTTTATGTTAAAATGTATGCCACCAATTGTAAAATTTTTGCTTTATAAAGTACCTCATGTACCACCTATGGTTGTTTAGAGAGAATAATGAATTTGAATTTGATAACCTATGGTGCAAATTATTAAATTCTTCAATGTATGTTTTGTTTGTAAAATAAAACTGAAGTACAGTCAAACCTGTCTATAAAGGCCACCCATGGGAATCAGTAAAAGTGGCCTTTATGGACAGGTGGCCCTTATAGAGAGGTGGCTTTAAGGCAGGTTGGACTGTATTTATATTTTTACTAGTTGTCCTTAGTTGATTTTTCAAGCAGTTCCAAAAACATAGCTAAATGGCAGTCAAAGCAATGAAAACTAAAAGAAACAAAGTGTGAAATTTTTTTTAACATTTTCAGTGCAGATAGTTAATGATTTTCTATGCATGTGAAATATTTTTTATAAAAATTTAAACAGAAAAAAACTTAATAAACCAGGAATAATACTGATATTCAATCCATGTTATTGTTACCCAAAATCACACACAACTTAATTGTGACCTTGACCTCTAAACTGTTGTCTTTGTTCATTACATTGACCATTAGACCCTACCGACAAGAGTTGGGCTGATTAATTCAAGAAAGGTGTAAGCCTCTTGAAGTATGGATGGTAGATTTTAAAAATATTTACATTGTTAATTCCTGAAAAAGTTGGTTTTTACAGAAAAACCCTTTCTGTGATTTTGTATCCACTGGAAGTAGCTGGGGTTTAGAAGCACAATTTTAGTGTCTGGATTTAAAATTTTAAGTCATCTGGGGTTAGGAATACTTCCACATGACAAGTAACTTTTATTTAAATTTTCAAATTCAAACCCTTGTTTGACTTTTCAAATCAAATTAGTAGGTTTATTCAATGCTGTCTTAATACAAGATTCTCTTTTTTTTCACTGCCGAATTTGAGTAATGAGACATGCATATTTGATGTGATTTATGGGATATTGTTATCATAATTATACTAAATTTAACGTTTCTCATATTTTTGGTATTTATTTTAATCATGAGCTACTTTCGTTATGTTTTTGAGCATTTTCGGTTAACTGGTTTAGTAATGTTATTCGTGGGCTACTTTCGTTATGTTTTTGAGCATTTTCAGTTAACTGGATGTCATGTTATTAGTGGGCTACTTTTGTTAGGTTTTTGAGCATTTCCGGTTAACTGGATAAGTCACTGTGTTATTCGTGGGCTACTTTCGTTATGTTTTTGAGCATTTCCGGTTAACTGGATAAGTCATGTTATTCGTGGGCTACTTTCGTTAGGTTTTTTAGCATTTTCGGTTAACTGGTTAAGTCATGTTATTCGTGGGCTACTTTCGTTGTGTTTTTCAGCATTTTCGGTTAACTGGATAAGTCATGTTATTCGTGGGCTACTTTCGTTAGGCTTTTGAGCATTTCCGGTTTACTGGTTAAGTTGTCTTTCAAAACGTAAATACGAAATGTTTGAATTTGTAATTCATAACTAAACACAAACTAACGCATTGTTAAATAGATCTTATTTTTTAGTCGCAAACTTGTAATTTCCTTTAAAAGCATTTGTAATTCCGAATAAACCACTATCGAACCACACTGCAAAGTTATGATTCAAACGTTTGAACGTTTGTAATATTGGTAGTGGTAATGGTCCACTTCCGCTGCGCGTGTAATTTAGCAGCTGAAGTAGTTGTATAAAACCCATCCACTACTTTTAAGTTCCGGTAAATTTTCTTTTTGTCCGACATTGTTGTCGTACTGTAACTCTTACTTTCTTGATAATCTTAGTTGTAAATGTTTGGTGCGTTCAGAGGAACAAAATCGATAGCCTTTGACTAAATTAATCCCCGTTGGCTTACATTGGCCACCGTTGGTTCATAATTGACAAATGACAATTTTTGAAAAATCTGTAAAATCAGAATAAATTTTCTTTCATATAAAAATTATTTGACCACAATTTATCATAATTACTATGATTCGGAACCTGAAATATTTGAATAAAAATTCCCAGTCTTTCGCCAAACTTTTAAAAGTCATTAATGATGTATAATGTGTTTGTAATCTATAATTTATTTCCATATTATCCCCTCAGTGAAAAAGTTCGTAATTACTAGTATAAACAGTGATTTAAAAAATGCGTACCCCACTTCCGGTGTGAGTAATGTGATAGTGATGGCAATTTTATCGAATGCTTTAAAAGCCATAGGCAAACGGATGATATACGAGTTTTGAAAATACATGTAGTTTATAATCCAAGTAACTTTCATTTTCCAAAATTTTCTGATCTTTAACCGAAATCAACCGTAAGCAATAAGTTATTGCACAAATCTGGCACTTAATTTATTTGCGACGTAATTGGTTGTTACTATTCAGGGCATCACAAACTTTTATATAAATAATCGAAGTTCTCAAAACGTTTGCTCAATTATTAAGTAAGGAAGGTGGTGTTGGGTGATGGTGTTTTGTACCCCAGTCATTGTTTCAATTACATTGAAGCGAAAAAAGGGGGGAGGGCGTTCAACAAGTTAACTGACAAACTCTCACAGGATCTTCTCTATTACGAAGAGAAGCGCTGTGACCCGTAAGCGCCACTTTAGACTACAAGACCACCAATGGTAAAGAAGGTGACTATAATTTTGTATGATGCCGGATACAGAAATTAAAACTAAAACTAACGCGAATTGAAGTTAAATGATCCGTTATGAAAATTACAATAAAAATTCTCTGCGTAAAATTTATTTTAAAAAGTAGCTTGTACTTAATAGAATTACATGTTTACTTAGGTATAATGCATTTATCTTATATTACGTTTTTTTTAAAAATATTTGTCATAAAAAGTAGAAAATGACATAACATAGGGATGATGTAATGTTGAAAATGTTTGTAAAAACATTTATTTTTTGTACGAAACCAAATTGCAATACTCTGGTTTATTTGTACAGCGAGGACCACAAACTGTTACCGGATAGTTTCCACAATAAGACCGGTAGATACATGTATATTAAATGTTATGTTATAATATGGTAATTTGAAGTATGAAGTCTGGAACAACATATATAGAATTTTTTTTTTTTTAAATTATTGATTGCCCCGTAAGGGAAAGCATGCTTTCTTTACACGTATATAGATCATTCATTGACATGGCTTTTTTGCCGGAGGAATAAATTGAATATATATAGACAAGGAAACAATGAGTTGCGCAATATTATTGTAAAATTCTTTGTAATGGTATTTATTGATCAGATTAAGTTAACCGGGGGGGGATACCAGTTTTATATTTTATATATATATATATATATATATATATATAGATCTGGTGATATTATGAAATATATGTCCCATACAAAACCATGATGGGTATAAAAACTTGTGTGGTATATCGTGCTTAGGTTGAAAAACAACTTGATTTTATGATACTCAAAAAACAAGCGTTATGATGTAGGATTTATGTGCCTTGTTGAACATTGACATATATGGGAATGAGAAACAAGATTGTTTTTTTTTTATGTATACATGTGATATTTTACTTATAGTCTGTTTATATAATCTACTTAAGTAAACGTCTTAAGTTTTAAGGTCAGACGGGATGTATACAATGGGGATATTCCGGAAAAACAGTGTCATATCTGCAAGGTTCACTAGCTGAATACTGACTAATTTTACCTAAATATAGTTTATAAATCTTTATAACTTGTGTGTATATGATTTTATTTAATTCTGTTACATTATGAAGAAACACCAATCTTAGTATTTACCACACTACATACTACCGGGATTAATTTAGGCAGAAAAAGCAAGTGCTTCAAGACTGACTTTCCATTGACCCGAACCAATTTATTGAAATGCCAGAATTAGACAGACTTTTACATTGGATCTTACCAGTCACAGGCTCGACAAGGTCTTTGTTTTTTATGTAAAAAGGTATGTTCATTTTTATCTATTGCATTTTCCAAAAGTACCACCATAGAACTAATAGAGTGCCTCGTATGCCTCTCCGATGGAAAGGGTCTCGACGACAGAGCGGTTTAAAGCGCTAATAGATCAAAGTGTCTCACCGCCTAGGTTAGAATCCCAGTCGGTAAGATCTTGGTGTGAGAAAGTTCGTCATTTCATGATCAAGTGACGAAAGTCGTAGGATACTCCGGTTTCCTCCACCATCCAAGAACTGACTGCCTCGATATAATACCATCACTTCTCTACTATAAATTGTTTTTAAGGACTATAGTGCTGTTCAGTTTGATGATATCTTAACGATGTATTTAGCAAATTTGATTGCATTTTTTTAAAAGTATCTAGTCACAATGTGTACAGTTTTACTTATGTAAAGTACTTTATAAAAAATTTAGTATGCGGTATACATGAACTTGTACGAAAAAGATTTAAAACTACACAGATATATACAGGTATAAAAAGAATGTCATTTACGAGTACATTGATGACAATAATAACCAGTATAATATATATAAAGTTCCTCGTGACGTCAGATGTCTGTAGACAAACAAAAACTACTTTTTATTTTCGCTAGTTGATTTTATATATCAATAACAGTATTTGTCACTCACATCCAAGGAACTTTCTAAAAATTGAGATGATGATGATGATGATAATAATAATTTTATTAGTATTATTTTAGTAATAATAGTAGTAGTAGTATGATGATGATATAAAATTGTTTGATACAGTCATACCATACACTCACGGTCTTGTTGTATTGGATGTGGTCATCTATCTAGTATTGATATACACCTAAGTGTATTTTCACAGTCAGTTGGCAGCTACGTACATCTATATAGTATAAAGTGATATAATGAATGAAGGATGAATGTAGCCTGAATTATTTATTACAGATTATAGAAATGTACACAAATTGAAATATTTTCCTATAACAAGGCCATCAATGATTTTCAAGTCATGTTTGGTGACGATTGATTCCTCATAAAAACTGTAAACCGGAAATTAAATTGAACCAAACATGCTCAACAAACGGACACCCGGCGTTTAGTTAATGTACTGAACAATGTTGTATACTTGCATTTCATTTAATATGATATTTAGAAGCCGATATAGCTTTAAATAGAATGGTTTAATTTTTGACAATATCAAACTAGTTAACTTCACAAAGTAGTATTTAATGTTACAGGTAAGTTAGTGGAGAAATGAAAGATTATTTTTATTTAAAAAAAAAAAAAAATTAACAAATGGACATCAAGAACAGCAAAATATGAAATTCGGACAGAAATTTACTGTTGAACACCAACAAAACAAGTAACACATCTTATAAATACAAAAAAGTGAGACCAGGTGTTCCGGAAGTGAGGGTAATTATGCTACAAATTTGTAGAAACGTTTTTCAAAAGTATCTTGCTTAGGTTTGGTCTATGGGTTTGAAAATTCATATTATAAAAACGCTTATTAGAAAAAAAAATATTTAAAAAACATGGACATCAAAATAGATATTGCACAAAGTATTGCTAGTTGTAAAATAAGCGGAATCCTTACTGTTCAACAAAAAGTGTTTTAACCACACCATTTGGCTTCGTTTTGTTGTTATACTTAGTATCCATCAATTGTCGGAAGTTTATCAATTAATTATCTCAATATGTTTAATTGATATTTTGTTCCACTGTCTTGTTTCATTATGTTATCTTGTGTCATTGGTTACAGTGGCTAAAGCCAGATAATGTTTTATTCGAAACGTAGAACTTTATTTCGGTGAACATTTTCAAATTTAAGTATGAAAGGCATCGGGTTGAAATTAGAACATGACTAAAACCGAATGAATTATTTTGATGTAGAAATGAAAAAAATTAGCATGCATGGTCGAAGCTTAGGTCTTAGCAACAAATATTAATTTAATGGCATAAATAACATAAATATATGGCGTGGAAAAGATGAAAGATAATGCTGACAGACGCCTATAGGAACTTAGTCATAATTATTAATTTTGTAATGTCAAATGTCTAAATAATATTCTGACCTTGTTATAAAATCAAGTCTGGTAATCTCAAAATCGATTTATCAAAAAATTTAAGTAAATTTTTATCTTTTGTCAAATGCTTGCTTTCTTTTAGTACACAAATTCCCATTTATTATTCCATCTGGAAATAAATCCACGATCGAATTCCATTGTGCATTCTGTGCTTGCTTTCTTTAGGTACTCTAGTAACCTTGACTATTCCATCTTTGTGTATTATGCCAAAGTAAAATCATTCTGTGTTCCATACTTTGCTCTTTTTGGGTACTCTGGTTTCCTCACTTTTCAATCTGGGTTTTTTAAGCCACAGTGAAACTTTATTCTGTGTCTCGTGCTTGTTTTTTTATCACCCTATATTTAATATGTGTTTTGTGAACATCAAAAGTTTAACAGTCTTCTGTATTGTATGCTTGCTTTTTCTTGTTTCTCCTAATTTTTTTAGTATACTAGAACTAATCATCTGGTACTAAAGCAATATATTGAATCATAAAATACAAGTGCTTTCTTTAACTTGTAGAGAAAAAAGTTTCAGAAAACAACTTCCACATTTGTTAGAGATAAAACTGCCTCTGTCGATGGTGCGATAAAGAAAGAAGTTATTTTGACCGTAAAGAAAAATCTGAAATCTTAATGACTGCAGCAAATGGCATTGTGTCAGTCTTTTATCAGTTCCAGGAAAATGTTTACAATTTTGCTAAACAATATGAAGAAAATTAAAAATATCATTCAGGTGGCTATAGACAAAGGATGTGTCCCAGAAACAATAATATGTTTATAATCCTACCATCACAAAACAGTTTTGAAATGGAACAATTAATGAATATTATTTTAACTTTCAAAATTTTTGGGGAAAAGCTTTTGATATGTCACATTATGACTTTCTATAGCATACAATGAGTTTTTATGGCAAATCAGGTATTTAGCGTTATTCAAATTATGGAAGTTATAGATTTCTTAAATATATGTTGGCATTGTTAGATGTAAGGCGCGGAAAAATGAGAAAGAAATAGAAAAAGTATAGAAAGCTGGTTTTGAAGGTCTGTGTACGTAGTGAGATTTCAAAATTTGACATACTGGACACAACAGAAATCGATGACATGATTAACATTACAACTAAGAAACTGAATTGTAGTTCGATAAGTCAAGTGGCTAGGATAGAGAACAACTGTAAAATAGCAATCAGATTGACAAAACAGGGAAAAGTAGGCAGGGGAGAACCAAATAGACTTGATATATATAGCAAAGACATATAGGAAGAGAGATATCAGAGATGGGTAAAACTTAAGGCAGATAGAAACTACAGATCAGAACAACAGAACAGGTCGGATATCCCTTGTGGATATCCCAGACTGTGACACAAGGAGATGGTTTTATATTTTTATTTCAAGCGTTAGTCCTGAAAATCACCACTCTTAACGGCATGTGTCGTTACAGCACATGACCAGATAGCAAAGCCGTTAAGAGTCATGATTTTCAGGATAATTCAAGCGTTCAAGGGATATTGTCAAGATAAAGGATAATGAGAGTTATGTAAACAGTGATAGAGTGCAATACATTATTGTGTTGTTTGTCTTTTGGAATTAAAATACATGTACATGAAAATAGCATCTATTTTGACACATTCTACCGTCCACAAGTAAACAAGACTGTAAGATCTGAACTTGACGTCAATAAGACGTTGACCTTTTAGCCGGTTCAGCAATTTTGCAGCTATTCGCAGCTAAATAAAGGTAAAAGATACAATAATATAAAAAATAAAAATATATATAAATAAATATAAAATCCATAAGTATAATATTACAAAAAAGTATTCTGATAAAAACCAGTAATACCATAGACAAGCTATATCTAAAAGACTGGAAAATTAATAATAAAACGATTAAATTTTACCACGTAATTTTATTTCCCGAAGGAAGTTACATTTTTATAGCAGACAGCAATAATATAGTGTAATAACCTTGAAGGATATTTATGATACCTGGGTGGATACACACGCACACATGTACACACACACACAACACACACACACACAGTTTTTTTTTTATAAAGAAATAATTTTTAACGGATCAGTGATATACAGGTAATCATGTACATGTATATGACATTTAGTATAAATGTCGTCTTTTTTCTTTTTTTTCTTCAGTAAACTTTTTATTTTGTTCGGCGATAACTCTCAGTATAAAGGTATAATATTATATGATCTGGGTGTTGTGTTATGCAAGTGCAAAAAATGTATAAGCAAGGCCATCTAAATTAGGTCTTCTTAGTCTGATAAAAGAAAACGAGGCTAAAACACGTACACGGGAAGTAAAATACCCAAGATCTTGGTAGGCTATGATATAATGTTAAGCTATAACATTAGTACGTGTAAGTATAGTCAATATTACTTGTATTACTTTTAGAAGCAATTAGGTGATAGACATAACTTTTGGTACAGTGTTATATATTATAATCTTTACAAACGGAAGATACTATATATAATATATATACAAAACTTTGATTAAGATATCAAGGAAAAATATGTCTCTAAAAGATTAATTTTGTTTTAATGTAAAATACAATAATTTGACACATAATATATCAGTTTAGCATTTGTTTTATCATTTTAAACTTTTATATATATAATTTTATCTTTGCATTTTCTAATAGCTGTAGTTATGATTTAATCACCGACTCACTTGATTGTAACTCTGCAGTAGCTCAGTTGGTAGAGTGCTCGCTCCACAAGTGGGAAGTCGTGGGTTCGAACCCAGACCGGGTCTGACCTAAGACTTGAAAGTGGGTAGTGACTGTGCTTTCGCCAAGCACTCGGCATTACGAAATGAAAGTCACGGTTCTTTTGAATGGGAACATAAAATAAATGAGGTCCCGTGTTAGGGTAGGCGTGGCACGATAAAGAACCCTGCTGTATAATGCCATTAGCGTAACGCACAGACAAAATTTCTGCACTTTCGCCTAAAGCTGGCGACGTCTCAATATAAATGAAATATTCTTGACCAGGATGTTAAGTACCATCGCTTACTCGTTAGTGACGATGTACCGTATAATTAAAAACGCTGGTTAAAGTAACTTCCCAATCTTTTCGAACGAGCCCCTTTAAAAGCACAGAAAGCCAAAACTTGCAGTTGATTCAACCAGAAATGTTAATTGTCAGTTAGTGAAAGTGCTTGGTGTGTGTGTGTGTGTGTGTGTGTGTGTGTGTGTGTGTGTGTGTGTGTGAAACTTTCCAGTCTTTCAAATGACCCCTTTTAATAAATTGCCGTTGATGCAACTAATGTTAATGTAAATTAATGAAAGTGTAAGGTGATGTAACATGGCAATTTTATGGATCTGATTATAAAAATAATCGAAATGATTCAAATAAATATCTCTTAATAAAAGTCTTTTTAACATGTCTTGTTTTATTTGAGCTGTTCATCTAGTTATTCATAATTATTTAAAAGGGATTTCATTAATTTTTTTTGAAGCAAAATCTACTAAATAGTATAAAAAAAAGCTTCCTTAATTCTTAGTATCCAAAATAGGAGAGTAGAAATACAAAATGTATTGAAATGCATATTAGAATATTGAAGTTGTATACCACTTACTTTGTTCATCTAAAGTAGAGGTAAATAAGATTTTAGGTTTCTATCAGTATCAGAAACTTTAATGATATTGTTTATCTTTACAGCTGTTCTTTACCATGGTAACAGAAGATTTAAACACTGTGGATAAAAATGTTTACTTTAGAGATATCGGAGAATGCCAGACCTAAACACCGTTTAGAAGTCAAGGAAAGGGGTAGATTTGAAAACATACGTGAAGGGTGAGTTCATAATGAAGGGAGATAAACCGTATTGACATAAGATAATTTGTACTTTCTTTAGATAACTGCGCCTACGATAAATCTATATTGTCACTGAATTAAAAAAATGAACGAGTTAAAAAATAGAAGTGCTACATCAAAATAGAATAAATTTATAGGCTCAAAAGCTCATGATGATTAAATAAAACCAATCCCCATTAAATGACACTAAATTAGGGTTCATGAAGTTAATGTCTTGACAAAAGTGAGACAAGTTTCTTTATTGGCTTTGGAGAAACATATTGCCATAAGAGCATCTGAACTTTTTTCTTGGCCCGGCTTAATGAAAATTACAGTGCATCTCATGGCCTAGGTTGTAATCTCAGTTTGGCCAGATTATAGTGTGAGAAAGTTTGTTTGCAAAACGTTTGATGGTTTTCTGCGGGGATCTCCAGGTTCTTTCTTTTCTTTTCTTTTTTTTTTTCTAGAAATGGCAGGCTCGATATAGAATCTTGACTCGATCATAAATGTTGTTACTCCATTCCTGGGTCCAGTAATGATTTTTAGAACTTGTAAAAAACCTTTAAACTTTTACTAGTATTATATTATGAAGTTATTTGTTTATATTTCCAGGCCATACATTGTTCATAATGTACTTGTAAATCACGTGGAGTTTTTAAAATTTGTCAATCAAGAAAATGAACCCAGAGTGTTCCGAATTTTTCCGTTCGGAGGTTCACATAGGGCAGCTGGTGATGTCATAGCATTGTTAACATGGTACTTCATGGTTGTCTACCCTTGTGTTGCAATTCCGGTGAGTATTTTTTTAAAAATTTTCTTTCAAAATGTAAACAGACTATTATTAGTTCCATTACTTGATACATTAATTCACCGAGTATGTCTTTCGGTTATTTTTTGTAAATTCGGTTATTTTTTGTGAAATTGCAGGTGTTTTTAATTTTAAATAAAAGAGATGTATGGTATTTCAAAGTAGTAGTTTTAAGTTAAACACGTGAACAAATGGAAACGATGTAATAACATCTTCTGTTTGAACTCAGTATTTGAAGGATAATTTTAAGACCAGATTCAGTGAATTATCACAACCAACGGCTTACTATTTCCGGTTTGAAATTGGAAGTCCTTCTACTCAGTCAATATGAAATCTTCAATACACATCATAAGTGCATTTCATAGTAGGCAACTAGACACCCTTAGCCTTGTTATTAAAAATAGTTAGATACCATTGTAAGGCAGATAGTTCGGCCTAATAAATACCGGTTGTTCCGTTTCGTTAATTTAACCAAATGGTTTGTGAAAATTCCTTCCAAAATGTTATTTTTCTTCACTGCATTTAATTTGGACAAAAAGTTTTGACTGAAATTTACTTATTAGAATTTATAGATATTCATAACACTCTTATTGTTTTATTTATAGATTGCCTGTTATTGTGACAATCGACTTGTCAATATTGGTAATTCAGTGGCGTTATGTGTGTTAGCAATGTATCATTTAGTGGCTATATATATAATTATAAAGAACAAGAAGAAACTTAAACGAATGTGGTATACAGCAATTGTAAGTAGGACTCTTATTTAATTTCTAGAATATTCTGAGAGGCAATACACGATTTAACAAGAATTCTACGGGTTTAAATGTCTCGTCTGGTTAGTTTTTGATCGAGAAGAAAATACATTACTTTAACATAAACTTTCACATTTTTACATACCACCGCCTACGACGACACTGGAAAAGTAACACCTAAGTCTCGCTTTATGACAATGCCAGACTCGACAATAAAATCAGTCATTCTACCTATTTGGGAGGTCGTGGGTTCGAACCCCGACTGGGTCATTTAAAATTTTAGATATTGCTTCCTCGCCTGGCGCTCGACATAAGGAGAGTATCGACTACTTTTCCCGGTGCCAGGATAATGGACTGGTGACGTGGCATGTTTGTCTGCGGCATACTGATTTGGTGAGCTAGCACCTGTCCAAAAAGTCGCCCTGAGTACATAGCAAACCATAATACACACTCGCACATCACACGCATACACGTGTTCATAGATTAATCCATTGAGATTAAAAACCTTGCTGTCGCCGCGAATAGCTAAAAAAAGTTGCTATTTGGACGTTAAATACCATAACAGTAACAAAAACATTAACAATCTACCTTCTTCCTTTAGACATTAGTTAGCAAACTTTTTTTAAAATCATAATTAATTACTTGCTCTAGCCGATTGGTTTTATTTAGAATTTTTTATTTAAAAATATAAAACTGAAAATTAACCACTTGCTCTTTTGTCGTGCATTTTTTTTTTTTTTTTTTTTTGGGGGGGGGGGGGGGGGGGGGTTGTCAAAAATTTGCACCTGACAACTTTACTACTTCAGTTATCGTCATACAATTAAATGTCCAAAATTTTCATATTTATAGTCCAATCCGTCTATAACAAAAATATCTTACTGAACAACGACTTTGCTGTAATCAAATATCAATGCTCACTTTTGCATTTTTAGCGCTTCTTGGTTTGTGCTTTGGAAAGTTTAGCTCAACATTCACGACGTGTAATTCCCTTTCTTTGGTTATTTTTATATCATAAAATCACGAGGTATGGTCAGTAATGTTATGCTTTAAAATACGTTTTTTTTCATAATAATTTCTAGACAACAGCAGAGAGATATATAGGATTAGAGAATTATTTTACAGACATTACCATGGAAAACAAGGAAGATTTACATATTGTAAATACACATCAAAGACAGACCATATTAAAGAAGCTTAATTTTATATCAGGTAATTTTTATGTACAACATTTGGTCATGAACTTAAGTCATGTATCATTCGAAACCATTCAGCATTTTCTCTGCTCTTTAATACTGCAAGTAAAAAACAAGAAAAATAGAAACGAGACTTCAGTGTTTGTAATAATTTAAATTAAAACAGAGACCAATGTTTCTTATATAGCTAACCCACTGGTTTTACTCCCAACAAAAGTATCCCTGTTATGTTACTTTATAGTGGAATATACAGTAAAATAGAAGCGAATTATGAATAATAATTTCCGATCTCAGAAGGCCAAGACGGCAACAAATTTGCTCATAAAAAGCTATACGGCGCCTAGCACTAACTAACGTTTTATATTCCAATCAAAAACAGGGGTCGGTATTTCAATAAAGTCTTTAGCTTTTATTTTTTATTTATTTATTTATTCAATTTTTTGAAGTGTACTTCTGATATTTTTTCAGATAGACGTGTTGTAATTATGCTGTGCACGTCATCATACTGGAGAAGTCGTGTGATCGATCCCGTGCTTTGTCTCTCTTTTCTGACAGCGCTGTGTATTGCTGGTATAATTGTTCAGTTGGAAACCATGGATTATTCACATGGTAATTGAAACGTTCAATTTAAACGGAAAAAAGACCAAAGACCAATTTTTTTTTTACTTCTTTTAGGGCCATATATGTCCAATTGGCATATCTATTTCTGACATACGGAGCTAGAAGGTAGACGCTGTTTCGGAACTTGGAATAATGACATCACCTGCGGCAGGTTGCACTGATGTATTTTGAAGTAGTATTGTGAAACATATCAGTTATTTTAAGTTTTATATCTGTTTTAATAACCTGTTTATATTCTTGGTGCTACCAAATACTTAACAATTGAATATACAAAATTGTTTGATTGGATAATGTAGGAATAAATGACACACAATGTTAATGTACATTTTAGCCAGCATCAGATATTTTGCTTTAACACTGCGTCTGGAGCTTCCATTTATTACGTCAACATGGATTTATTTTACAACGAACCGGTGCAATAGTTTCTTAATTGATAGTATTTAGCGAAGTATATAATTTGTCGAAACATCGACCGTGCACGTGTAGACTTTCTATGAAAGTAATCACAGGGTGTCTCTTTACAATAATGTTATTATGAATGGCAGTTAAAGTATGAAAGGCGTTTGTAGTTTTAAATCTAAATTGAAAGAGGTATCTGCATAATACCTTTGGTGGACATAGTTATTGATTAGAACGCGCTTTGGAATAGTCCACTGATTACATAATAGATCTGTGTTTGTACACGGTTTGATATAGTCCACTGATTACTTAATAGATCCGTGTAACTGTTTTTGTACACGCTCTGGAATAGTCCACTAATTACTTAATAGATCTGTGTTTGTACACGCTCTGGAATAGTCCACTGATTACATAATAGATTTGTGTAACTGTGTTTGTACACGCTCTGGAATAGTCCATTGATTTCATAATGGACTTGCGTAACTGTGTTAGTACACGCTCTGAAATAGTCCACTGATTACATAATAGATCTGTGTTTGTAAACGCTCTGAAATAGTCCACTGATTACATAAAAAATCGGTGTAACTGTTTTTGTACCCGTTCTGAAATAGTCCATTGATATCATAACATATCTGAGTAACTGTGTTTGTACCCGCTCTGGAATAATCCATTGATTACATAATAGATCTGCGTAACTGTGTTTGTACACGTTCTAGAATAGTCTATTCATTTCATACAAGATCTGCGTAACTGTGTTTGTACGCGCTCTGGAATAGTCCACTAATTACATAATAGATCTATGTAACTGTTTTTGTACCCGCTCTGGAATAGTCCACTGATTACATAATAGATCTAAGTAACTGTGTTTGTGCACGCTCTGGAATAGTCCATTGATTTCATAATAGACCTGTGTAACTGTGTTTGTACACGCTCTGGAATACTCCACTGATTACATAATAGATCTGTGTTTGTACACGCTCTGGAATACTCCACTGATTACATAATAGATCTGTGTTTGTACACGCTCTGGAATACTCCACTGATTACATAATAGATCTGTGTTTGTACACGATATGGAATACTCCACTGATTACATAATAGATCTGTGTTTGTACACGATATGGAATAGTCCACTGATTACATAATAGATCTGTGTTTGTACACGATATGGAATACTCCACTGATTACATAATAGATCTGTGTTTGTACACGATATGGAATAGTCCACTGATTACATAATAGATCTGTGTTTGTACACGCTCTGGAATACTCCACTGATTACATAATAGATCTGTGTTTGTACACGATATGGAATACTCCACTGATTACATAATAGATCTGTGTTTGTACACGATATGGAATAGTCCACTGATTACATAATAGATCTGTGTTTGTACACGCTCTGGAATACTCCACTAATTACATAATAGATCTGTGTTTGTAAACGCTCTGAAATAGTCCACTGATTACATAAAAGATCTCTGTAACTGTGTTTGTACCCGCTATGGAATAGTCCACTGATTACATGATAAATCTGAGTAACTGTTTTTGTACACGCTCTGGAATAGTCTATTGATTGCATAATAGATCTAGGTAACTGTGTTTGTGCACGCTCTGAAATAGTCCATTGATTTCATTATAGACCCGTGTAACTGTGTTTGTACACGTTATGGAATAGTCCACTGATAACATAATAGATCTGTGTTTGTACACGCTCTGGAATACTCCACTGATTACATAATAGATCTGTGTTTGTAAACGCTCTGAAATAGTCCACTGATTACATAAAAGATCTCTGTAACTGTGTTTGTACCCGCTATGGAATAGTCCACTGATTACATGATAAATCTGAGTAACTGTTTTTGTACACGCTCTGGAATAGTCTATTGATTGCATAATAGATCTAGGTAACTGTGTTTGTGCACGCTCTGAAATAGTCCATTGATTTCATTATAGACCCGTGTAACTGTGTTTGTACACGATATGGAATAGTCCACTGATTACATAATAGATCTGTGTTTGTACACGCTCTGGAATACTCCACTGATTACATAATAGATCTGTGTTTGTAAACGCTCTGAAATAGTCCACTGATTACATAAAAGATCTCTGTAACTGTGTTTGTACCCGCTATGGAATAGTCCACTGATTACATGATAGATCTGAGTAACTGTGTTTGTACACGTTCTAGAATAGTCTATTCATTTCATACAAGATCTGCGTAACTGTGTTTGTACGCGCTCTGGAATAGTCCACTAATTACATAATAGATCTATGTAACTGTTTTTGTACCCGCTCTGGAATAGTCCACTGATTACATAATAGATCTAAGTAACTGTGTTTGTGCACGCTCTGGAATAGTCCATTGATTTCATAATAGACCTGTGTAACTGTGTTTGTACACGATATGGAATAGTCCACTGATTACATAATAGATCTGTGTTTGTACACGCTCTGGAATACTCCACTGATTACATAATAGATCTGTGTTTGTAAACGCTCTGAAATAGTCCACTGATTACATAAAAGATCTCTGTAACTGTGTTTGTACCCGCTATGGAATAGTCCACTGATTACATGATAGATCTGAGTAACTGTTTTTGTACACGCTCTGGAATAGTCTATTGATTGCATAATAGATCTAGGTAACTGTGTTTGTGCACGCTCTGAAATAGTCCATTGATTTCATTATAGACCCGTGTAACTGTGTTTGTACACGATATGGAATAGTCCACTGATTACATAATAGATCTGTGTTTGTACACGCTCTGGAATACTCCACTGATTACATAATAGATCTGTGTTTGTAAACGCTCTGAAATAGTCCACTGATTACATAAAAGATCTCTGTAACTGTGTTTGTACCCGCTATGGAATAGTCCACTGATTACATGATAGATCTGAGTAACTGTTTTTGTACACGTTCTGGAATAGTCTATTGATTGCATAATAGATCTAGGTAACTGTGTTTGTGCACGCTCTGAAATAGTCCATTGATTTCATTATAGACCTGTGTAACTGTGTTTGAACACGATATGGAATAGTCCACTGATTACATAATAGATCTGTGTTTGTACACGCTCTGGAATACTCCACTGATTACATAATAGATCTGTGTTTGTAAACGCTCTGAAATAGTCCACTGATTACATAAAAGATCTCTGTAACTGTGTTTGTACCCGCTATGGAATAGTCAACTGATTACATAATAGATCTGTGTTTGTACACGCTCTGGAATAGTTCACTACTTACATAATAGATCGGTGTTTGTACACGCTCTGGAATAGTCAATTGATAACATAATAGATCTGTGTTTGTACACGCTCTGGAATAGTCCACTGATTACATAAAAGATCTGTGTTTGTAAACGTTCAGGAAAAGTCCACTAATTATACAATAGATCTGTGTTTGTACACGCTCTGAAATAGTCCACTGATTACATAAAAGATCTGTGTAACTGTGTTTGTACCCGCTCTGGAATAGTCCATTGATTACATAATAGATCTGCGTAACTGTGTTTGTACACGTTCTAGAATAGCCTATTCATTACATACAAGATCTGCGTAACTGTGTTTGTACATGCTCTGGAATAGTCCACTGATTACATAATAGATCTGGGTAACAGAGTTTGTACACGCTCTGGAATAGTCCACTGATTACATAATAGATATGCGTAACTGTGTTTGTACGCGCTCAGCAATAGTCCACTGATTACATAATAGATCTGGGTAACTGTGTTTGTACACGCTCAGGAATAGTCCACTGATTACATAATAGATCTGGGTTACTGTGTTCAAATCAAATCAAATAAATTTTATTTATAGTCGATGCGGTTAAAAACAGTACAAACATAAGCTCTAGTGAGCTTTTTGAATCGACTTGACATTAATTACATGACAAATACACACACTTTACATTATATACAAACAAAACACAATGCATGCATAAAACATAAGGATACATAAGCAGATGCACATTCGACGAAATTTAAAATAAATGCAACTTAACGTAGAAAGAGCTGAACTAAAAACTAATAAAAAAATGCATAATTGCAGAGACTAAAAATTAAGCGGTAGCATAAACTAAAATAAAGCAGCTCAAGATCAAGATTAAAACAAAATTAAAATATGCAGGATTGACAATGACATGAGTCACCTGACCACTGGAGAATTTGTTTTTTAAACTGTTCAATTGATGTTAATACTCGCAAATGGTCAGGCAACTCATTCCATAATTTAGCTGCAGCATAGCGGAATGATTTAAGACCATACCTGGTGGTGTTTACCCTTGGTATATCAGCTCTGTTGTTGTATCTGAAAGAATAATTAGTATTCTTGATGTTAATCAGATCATGTAGATAAGACGGACTCTTTCTGTTTACTATTTTAAAGACTTCAATTGCCATATTTCTTAACCTTCGTACTTTTAGAGATGGTAATTTTGATTTATCTAACAACTATTCATAAGTGCTTATATAATCTTCATAAATGAATCTCAATGCTCTTTCTTGAATTTTTTCAATTTTTCTGGTGTTCTCCTCATTGCAAAAATGCCAAGTTAATGGGCAGTAATTAAAATTAGATAGAATAAATGTATAGTAGATGGTAAGTTTGCCCAATCTATTTAAATATTTGCCAATATAAACCCAACATAACTGGGAAATGTATAGGCGACAGAGAAACTTGATTACAAAAATAATGAGAAAATCCATAAAAACTTTTTTTTTTTTGAAAGGTGCATAGGAAGCCCCAAATCTAATGACTTCTGGCCAACCATCAAGCCTTTTCTTAGTAATAAGGGTGTAAATGTACAAAAAGATGTTATTTTAGAGGAAGAGGGTGTTATTGTCAATGACCAGAACAAGGTTGCAAATGTTTTTAACAATTTTTTTATTAATGTTGCAAAAAATATAGGTAATAGCAATAATGTTATAGATGAAGAACATCCATGTGTTAAAGTAATAACGGATCATAAAACAGGTACCGATATTTTTGAATTCAAACCTGTAACATCAGATTTTGTCTCTAGGGAAATTAGAAATCTAAGTATTAAGAAAGCCACCGGTCAAGATGGCATATCACCAAAGCTATTAAAACTATCAAATTTAGCAGTTTCAATGCCTTTAACAAACATTATCAACACTGCAATTACTACAGGTGATTTCCGGGATAAACTTAAGTGTGCTTAAGTAGTGCCCTTGCACAAAAAGAACAATACTCTAGAAAAGGGTTACTACAGACCAGTAAGCATTTTACCAACAACCTCCAAAATTTTTGAAAAAGCTATTAATACTCAGTTATCTGAACATCTTGATAAGTTTCACTTTCACCCCTATCTCTCTGCATTTAGAAGTGGTTACGGTTGCCAAACTTCACTTATTCGAATGATAGAAGATAAGAAGAGGGCCTTGGATGAAAATAAATTTTGTGCAGCCATTCTAATGGACCTCTCCAAGGCTTTTGATTGTCTTCCACACGACCTCTTGCTACTTAAGCTAAAGTCATATGGTTTTGGTAACAACTCTGTTCAACTTTTAACCAGTTATCTAACCAACAGAAAACAGTGTGTAAAAATTGGTACTTTTATCAGCAGTTGGCAACAAATATACAAAGGTGTTCCCAAGGGATCAATCCTTGGTCCAGTTTTATTCAATGTTTTTATCAATGACATCTTTTATTTTGTTCAAAATTGTTCATCGTATAATTATGCAGATGACAATACTTTGTCCCATGCCAGTAGCGATATACAACAAGTCATATCATCCCTTGAAAAAGATAGCCAAGCACTTATAGAATGGTTTTCTAATAACAACATGCAAACAAATCCTGAAAAATTCCAGGCAATTGCCATAGGCAAAAAGACCAAAGCCTTGAACATCAGTTTTAATCTGCACAACAATAACATCAGTTGTGAAGACGAAGTTAAATTACTTGGTGTTACTATAGATTTTGAGTTAAAGGTTAACACATATTTCAGATATATGCAAAAAAGCTTCTAGACAAGTAAACGTACTTAAAAGCATTGGCAAATATTTAAATAGATTGGGCAAACTTACCATCTGTGTTTGTACACGTTCTAGAATAGTCCACTGATTAAATAATAGATCTCCGTAACTGTGTATGTACACGCTCTGGAATAGTCTATTCATTACATAATAGATCTGCGTAACTGTGTTTGTACACGCTCTGGAATAGTCCACTGATTACAGACTAGATCTGTGTAACTGTGTCTGTGACATTGAAATGTTGAAAATCCAATAAACTTGAATCATGTTTGATACTGTATTTGGGCTAAGACATAAATTAAAATCACTTTGTGCATGTGCGATAAACGACTGATTGCAGGGAAACGTAGCTGCCATGTTTACATGTTTTAAAAACTTAATGATGGTTTTTATATTGGAAGTGATGTCCTTACTGACAATTTAATTGCAATAGAATCCGTTATCTGGTGTAAAACACAATAACGGAGACCCTTAAGTAAGTGCAGAAAAATTCTAAAGTAATCGCGGGTGCATCTAGGGATTTCTCGTTTCGACTCGCCTCAAGAAGTAAAATATACCGAAAATGTTCAATGATAATTGTACAGAAACGCTGTCGCAAACAACGTAGTAATTAACTACAGTCCGATTCACGTCTGCCGTAGCACTAGTTTTTTAAGGTTTTAGAAGAGATATCTAAAAAAAATAATTGAATAATGTCACATACCGTTATGACGTATGCATTTTGTCGTAATTAACTGACATCAAAATTCGTGCCATCTTAGCTGGGGTATAAAATGCCGAGCTTTTTAAAATTCTTACGGGGATTCAAATTGTTAAATCACATTAACACTCAATCCGGAAATACATCGCTGAAAAAGCATGCGGGTTAAGAAAATAGAACTGCGCATGACCGACTTTCTCATTTTCGCTCGCCAGGTAATATCGTCTGCTAGCTTGACAGCAAAAGGGAATTATACTGTGGTTCTAAAACAGCGATCTTACCTACAGTTGAATGGACTATTCCAGAATTTTGTATACTAACCCGCATGATTATTACAGCGATGTATTTCCGGAATGAGTGTTTGTGTGTGTTTTACCATATTAAATCTCCGTAAGGAATTTAAAAAGCTCAGCATTTTATACTACAGCTAAGATGACATTTATTTTCGTGTCAGTTAATTACGACAAAATGCATACGTCATAACGGTATGTGATATGCTACAAAATTTTTTTTATATCTCTTCTAAAACCTTGAAAAACTAGTGCTACGGCAGACGTGAATCAGACAATAATGTTGATCACACATCAATCATACTTACTTTGAATAATAAACCTATACATTTTCCTAGCTCTGTTCTTGAAAAGCGGGAGGAAAGTACATTCAAAAATGGTATATAAAAAAAAAGATTAAAAAAAAATAATAATAATAATAATAAAATAAAAAACCTTACCGTATGAAATGTTACAGCATGCCCATAAGAATGCGAGTTATTCCTCTTTAACTGTATCGGTCTGTAGCGGGCTTGTGTAAATCCTTGTGTATTAGTGATATATTGCAAGACATAGTCTCGCTTATTGAAAGGGAATGCATTTACTTCTATTCTGGGTTAGGGAACTTTGTGAAAAAGTGAATATTGTAGTTGTTCAAAACAAAACTGCAATTTTTAGCTCACCTGAGCTGAAAGCTCAGATGAGCTATTGCGATGGTTCACCGTCCGTCGTCTGTCGTGCGTCGTGCGTTAATTTTTTACATTTTAATCTTCTCCTCCAAAACCACTGGGCCAAATTTAATGAAACTTGGTTACCATCATGCCTGGGTGAAGCCCTTTCAGATTTGCACAAATGAAGGAGTTATGTCCCCTTGGGGCCCCATAAGGGGGAAAGAGGGGAAAACTTTGAAAATCTTCTCCTCTGAATCTACAAGAGATATACCTTAGTTATTTCATTTATAACATCCTTAGGTCATCTTTTTTCAGATTTGCACAAATGGTAGCCATGGGGCTCAAAATGGGGAAATTGTAAGGCACTGAGTGGGGAAATTGCTAAAAATTATATATTTGTCACTATATCTTGAAAACTATTAACTTTTTGTATAGGCATGTATGTTAGAATGTTGTAGATATTGACATGACGATCATTTTGATCTATGGATCAAAGTCATATGTTGAAAGGTCAAGGTCACAGCTGCAAAAGAAGACTTAAATTACTAATTATCTTGAAAACTATTAACTTTTTGTATAGGCATGTATATTAGAATATTGTAGGTATTGCATCAACGATCATTATGATATATGGTTCAAGGTCATATGTTGAGAGGTCAAGGTCACAGCTGCAAAAGAAGACTTAAATTGCTAATTATCTTGAAAACTAATAACATTTTGTATAGGCATGTATATTAGAATATTGTAGGTATTGCAACAACGATCATTATGATATATGGTTCAAGGTCATATGTTGAAAGGTCAAGGTCACAGCTGCAAAAAAAGACTTAAATTACTAATTATCTTGAAAACTATAAACTTTTTGTAAAGGCATGTATATTAGAATATTGTAGATATTGCGACAGCGATCATTTTGATATATGGTTCAAGGTCATATGTTTAAAGGTCAAGGTCACAGCTGCAAAAGAAGACTCAAATTGCTGATTATCTTAAAAACTAATAACTTTTTGTAAAGGCATGCATAATAGAATCTTGTAGGTATTGCGACAATGATCATTTTGATATATGGTTTAAGGTCATTTGTTGAAAGGTCAAGGTCACAGCTGTAAAAAAAACTTCAATTGCTAATAATCTTGAAAACTATTAACTTTTTGTATAGGCATGTATATTAGAATATTGTAGGTATTACGACAACGATCATTTTGATATATGGTTCAAGGTTATATGTTCAAAGGTCAAGGTCATATCAACATAGGAATACTTAGATTATTAATTATCTTAAAAGCTATTAATTTCATGCATAGGCATGTATATTAGAATATTATAGGTATTGACATGACAATCATGTGGTTCAAGGCCATATATGTTGAAAGGTCAAGGACATAGCTGCATTAGTATACTGAAACTGATTAATGATTTGGAAATTATTATTGCACTACAGTTACTTCATGCATATTATCTAAGCTACTTATGAATGAAATGTGAATGGATATATTTCTGATTAAGTTTTGTTGGAGTTCTTAACTTGAGAAAACTTTTAAAGTTTCTGTACGTAATATATTGTCTACTGCACTTTGCAAACAATATTGGACATATCTTCAGGTGAGCGTTAAGGCCCATGGGCCTTTTGTTTTTATTTTATTTTATTTTAATTTTTATTAATTTTTTTTTTAGAATTTTAATCAATTTTTCATATTTGCATGTTATATATGTTGCAAAGATAACAAATATTATATTTATTTTTAAACCTTTGTGTTATTTGTTTGTCAGTTTACAGTTAACTTTACTGTATGTGTATAACAAACAAGGGTTGAACCATACAAGTAATGACAAAGAAGTGAAGATCAATAATTCAATAATGTACCAAAAATAATAATAAATAAACAAATAAATAAATAAATAAATAAATAAAAAGAAGAAAAAGAATGACGGATGCAGTGTCATGTGCTACTTTTGAATGTATTATTTCATAAAAATTCAAAACTAGCAGTATCAGATGCAGCCAAAATGGAATTATCTTCTAAAGCCCTGTTCATGCGGCGAGGTTTGCTTACATATGGAATACTGCATAACATGCAAAGTTACGTACGTATGCAAAAGTATATTTGCTTTGGGTTCACGCGAAAAAATAGTACCATATGCAAATTTTCAATTAAATTATTGAAATGAAAGATATTAAAAACAAAAATGGATAGACAAGCAAGACTGAGAAGGAATTTGTCTTACTTTCTAAGCAAAGGCTTGATTCTAGGTCTAACAAGACAAACATCTGTGTTTAGAAGGCCCAGATCAGAAGTATGGTGGGAGGCTATTGTCAAAAAAAACGTTTAATGATGACCAATGGCTTGAAAATTTTCGTATGCGGAAAGAGACATTTACTTATTTATGCAGTCAGTTAGAACCAGTGCTAAAGCCAGATTACAAATGTGTATCAGATCCTTTGGCAGTTGACCATATAGTTGCCATCACAGTTTACTAGTTTACAGCCTTCATCTGCTGAGTATCGGACAGTCGGAAATATTTTTGGGGTTTCGAAATCGAGTGTATGGAACTGTGTCCATGACGTCTGTGCATCTATAGTTAACAGATTATTTCCTGAATTTGTCAAATTCCCCACAGAGGAATCTCTAAAAAGTGTACTAACAGGATATGAAGAGAGATGGGGATTCCCAAACTGTGGTGGCGCGGTGGATGGAACCCATATACCAATCAAGGCTCCGTCAGAGGCGCACGGTGATTACATCAATCGTAAAGGATGGTATTCTTTGATAATGCAGGGAGTGTGTGATTATAGGTATGTTTTCACGGATGTAAATATAGGATGGCCCGGTAGAGTACATGAAGCGAGGGTATTTTCAGAGTCAGAAATATATTATAAAGCCGAAAGAAATGAGTTGTTTCCTCAGTGGAACAATGAAATCAATCCACCAGACACTGAATTTAACATGCCTATCGTCCTTTTGGGGGACCCAGGGTATCCTCTTAAGAACTGGATTCTTAAGCCATACACACATGGAAGTCGTTTAACCGCAAAACAGCGATATTTCAACTACCGTCTTAGTAGAGCTCGGGTGACTATTGAGAATGCATTTGGAAGATTAAAGGGTAGATGGAGATGTTTACAGAAACGTCTAGATGTAAATGTAGAGTTTGCTTGCACTGTGATTGCTGCTTGTGTTGTCTTGCATAATGTTTGTGAGTTACGTGGAAATGATTACATGGAAGATTACACCCTGGAAATTAACGAGGCTGAGGAGAAAGAGGAACCGGAAGAGACAGAGAGAAATGGTGTTGTCATTCGTGATAATCTGGCATCATACTTTTCAGGCAATGACTAAATTGCAGAACTTTGATTGTGGCCACTGATACTGTTTCCTTTAATAAACAAGCGCAATATTTTTCGTAATTCACCTGTCAATAATTCGTATGTGCTCTTTTTGAATCATATAAAATATTTCATACCTTATTCTTTTCTGCTTTATTTCTTTACACTTATGGGGCCTTGTTGGCTGAGTAGTCTAAAGCCCGCTCTTACAGATCTCAGCGCCTTTTATCAACTGGGTTCTGTCCACTCGGGACATTCTAGTGTGAGAAAAGTTCGTCATTTCTCTTGTCGAATGCCGGTGGTTTTCTCCGGGTACTCAGATTTCCTCTACCGTCCCTAAACTCTGACCGCCTTGAAAAAAGTGGAATCATCTTGACTGGGACTCATTTCTCTAATCTTTACACTTATTATGGACTAGAAAGCGAATTAAAGCAATTGGTTTGGAGTCAGGATAATGAACCTTGATACATAAAAGCTGAATGAAGCCTCTCCGTAAAAATGAAGGTCGGTGCTTGTTCAGTGACAGGTAGGGTCTTAGAGTACTAAACTAGACACCATTCTATATTTCAAGAACATTTTAATAATCTAATTTACACGAAAAATTTCCTGATTTACAGCAGAGTAAATGGCAAGATTATTTTAAAAGAAAAAGAAAGAAAAAAATTGAAAACATTTTAATGAAAATTACAAGGTAAATATATAAGAATGTATTAAAGGCTCTAATTTGTTGATAATTCGGCACTGACTATTTGGTCACAAATAATTTTTAATGTTCCTGAATTACTAAACGGCTAACTGATTACTTGATCAACAAAATAAAAAAAACACAATGTTTCTCAATTATTTGGTCCATAAAGTATCTGAATTAATGGCCAATAATTCTAAAAATGAAGTCCGAATTAATGCTTACTTGGCACTTTTAAAAATCATATATAAATTGGCAATTTCAGTTTATTCATCACAGTCATAGAAAGAATTACCAGATCCATCAAATGATATGTTACTGTCTGATTTACTGGTTGTTTGCTGTTGTGAGAATTGAAACTGTCTTGGAGTTTGTGTACTGCTCGCAGGCTACATATGCTATGGATCTTGTCGCCCGTGTGTCATTCCTTATTGCCGTGAAGGATCAATTCTACCCATAATCAACTGCATCATTTTGAACTGATGATCTCTCTCTTCACGTTTCTGGCGTTCTTCCATTTCAATCCTTTGTTTTTCTATTTCTAGACGCTTAAGTTCCACACTTGGTTTCATTTTCTCCACATCTGCATGCTGCCTGTCTAATTTTTCATTGCTCTCCGTAAAAGTATTCATAACAGTTTCCAGCGCGACTTCTAAGCGTGTTTTGCGTTGTCTTTTAACACTCTTCCCTTTATTATTGTTTTTCTTTGCCCTCTCATCATGTGTATTACGTTTTGGATTTTCCTCCGTTTCCGGTTCCTCTGTATCACTTTCATCATGTTTCTCATTACCCGAGCCAGTTCTATCTTTATTTGATTCTTCAAGAGTTCTCTGAACATCAATATCACTTTTTTGATTATCACTGTCATAACTTTCTGTATCACTATCATCTTCCTTGTCTGATTCTTCTCTTTTTCTTTTATTCATACTTTCAATTACCTTTACAGAGGAAGATGCTGGTCTACAAACAAGTATTGCATTCAGTTTATCATAAAATTTGCACAATTTTCTGCCTTTTCCACTTTTTTTAGGTTGCCTTTGCATTGCCTGTATGCTCTTTTCAACGTATGCATGCGTACTTTACACTGTTCATTTGTCTTGTCATGCCCGTACCTTTTCATTTCAGTAGACAGTTTTATATATATATATATATATATTCCTTCTTGATAGTTGGATCATCCAGTTGCTCTTCAATATTTAATTCTTGCCAAAGATTTATCAACATTTCTGTTTCTTCATCTAACCAACTTGAACCTCTTTTCTTGGACATTTTGGACATCACAAGAATAGAGTTTTCTGGTGAACAAACCAGTAATAAATCTATTTTGAACAGTGATGCAATAACCTCAAAGACTATAGTTGTTTTCAAAATTTGGTGTCAGTTTACTAACATGTGTAAATTTACTCTGCGTTCATGTACAGCATTTACATGCTATGTATATTTGCATAGTGTGTAAATATACTTTTGCACTACCTCCAAAGGTAATGCAAATTTACACTATAAGTAAAATTACACACGTGTGTATTTGCGTTCATGTGCCACATTTACATATACGAGCAAATATACAAAGGCAAGTATTTCAAATCTCGCCGCATGAACAGGGCTTAAGTAACAATTAATGTTCTTTGTTTGGATTTAACAAATAAAACAATTTTGATCGTCATTAAAAAAACATCAAATAATGAAGTCCTGATAGAATTATTAATAGTAAAAAATAACTTGACAAATTGTTTTATAAAGAAGAAAAATGCAAGTGGAAAGACAACGTACATTGAAACCACCCACTTTCGACTTCATTAAAGATGGTTTTTTACGGTTTGCTACATCAACACGTGTGGTTGGTTAAAAACACAAAATGTTTCTCAGCAATTTTCTTTTATTTTCATTGTATAAAAGAAGGTACATCTATTCCCTTTTCTCTGTAAAATTGTCAGACATTCTTAGTTCGTATAATAAAATAGTTGTACGCCAATCAAATTGTAGCACAAAAACATGCCATTTGTAAAAGTCAATGGTACAGCAAACGGATGTGATAAAAGAACGAAAGAAAAACATATTGGTATTGATACCACTGATTATAAAACTCAAACAGACACTGGAAAATGACAAAAATTATACACAGTAGCTTAAGAACTCAATAAGAGGTACCTTGCAAGCAGTGTGAATTTCCTCTGACCCTAACACAAATTATGTCTAACGGCTATGTGTAGGTCCGAATTTCCTCCGACCCTTACACATATTATGCCTAGTCGTTAGGCATAATGTGTGTCAGGGTCAGGGAAAATTCGGACTACCTTGTCATAAAACTTTTTTTTCGGGTTTGATTCGATATAACCTTATATTGCAAAGTCCTTAAAGCTGCATTAAGTTTACAAAATTTCTGAATTTTTTTTTGATTTTCTAAAAATATATTTTTTTAAAAGTAGATATCTTCTAACCACGATCCGTGACATTCATTTTCTAAAATTTCATTTCTTTTAGCTGTAAATAAACGGAAACCTCTGACCGGTTGGTCAGTGTTTTACGATGGTAATTATGAGCTTGGAGCATGCGCGAGGATGTACGGAAAAGCCTAGAATCGAAAGAAACATGACAGATTGCATTAATTGTCCTTCATTAATATCCAGATGTATTTGAAATGGTGTTATGTATCCCTTACTTAGTCACAAATGACAAATTCAACGAAGTTCTGTGTTTAATTTATCGTATTTCAACATTTTGAAAGTTGTGTTTAAATGACCCGGGTTTTGATGACGTAACCATGTTCTAATATTAGATCCCAAATGCTGCATCTCGCTGAGTAAATACTGTAATTTCTGTATTTATTTGAGCTTTTATCGTTGAACCAAATGTAACATTGTTCATTAGGAACATCATTTATTAGATTAGCACCGTTTTATTTTTTTTTCTTTGGAAAACTTAATACAGCTTTAATTGTTTGTATGGCCTCTCTCTGTCGGAAAATTAAACATAAAACTGATGATGTGAAACCATGCACAAATCATTTTACCTTGTTTCTCACAAAAATCTGGAAAAATATCACCTTTCATTTAAACTTATTCGCACAAAGAAGAAAATCAGGATAAAAAATGTTTGTCTATTTCACCCAGATTGACCAAAGTTTAAAGAGTTATCAAACCTGAGTAGTGTTCACCTTTCGTGACCTCTGTCCGTGCATGTTCTGGTCACACATTGTGTTAAGCTCAAAGAGACAACATGTATTTGTTGAGTATCTTTATTTTTCTGGTGTTCCAAGGTAAGAATATTTTCAAATACTTGAAATTGAAAAAAAAAATTACGGTTTATAAATAATATTTTTATATGAATTTTAAATTAATTACTAGCAACAAATTGGCCACGTGGATAAACGCATTTTCTTCGTGACTTTATTGAAATGTGAGTCTGTTATAAAAAGTGAAAGGGTTGATGATTTAGTTGAGTTTTTCGTTACAGTCAATATTTTTTTTACTTATATTGAGACATCACCAGCTATAGGTGAAGTGGCAGAAAATTTTACATTTGCATTGTGCTCGGGGAAATGTGCAGGGAGGGTCTTTAACGTAACGCGCCTGTCGTGACACGGTTCGTCGGTTTTGAAGAACCACGTGACTTTCATTTCTAAATGCCGAGCGCTTGGCGAAAGAACAGTCCTACCAAATTTTCAAGTCTTGGTCAGACCCAGCCGGGTATAAAGTAAAACGAAAATAAGTTTTTACATTAAAAAAAATAAATATTAAGTATGTGTGACCGCTTCAGTGGCTCGGAGGAAAAGCGTCCGCCTTAACACTTCAAAAATTTGCGTCTAGCTTGCGTTAAGAGGACGGGGTATCAAATGGTTTACCTGAAGCCAGTGTTATGCGACTGGGAAATGGATACCTTTTCTGTGGCGTACTGAAACTAGTACGTTAATGTCGCCACGAGTGGCCGCTGGTACAAAGCAGACCATAAACACATAGTTATATCTCTTGTATACACGGATTTTATATTAGATAATTCCTTTATATAAAAAAACTTGCTCTAGTCGCAAATAGCTGAAAATTACCGAGGCTACGTTAAACATCATTACAACCAAACAACCGGGTATGTTGTTTACGTATCGTTTACAAAAATATTAATTTTTACAGCAATTTGCTTTGGAAATTTCATCTGTATATGCAAAAATATTGCATGAAAACTTTTAGTCTCTAGTCACTGATGATAGAAAAGCTCTGTAATGTGCGTGAATCAGAACATTATACACGAAAAATCTTGCTAACTCTGATTTGATTGGAGATGCTGATGTAACAGCTCGCTTCTAAATTTTTTATTGCACATGGAGTATTCTACGAGTACATAGGCGTTCAAGTATTCTATGAGTACATAGGGGTTCAAGTTATTATCAACACGTGATATTGATTTTACTTTTAGACCACGCATTTCATAATTATTCACTCAGTTGAGTGTACACTCAACTTAAATATTCCCATTTTTCTCTCCCAGATTAAAAAAATAAAGTTTTGGGACAACGTTTTGTTTTGTTTTGTTCAACAAACCTACACTAAATAATTTGAATATAACATTAGATATTTGATTTTAACTCTTAAAAATTGACATTGAAATACACCAAGTGTACACCCAGTTAAGTAAATGATTGTGAAACTGGCCCAGATACTCGAGAATGAGTGGAGTGGAGTAATGGTGCTTTACGCCCCAGTCAAGATTCTTTCACTTATTTCGAGGCGGTCAGTTCTGGGATGGAGGATAGAGTGCCCGGAGAAAACCACCGACCTTCGGCAAGCGAACTGACAAATCTTTCTCACACTAGGATCTGTCCCGAGTGGGATTCGAACCCGGGCGGTGAGAGGCACTGTAATCCGTAAGCGTACTCGAGAATGAGTTGAGTCGAGTAATGGTCAAGATTGTTTTTAATTTTGTTAAGAGTCCGAGAAATTCGGACTATAGAGAGGAATGCCGATGTGGTCAATAAAAGATCGTGGTTTATCTGTCTCAAATATATATCATTATTGCTATACGAAGATCTGTTAATTTTATAACGTGTGTGAATGTATTTGAGATGGGAGAGGGGATCCGGAAATAAATGAATAAGGGGTTTGAGAATTTTATCATGAAATATTGCTAGCGCCAAAAGATCAAGCCCCAACTGCGAAATTTTTACACTCTCTCTCTCTCTCTCTCTCGATTTTTTCAAAGGAGGGTTTCAACCACCCAAACCCACCTTAAATCCGCTAATTACATATGAAATAAATAAAAAGCAGGTTGTGTGAGTCTCATTTTAAATCCGGGTAATTCGTAGTGAAATAATTTTATGTCAATTATTTCCCGAAAAGTATGCCGTTCTAACTAAAGCATGTAGAAAATGCATTTATCTCGGTGTTTTACTTTTCCTTCAAAAACACGTGCAATGGCTTAACCCTCGACATATACGGTTCATGAATTTGAAAGCCTAATAAACCCGTGAAGGTTGCTCAGCCAATCAGAAACTACTGTATTTCCCCGGAATTCTCGTAAATGAAATTTGAATCTTTCACCCAGGTGTGTACCTGTTTACTATATATAGACATAATTATTATATTCACAAACTATGTGTGTGTGTTATATTTATTTATTTATTTATTTATCTATCTACCTGATTATTTTATCATTTTCTAACCTGGTTGTAATTAAAATTCATCGGATTGGCTATTAGAATCAATTGATATGATGTATTTTTCCACTGTACTGTAATTTAATCCAAACTGATTATACAAATTACACTGTAGTAGAAAGTGTTGAGTAGTTTCGGTTTGACCGCATGCACGATAGGGGTTTTCAACAAGATTTTTTGGCAAACAAATAATGATTTAATGAACTACATTTTAGCCTAAGTCTAGTGTGATAAATTTGTCCTATGTCCGGTTTCATTATTCCTTGCAATGAAATTTTTACAGTGAGCCCATACTAATTCTATTGGATTGAGTTCGCAGTGTCTAACAGATAACCTGAGTACTAAGTGTCCATGTTTGTTTGCCAGAAGATCAGTTTTATAAATAGGCTTTGGTTTATTTCTTTTCACAATTTCATAATGTTCAGCTTTTTTTTTTTTGCAAGTGGGGGGACATTATTTTACTATCAATTAACCATTTTACCATTTGATCTTTTCTAGAATTTGACGTTGGTGTTATAGAATTTTCAGATCTAATATTGTGATAAAGTGCATTGTCCTGAATTATAACACTTTGAATATACAAGGTTCGCAGCAACTTATGTTCAAACCAGTATAAATAGACATCACCATTCATCTTGTGACAATCTCCATCACCTGATTTTGCTTTTAACACAAGGTCACAGCCTGGAATCAATCCTGTACCCTTTCTACCAGCATGAAGAATGACATACCTTTGACCTTTATCACAAGGAGCAACAGGATTTGTCAGATGTGGTGTATCCGCAATCCAGGTGTACTGAGTTGTACCGTTTTGATTAACCCAAGTCTCATCTAAATATATTATATCAAACCCAAGATACGGAATTCTTTATTTTTTCTCAAATAAAAAGAGCGATCAGCCAAAAAATTTTGATTTTCAAAAATTCGCAATCTCTGACCTTTCTTTCTATTTCTAAAACCAACTTCACTTAATGTAATAGCATTTAAACTTTTGGAAACATTGATGGTGTCCTTTAATTTCTCTTGAATTTTATCCAGAGTTGGGATTTCATTGTTATGGTGAATGTTATACACAGTCTGTCTCATCGCACTTTTGCCAAAACTGTCAAGTTTCTTTTTACGTCCTCTTGTTTCTTTTGAATTGGTCCCCTCTACAGTACCTTTAGATATGTTACATAAAGTAGATTTACATACACCTGTGGCTTTGGTTGCCCTTTTAAAACTTTTACCAAGTTGGTTAAAAGTTTACCTCTCAATTTTTCTTGTTGGAAAAATTTCAAAACTTTAAAAACAATCTTTTTGGCATCATCTGAGAAAATATTTGGATTACTCTCTGGTTTACCCATTTACTGTTGCATGAAATCAAATTTGCATATCAAAGACCATAACCTATTGAAATCATGTGACTTGAACATGCAATCGTTTGAGGCAACATAAGGTTCGACTCGTACACGCCCACCCATGCAATATCTGTACATACACTCGTAAAAGTATCCAATAACTATAACATATAAACATGCTTCAAGTTAGAAAATTAACTAGTTTTAGCTCACATGAGCACAAAGTGCTAATGTGAGCTATTGGTATCAATAGAGGCAGACCCTCCGTCTCCGTCCGTCTATCAACAATTGCTTCAAACGATTTCTTCTCAGAAACTTCTGGTCACATTTTGTTCAAACTTGGTCAAAAGCATCTATAGAACATTGCCTTTCAGATTTGTGTTTTTGGTTGCCATAGCTACCAAATGTAGGTCGCATTGACCTACATAGTTGAAAACCTAAAAAAATCTTCTTCCCCAAAACCACTTCACCGAGATAAAATCTGATGTGATATTTGGCATCTAAAGCGTCTTATATACCAAGTTTGTGAATTTCAATAATTTTTGTGAAAAATTAGGTTACGCGTTTTTGCGTTTATTTTTTATACATTGTTAATAGTACTTTTTTACCAAAATTACAATACTAATAAATTTAGGTGAATTCCTTTTCCAAACATCATTTTCTTATGTGAAGAAACATATGTTTGACAATTTTCATGAAATTCTGTAAAATACAAGTCGCTTTTTCGACCTTTCTCATTTTCAATTCTAGCAACCCAAGGGTCGAGGGTTCAAATTCCAGTGAGGCCACATTTTTTTTAATTTCTGAATTTTATGACTTACAATGGTGCATGGAAGAAATTTTATGAATTTTTACTTTTAAGTGTAATTATTATTTTCGAAATACATGCGATACTGATATGTAAATATAGCTAAAACCTTGAAATATTTTTTTTGTTTTACAAAATCACTGTTATGTAACATAATTTAAACTAGTTGAACAATTTTTTAAAAGTAATTTGCAGTTGACTTTTAAAATATTTTAATTAATGTGTTAAACTGTAAAGTCTTAAATCCGGATCTGAAAATTGCTCATGTGAGCTTTTGTTATGGATAGGCACTCTGCCATCAATCCATCCATCCATCAAAAGACTTCTCAGACACTACTTGTCACATTTCATTCATATTAGTCAATAGCATCTATAGACCATTGCCATTCACATTTGTGTTTCTGGTTGCTATGGCTACCAAAAGTAGGTCACAGTGACCTACATAGCTAAAACCAAAACAATAAAAATAATGTTCTCTGAAACCACTTCTATTGAGGCAACATGTTATGACTTACCAGGAATTATCAAGACATACCAGTTACATTTAAACTCAGGTGAGCAAATCAGGGCCATCTTGGGCCTCTTGTTTCTATATGAGGGGCAAAATATTAAATCACTTACCTAAAAAACTCAAAATTCCTGTTGGGTACGGAAATATTAAATACTGTTTTCATAATTTGAAAGGAAAATGTACTGTTATAAAGAAAGACAGTAGGATTGATTGGCCTTTATGTTGTAAGATTGAACAACAAATTGTCGTAAAATTGTCAAATTTTGTCATAAAACATTGTTAAAACTACAATGACTATTCAAAAACGAACAACAAGAATCGATATTACACTTTAGTTGAAATATTACTTGAAGATTTTAAACAGCTAGGAGAATAAATAGAAAAAATTCTACAAGAATTATGTTTTCATTAACTATGTAAAGTTCAAAATCTATCGAAGATAAACCCTTACCACTTAAACTACATTTACAAATCATACAAAAATCTTGAAGATAGAGTTTATTACAAAAAAGCCTTCCTGCATGTAATCTGTTACGTCTTTCATAATCTGATAGCATTGAGTACTGAGCTTTTATCAAAGTGCGCGACAGGGCGTGATTTGTTTTGCAAACAGAAAGATTGTGCACTGAATGATTTGCAGCACATTCTCACAGCAGTTAATTATCTTGAATAGTTAATTCTATAAATGTGTTGAGCATTGGTTATTTATAAACAGATTTAGCTAGCAAACGGCTATATATTGTGGGGACAGATTTATATTTAAAATAAACAATTAGATCTTTTTGTTTATTAGGATGTGGAAGAGCTGAAATAAACGAAGAACTGTTACAAGATGCATTAGATGACCTTGATGAACTTCAGTTGAGAAGGTCAAGAACAGAAATATTCACAGAATAACGTAGATGACAAGACTAGGTTTTACAACTCTGAAGAGCCAGAAGAAACGCGAGCAGACGATACCAGTGAACAGATTAAGAGGCTGATTTTGGAATATATAGAGAAGAAATCGGGGTCGACGGAACCACCTTCAAAACAGCAAACATTCAAATCTAGTAACACAAGCCACTCAGAAATGACCACCACACACACGCCATCTACGAACCACTCGGCAATGACCACCGCACACACGCCATCTACGAACCACTCGAAAGTGAGCACCACTCATACATCAAATATGAACCACTCGACAATGATCCCTACTCATACGCCAAGTATGAACCACTCGGCAGTGACCCCCACTCATGCGCCAAATACTAACTATTCAGCAGTGACCTCCGTCCATACACCTTAGTACCAGCCACTCGGTAGTGACCGTCAGTCATCCTCCAAATAACGGAAACCACTCGATATTGAAATCCACACCTTTTCCGACAACACATGTTCCGATGTATCTAAACACACTACATTAATGCATCAGTATGCTTCAACTACTCCACACACGAGACACCCGAAAGTGACCAGTACTAATGTGTCTACCAGTAGTAAAAATAACGCCACTGATGATAAATTATTAATTGACGTCCGACATGAAACCGAGTTTTTTGATTGTCCTGTTCTGGAACCATTAGCTGATCAAGTATTTTAAAGACTTCCCATCAATGAATGACACAATTGGTAAGGAAAATATAAATATTCAAAATCGTCTCTTAGCGTACATACAGGAAAGCCCATTGATATGGTCCCTTTGTTTATATAGCATTAGGTCAATTGGTATGGTCCCTGTGTTTATATAGAGGCATGTCTTGATATTGTCTCTATGTAAATATAGAAGTGCGTCCATTGATATGATCCAAGTGTTTATATAGTAGGACCATTAATATGACTCCTTTGTTTATATAGAAGTATGGTACCTGTTTCTATGTTTATATAAGAAATGAGTGCATTGATATGGTCCCTTTGTTTATATATATAAGTAATTTCATTGATTTAGTCCCTGAGTTTATATAGAAGTAGGTCCATTGATAGACCTAATGATATGGTTCCTGTGTTTATAATGAAGTAGATCCATTGATATGGTCACTGTGTTTATATAAAAATAGACCTAAGGATATGGTCCCTGTGTTTATATTGAAGTTGGATCATTGAAATGGTCTCTGTGTTTAGAGAGAAATTGGCCAATTGATATGGTCAGTTGGTCACTGTGTTTATATTGAAGTTGGCTCATTGATATGTTCCCTGTGTTTATATTGAAGTAGTTCGATTTATATGGCCCCTGTGTTTATATTGAAGTTGGTTCATTGATATGTTCCCTGTGTTTATATTGAAGTAGTTCGATTCATATGGTCCCTGTATTTATATTGAAGTTAGTTCATTGATAAGGTCTCTGTGTTTATATTGAAGTAGTTTGATAAATATGTTCCTTGTGTTTATATTGAAGTTGGTTCATTGATTTGGTTCCTGTGTTTATATTGAAGTTGTTCGATTGATATGGTCTCTGTGTTTATATTGAAGTTCGTTCATTGATACGGTCCCTGTGTTTATATTGAAGTTGTTCGATTGATATGGTCCCTGTGTTTTTATTGAAGTTGGTTCATTGATATGTTCCCTGTGTTTATATTGAATAAGTCGATTCATATGGTCCCTGTGTTTATATTGAAGTTAGTTCATTGATAAGGTCTCTGTGTTTATATTGAAGTAGTTTGATAAATATGTTCCTTGTGTTTATATTGAAGTTGGTTCATTGATATGTTCCCTGTGTTTATATTGAAGTAGTTCGTTTGATATGGTCCTTGTGTTTATATTGAAGTTGGTTCATTGGTATGGTCTCTGTGTTTATATTGAATTTGTTTGATTGATATGGTCCCTGTGTTTATATTAAATTTGGTTCAATAATATAGTCCCTGTGTTTATATTGAAGTTGGTTCATTGATATGGTCCCTGTGTTTAAATTGAAGTTGGTTCATTGATGTGGTCTCTGTGTTTATCTTGAAGTAGTTCGATCAATATATTCCTTGTGTTTCTATTGAAGTTTGTTCATTGATATGGTATCTGTGTTTATATTGAAGTAATTCGATTGATATGGCCCCTGTGTTTATATTGAAGTTGGTTCGTTGATATGGTCCCTGTGTTTATATTGAAGTTGGTTCATTGATATGGTCCCTGTGTTTATATTGAAGTTGGTTCATTAATACGGTCCCTGTGTTTATATACAAGTAGTTTGATATGGTCCCTTTGTTTATTTTGAAGTAGTTCGATTGAAATGGTCCCTGTGTTTATATTGAAGTTGGTTCATTGATAAGGTCCCTGTGTTTATATTGAAGTAGGTTCATTGATATGGTCTCTGTGTTTATATTGAAGTTGGTTCATTGGTATGGTCTCTGTGTTTATATTGAAGTTGGTTCATTGATATGGTCTCTGTGTTTATATTGAAGTTGGCTCATTGATATGGTCCCTCTGTTTATATTGAAGTGGTTCATTGATAGGGTCCCTCTGTTTATATTGAAGTTGGTTCATTGATATGGTCCCTGTGTTTATATTGAAGTTGATTCATTGATATGGTCCCTGTGTTTATATTAAAGTTGGGGCATTTATATGATACGTCTGTTTATATTGGAGAAAGCCTAATGATATGGTTTTGTGTATATATAGAGGTAAGGTTTATTGATATGGTCAAGGTTTATTGATATGGTCACTATGTTTATATAGAAGTAAACCCATTAATATGATTTTGTATATAAATAGAGGTAGGTTCATTGATATGGTCCCTGTGTTTGTGTAGAAGTAGGTCTGAAAAATAACGTTTGATGAAACAAAATCACATAACTAAAGCTTGTATATAATTCAATTCGCTCTCCATCTCAAATCATGCTAGTTGCATTTGCCTTTATCAGATATACAGAACATTTTCTCAATATTAAGTACGCTAGAAACACTTGGACATTTTTGATAAAAACACTGATAAGTTTTTTTTTATATAGAGATCTTTCCGGCTTTGGAATCCATTTACTTTGGTAAAACGTAACTGATGTGTCAAGCTTGTTAAGTGATTAAATATATGTGAAACTCTTATTGAAAGAAAGTACATTTGTAAATAAGTTATAAAAGCTTCAGTATACCGAATGTACTTAATGCATATTGTGAAAGTTTTACCAATATTGCCAAAAGACCGCCTCGGTTGCTCAGTGGTGGAGTGTCCGCCTCAGAAATAGGTCAAGGTTTAGACATCTGTGGGGTCATGCATAAGACTGCTAAATATAAGATAAAACTTCCTCTTCTGGTGCCCGGCATATGAAGGATATGGTATCAACTGGTTCGCCTGGCGCCCGGATAATATGGGCACTAAAGGGAGAGTGGTATACTTGCATGCATTATACTAACTCGGTGAGCTAGCACTTTAACAAAATGTGTACTTTCTAGCTAAAGGCAAGTCATACTACATCCTCGCACATCTTCGGCATACAGGAATTTGTTCTTAGATTAACCATCGCAAATAGCTGAAAAAGTAATTGATGCGACGTTTAATAGCATGACAATCAACCAACCAACATTGTCAAAGTTCTAACACAATTTGCAACCCTACAACAACTGGTGCATTATCATTACATTGATTTAGAGAGTAGTTAGAAGGTCAGTTTTATTTACGTATAAAAATGTTAAGGGAAATGTTTGAAAAAAAATATATATACATGTAGTTTATCAATATTCGTGATTTTTTTTTTTATTAAATATAAATTTTGCCATTTTCCGTATGATCACATATCCTGTTTTGAATTGAAATATTTAAAAAAAAAATAAATGTATTGTGCTATTTATCTTTTTTTTTTTTACCTGCAGAAGAAACAAAATTAAAAGTAGATGCGTTTGATAAAGTTATTGAGACTGCCGTCAAACTATTTATTTTTATCAACGACACAAAACTCGTCTCTAATAAGTTTGCTACAGATGTTGCCAGACAGATTTTGGATCAACGTTTTCTATGTCCAGCCACTAAATTGCAGATTATTATTGACCGTAAGTATTTATCACGTGTTCATTTTTTCATTCAGATTTGGCGGCCGTAGTGTCCAATCACGTGTTGGTTTTTTCATTCAGAAATGACGGCCTTAGTGGCCCTTTTGTAGATTATTGACAGCGTCTCTGACAAGCAACTGTAATTCTATTTTAAGTGAAAACAGTTAATTTTTTCATAATATAAAATAGTTTCTTTAATTTTGTAAGCATTATGTAAAAAGAGTGGAGTGGAGAGAATGGTGTTTTACGCTCCCGACAAGATTCTTTCACTTATTTCGAGGCGGTCAGTTCTTGGATGGTTCGAGGAAACCGGAGTGCCTGGAGAAAAAACAACCGATCTTCGGCAAGCGAACTGAAAAACTTTCACACACTAGGATCTGTCCCGAGTAGGATTCGAAACAAGACAGTGAAAGGCGCTGTGATCCGTAAGACCACTCGGCCACCGAGGCCCCATATTTAAAAGAAAATCTCACTAAATCTTTTAAAGAAGAATTAGGACAGGTACGAGTTTTTCTGAATATATAGAAAATGAAAGCTGAAGTATTATATAGGAAAAAATGAAGTTTCAAAATTTGCAAATTTTATAGGTGGTCCGTAGGGGTTAATCCTTGCAATGATTGGTTGCATTGCAATATAGGGAAGAAGAAATATCTTTCATAGGAAACCCTTGATTTAATTGTTAATGATTTAAATGGTAAATTTTACTTAAATTGTGCAAAATCTTTTGAAAAAGCTCCGAAAGCAACAGGTGTAAATAAAGCTTTAGGTTAAGCAATCGGTATAATAATAATAATAATAATTATTATTATTATTTTTAAATAAATAAGATTTTTACAAGTCACCAGTAAGATTAGCATTCTACAAATCTTTTAGATAAAACCGTGAAACTACTGGACTCGTTTCTACCAGTTTTTACGCTCCAGCTGAAATTGAAAATAAAATAGACTTTAGATACTTGAAATTGAAACGCCCATTGAAATTTGTCCGTAATGCTTAAAAGGAAATTTTATGTTTGGATGATAAAATTTTTGGTTTGACCTTGTTTTTTTCTTTTCCGGATGAGTCATAGGTTTATCAGAACCATATGAAGCAGTATATTTGAAATCACATTGCCAGTCACATGCATATGTTGCTCCTAATTTTGCATGTGGTAAAAGACATCATCCTTATTACCAAGTAAACATATAAATAGTGCCCTTGATTGGGAGAAATATGGAGGATTTTCTCCCCGAGGGAACACTATCTCCCGAGCCGAAAGGCCAAGGGCACTATTTACTTTATTATACTAAACAAAAAGCAATTTCTTTTTTCTTTTATTTCGACAAAGCATTTAAAATGCATAGAATTGCATCTGATAATATACTGTAGACGTTACTGATCTATAGATTACGTAAATCTTAAGTAGGATCACTCGACTGATATTCGTTAGTTTCCGTGTCTAACAGTGATCATTGCAATTCAAACATCGTGAATTATTTCATACCACGTGATTAGAAATTGACCAATAACAGTTAAAGAATTTTCCGTGTTAAATGTATAGGTATAATTATAAAGATTATATCTCGGAAATGATCGCATGTCGTGTGAGCACAAGTTGCCATTGGTTTAGAGAGATCATTTAATCGTATGCAGTTGCTTGGATTGGGTGTTTAAATTGTTTTGTTAAGTTTCAGCTTCCGGAACCTTCGTTACTGTTCGCTGCTGATTTTCAATTTAACCTTTACTATTCAGCTCTAATTAGCGCTTGAATTCTCTCTCTCTCTCTCTCTCTCTCTCTCTCTCTCTCTCTCTTCTCTCTCTCATGTAACCATGTTTATTTTCAGGTTTGGTGAAAAAAAAACTTCAAAACATCTTGACTGCAAACGACCACATATTTCTAAACCACACCTTGAAGATATTGACGGACAGTTTGCCAAATATTCCTACAAAAATTGTCGAGAGTATAGCCTCAACGTTAACATACGTCTTGCATAAAGGCGTTTTTGAGGAACTCATTTCATTGTTAGAGGTTGAAGAATTTGTAGGTAATTCATTTATATATTTCATTATTTGCTTTTGAAGTTTGTAGCATTTGCCTGAGCAGAGCATCAGCCTGAGCGCCAGCTCTCGAATCAGAGTGCTTCCAGTCTTCTAGGTTCAAATCTGAACCTAATATGCCCCGACTTATCTCCAAACAATTGGCTTAAACACTAACTTTGATAATTTTTATCTCAACCAGTTGAGTTTATGGCATGGCGAAGCGTCCGTGCGTACGTACATGCATAAACTTCAATCTTCTTCTCTGAAACCACATGACCAAATGAAACCAATTTGCTGTGGAAGGTCCCTAGGTGGAGTAGATTAAAATTTGTGATTTTCAGCTCGATCCTAAATCCAAGATGGCTGCTGTGACTATAGATAGTAAAAACAGAAAAATGGCCATAACATACTTATTTGTTGATCAATTTGGTTCGAATTTGGTATATAAGATGTAGAACTCTGGCCATTTAATATATTCAGCATGTTTTTCCGTGACTTTTTTCATTCGCATGTTATTGGTGCAATATGCAAATTAGAAGCTAAATATAACCAATTCTTTGAAAATCTTCTTCTCCAAAACCACATTACCAAATGAAACCAAATTTAGTGTGAAAGGTCTCTAGGTGGAGAAGATTAAAGTTTGTGATCTAATTCCAAGATGGCCACTGTTACCATAAATAAAAAATACAGGAAACTGGCCATACATATTTATTTTTGATCAATTTGATTCGAATTTGGTAAATGGAATGTAGAAATCTGGTCATTTAATACATTTAATGGGGCTTTCTGTAATTTTTTCATTGGCATGTTTTTGGTACAATTTGCAAATTAGCAGCAAAATAGCCAATTATTTGAAAATCTTCTTCGCGGAAACCACATGACCAAATGGAACCAAATTTGGTATGGAAGGAAGGTCCTTAGGTGGAGTAGATTAACGTTTGCTATTTTCAGCGTGATTCTAAATCCAAGATGGCCGCAGTTACTATAAATAGAAAAAAAACAAGTAAATGGCCATAACATAGTTATTTGTTTATCAAATTTGGTATATGGAATGTAGAACTCTGGTCATTTGATATAATTAACGGGTTTTTTTCCCGTAATTTCTTTCATTGCCTTGTTATTGGCAAATGAAACCAAATTTGATTTAGAGGTCTCTAGGTGGGTTAGTTTTTATTTTTATTATTATTATTTTTTTTTTAATTAATTAATTTTTTTGCCATGTTTGGCCTGCCAATTAAGCACAGGCCCTCTTGGGTCTTTTGTTCATTTTCAATTTGAAAGAAAAAAAAACCAAAACATGTCAAAGTTCTAACATATATGCTTTCCAAATTTATATAAGATAAAAAATTTCAATTTGACGATTAGGGTAGATTTTAAATGTTACATGTTAAGTTATAAAAATGACTTTGAATGACTATAAGTATTTCCTTGTTTGTTTTTCAAGATAATCAGCCCCCCCCCCCCCCAGGAAGTGGGGGAAATGAGAATCATAAAAATAATTTTTCCCCGTTTCTACAGAGTTACGAGGATTCCTTCATCAGCTGGTTGCTATAAGTAAAGCTTCGTTCAGAAATTTTAGTACCGGTATTAAAGAGTCGGAAATGATTGGTGTACTGGAACAAAAATTTAAGATGCATTTCCAGAACCAACCATTGGCCTACATGTGTACATCGCCCAGTAAACTGATGGATGCTCACCAGACCATTATCAAAGACAGAGTGAAGCAGTAAGTCTGATATTTTATTTAAAAATACCTCAAATTTTTGTTATAGGTTCTTTGTTTATCCAGTTATAGAAAAAAAATCTAAATATAGTTTAGGAAAATCAAAAAGGATATATTACACTATGTAATATTACAATAATTATACCCAGTTTTAATCTAAATAATTAGCTAATTAAGTTGTCAGGTAGTACTTTTTAAATACTTTATTAATTATAATGCAGAAAAAATAATAATTTGACTGATCCCCCCCCCCCCCAAAAAAGAAAACGCATATATTTTATGTCTTAATTGTTTAAATTAGCTAAAAAGAAAAAGATGGAGTAAGAGTGGTTTTGTTTTACCTTTTTTATTACTGTTTCTAAAACATGTAAGAGTTGTCGCCTCTGAAATGTATTTTTTTTTCTTGAATTTTGCAGCTTTTGACTTTTATCATAAAAACTATTATAGTAAAAAAAATGTTGCCTCAGAAATACTTATGTTTCAAGAATTTTGTTGTTATTGGCAATTCTTTGGTTATTTTGCTACACAATTTTATAATTTAAAAAAAGAAGGTTTTTTTTGCTGTCTACAAAATATATAAACTAAAATTGTAACTATATAAAACATTTCAATTAGCAATAATTTTACAGGTGATTGTATCAGGCCCATTTGGCCTCTTTGTTTCTGTCATAACTATTATCATTGTTGAAGCTATATCTCTAACGTGACCGTTAATAGTTCAAATTGGGACAAAACTGTATGGTGAGCTTGAGCCGACTTAAACAACGAACATAGCATCAATATTGTCAAAAACGCCTATTCTACATAATGATTGGTTAAAATACGGAAGTCACTTAATTTTAAAACTATTTAGACCTAGGGACCTCGTGTTTTATGTAAAATATAATTCCCCTTTTGACGTCATTTGTAACAGTATATCATATATGACGTTAAATGTTGATATTTATACTAATTAGAATTGAAATATGGATTATGAAATTCAACTTAAAGTTGAATTAATAAAATAAACGTCAAATTGACAAAGCATCGCAAACTTACTACTGTATATTCACACACAACTATCACCCTGTAAATGCGCAATATCTCTGTAGGATATCAAGACATTTGTGTTACAGAATATTACATATCTTGTTATTTCACTTCATTGGTTGGTCTACATACATTTATCACTGGGAGATATTACATATTATGTGATCTTACTTTAATTTTGATATATTCATTAAAATAATATAAACAACATTATATTATATTTGGCTTGATTCGAGACGTTACCCAGTTGACCAAAAGTGATAAAAGTTTTTCCTTGTCGTAGGCCCTTATTGACCAGTAGACTCGATATCAGTATAATGGAGTGGGTGGTCTGTAATGTTTATCTTCGACATTGCGGGTTAATGTACTATAGTTTGCACAATAAACTTTGCCAAAAGTGCACACTTGTACATGCAGATTAGAAACACCTGCACACATTCACAACATGAACTGGTGTTAAGATGAATCCTCGAGATTAATAAAAAAAATTATCGTTCCTAAAAGCCAAAATAAAATTGCTTGTGTGACGTAAAACAACATTTAACCAATAAACCAACCATAGGAAAAGTCACTAGTGTTTATACATTAATACATGTATTTTTAGTTGCCGTGTGAAATTTCCATTTCTCCAAGCTCTTTGCATTCTTTAAATCAGAAAAACCACGTGACCCCGTGTATGGCTACATACATAATCCGGAATTACAATGTCAAATGTAACAAACATGGCTTCCACGTCATATTTGTTTACATTCGAGACAATGTTAAAAAGCGCATTTACGAGATTTTACAAGAACGCATTCATATTGATAATGAACATCACTGTACATCATCGATAATTCAATCAACATAATTGTATTCTAACTTCGTTTCTTGCACTTAAATGAAATGGCGCCATGCGTGTGCACTGGTGAGACGGTTTAGATGACTTATATAAAAATGTGGTATATACATTGACAAAATTCACAAAACTTTATTTTTGGCATAACAGATCATGCAAATAAATACATTATTAATCTGGTTATTTTTTTTTTTTTCTTAATAAATGTTTTGTCAATTAATTTATTATTTGATACGGATGAATAACAATGTTTATGTTAAAACATTGTATTTATATTTGTGACATGTGATAATGTATTGAAGATGAAATAAAACTATTAATAAAAGATAAATAAATAAAAAATAATAATGATTTAACTTCACGGATAAGTGTACATTTAAAATATAAGTTTCTAATATTCAGATATTACTATAGGCTGTTGTAAATGCATTATGCCACACGTCTTCTTTTTAGCAGTGATTTCACTATAAATGTGTTGTAATTTAACGTATGCATGGTATTACTCTAAAACGTCTTCATTCTAAGTAAGCAAGCTACTAAGTAGTGAGTAATTAAATAAGTAAGTGGGTAAGTTTGTCACGAATTAAGCAAGTTGTAACGAAGTAATTAAGTTGTCACAAAGTAAGTTAGTTGTAACGAACTGAGTTAGTCATGAAGTTAGCAAATTGTAACGAAGTAAGTAGGTTAGTCACGAAGTAAGTAAGGTACGAAGTTAGTCGCGAAGTAAGTTAAGAAGTTAGTCACAAAGTAAGTGAGTTACGAAGTTAGTCGCGAAGTAAGTTAGGAAGTTAGTCACAAAGTAAGTTAGTTACCGATAAGGGAAGAAAATAAAGAAAGGAAGACAAGTAATTACATGTAAAGATGTTAGTTAGGTACATGTAAGCCTCTATTCAATTTTGTTTTATTAGAAGCAAAAATTATCAGTATGAGTTTAATTAAAATTAAAAAAAATTAATTGGACTGAATTTTGCCTAACCAATACCTACTCTTGTGTATATTTGACACTAGGTTTTCGTTCATAGAGCGAGCTGGAATGTTAATGGCGTATAGCAGTGAAATGATAAGTGAACTGTTCATAGGATTCCATATCACCATAAATCACCAAGTAATGATACGGCTCTCTCATAACGCTGTAGAGTATATGAAGGCAGCGGCGTATAAAATACAGACCCACTTCCAAAAGATCGCCAGTGATGATGTTGCTACAACAGTTAAAGTACTTAAAAAAGAATTAGGTAATCTGAATATGCTTCATGTAATATCTAGAAGTTTCGAAGTTTGATGATTTTTGCTAATCTTTAACCCATATACCATATACATTTATATAAAAAGTTACTTGACAATAAAACCCAAAGCACCCAAACTAGTCCAGACACTACTTTGAGACAATTAATATATGTGTTACTCTGGAAAATCAAGTCTATTCGCAACTCTTTGACGACTAGTTCAAACGCTTTCCTTGGACAACTAGTCTAGACGCTTATTTAAGACGACTGTTCTATAATCTACTTTGGGAAATTAAGTCTAGAAGCCACTATGGTACTCCGGGACAACTGACCTTGATTTTAATTATTACTAGTTTTAGACGTTTCTCTGGGAAGAAAGACTATTCCAAACTTTTTGGTAATAAGTTTATATGCTACTCTTTGACAGCTAAACTAGACATTACTGTGACAACAAGTCTGAACACTTATGAGACAACTAGTCTGTAAGCGTCTCTTAAACAACTAAACCACTGTGGTAGCTCAGTTGGTAGATTGTTCGCTCCGTAAGTGGGAGGTTCGTGGGTTCGAACCCCAACTGGGTCTGACTCAAGACTTGAAAGTGGATAGTGACTGTGCTTTCGCCAAGCACTCTGCATTACGGAATGACAGTCGCGGTTCTTTCGGGTGGAAACTTAAAATAGGCGAGGTCCTGTGTCACGGTAGGCGTGGCACGATAAAGAATCCTGCTGTAGAATGTCATCAGCGCAACACACAGGCAAAATTTCTGAATGCTAATCTGAGACAGCAATCAATCAGTGCTTTTATTTAACAACTAGTATTGTGTTATTGTGTTTCTATTTTCTGATTAAAATGTTCTCTACTATAGAAGCATTAAAACATAATGTTATCCTTTTATTTTAAGCAGCTTTGTATAGACACTCGGCATGTTTGTTGACATTGTTTCCTTTAGCTTATACTGTGTTACGTTCTTTAATCTGTTTAAGTTTATGTAGTTCATGTTTCACATTTCAGACCCAGAGAAGTTTGCTGTTGTGGTACACTTAATGAAGATGATGAAGATTTACCCAGAAGATACCGGGCCTGGTATATCCTTTCTTATCAACCCTTCTGTATAGTCACCTATAAGCTAACTTCCTTATGATTACCATGGTAATGGTTACCTGAAAATGAAATCTTTTTTGTTCACACGTAGTTCAGTCATTCTTTGTAAGAACTAGATTATTTTACAAAAATCTTGAAATTATGTTTCGTTTTTCGATGGCATTCCACGAGATTGCTGAGTACACCTGAAAAACCAATATAAAATGCTTTAGCCCTATACGATTTCCATGGTAACCAACCAAAAAATGACCATCCTGGTACACTTCTGTAAATAGATATACTTCTAGAATATAGTCTTTTGCATAAGCTATCTTCCTTATTTTATATTGTTTTGAACATTCATTGTTATAAAAAATACTATACGTTCTTATAAATTTTCTGTTAATTAATTTATAAATAGTGATAAGATAAAATTATTTTTCAGACAACATATAGCACATCTTTTTTAAACTTCTAATATATACTTCATCAAGTACCCATTAAGTTAAATTAATGAAGTCAGCATCAGAAATATATCATGGGTACACAATTCTACAAATTTTCGGTCATCTACTAAGAACGTGAATTTTGTTTTAACTTCTGCGCCTGCGCGGTTTAAATGTGACAAAATGGTTTGTAGAATGATTGTTCTTTTATAGATTACTAATGCAAAGCATATGATTGACGATTTAACATAATCAAGAACAGTCTAAACGAAGAAAACATCTCACAACGGCTGAAAAAACTAACCCCGTCCCCTTACAATAATTACATTTTGCTTATTTTTGTCATGCTGAACTGGACCTAGTAATATAACTATTTTTCCTAAACAGTACCGATACTTTTTGTTACTATTTCAGATGTGGACCAGATGAAGGAAACTATTAAGAAGTACTTACAACACGACATACAACAACTTACAGAGTAATTATTAACTTTGATATTATTAAAATTGTTAGTACTGTATGATTGGTAATGGTTTATGGTAAAACATTAAAAATCATAATAAAAAATAGTAAAACATTTAGCATAAAAACAGTATGATGGTGGTAAAGTTTTATTTCCATTATGTTAATATGGCCTGAACTTCGCATTAAAGTATAATCAGAAATAATTTACACTCAGTTTTACCGAATTTTCTCAAAAACTAGATGAAAATGAGAAACAGAAATTTGGCTATATACATACTAAGAGCTGGCCTATTATATCATGATGGTTTGAGTTTTGTATCATTTCCGACTTTGCCTCTGTACAGTGTAAATTTTACTAAAAATGCTCACACTGAAAACAATAAGTTTTTAACTCCACCTTAAATCACAAGCTCCATCTCTTTTACAATGAGTTGTTTTCAAAGTTTAAAAAGTGTCACGGGTGATTGACTAAATGACTGGACAACAGACAGTTTAGGCCAAGGAAAAACAAACATCTGTATATATGTTTGTAGAGAGAGGAAAAAATCAGCAGTTGCCAAGCAAATGCAAAATCAATTGCAATTAATTTTTTTTAAAAAATTGACCTGCATTAAGTACATAAGAATAGAAGCATTTAACTTTTTGAATTTATTGATAGTACAAAAGCAGTAACCAAGTAATCAAGTATAAATTACATGTATAAGGTTGTGTATGTAACAAACTTATATAAAATATAGTGGAAATGTCTCAATAACAATGATAATTTAAATCAAAAAATGAATTTATTTTATACTAAGCAGTATAATTATTGTCAATCACCATTAAACCATTTGTTCTGCTAGGACCTTTCCAAAGATGTATCTGTACAAAATTTCACTCTTATTTGTTGAAAATCACTTGAAAGTGACTAGGCAATGCAATCTGGCCACTGAGTTTCATTTTTACATGCACAAAATATCATGTACATGAATTTTCTAATATCATCTCAAAAGTTTTTTTTTCAGTTTAATACACACAACTTCTGGAAGCATTATGGTAGAATAACAATGAAACAGAACATTAATAGTTTTGGCCTTAATCTAGAAGATATGGCTTTTTGCATAGGAAACAGGTTACATGAATGAAAAAGGTCATGGCATATACTTATGCTTTACATGGAAAAAAAGGTGGAGTTAATAGACTTAGCCTATCTACCACCATTGCAAAATTTGTTAATTTTTCACAGTAAAGATGCATTACTGCAAATTATACATTATAGAAGTCTTAAATAAAAATTAGGCCAAGTGATTGTAAATGTATTTTATCCAGAAAATAAAAAATATTTTCAGTAGTTCCTTTTTTACAGACAGATAACTGAGAGCAAAGTATTTCTGATTATACTTTTGTTAAACATCATCTCAACTAGTATTTTGCAATAATAGGCGCTTAGAAGCAACTAGAATGGTATATTAATACCAGTAATCTATGTTTGTCTCTTATGTTATTTCTTCTTGAGCCTTTTATCATTGAATTGGCTTGTGTCGTGTTCTTGGTTTCGTTGGCTGTTTTATCATTAAATTGGCTTGTGTCGTGTTCTTTGTTTCGTTGGTAATTTTATTAAAGAATTGGCTTGTGTCGTGTTCTTGGTTTCGTTGGTAATTTTATCATTGAATTGGCTTGTGTCGTGTTCTTGGTTTCGTTGGCTGTTTTATCAATGAATTGGCTTGTGTCGTATTCTTTGTTTCGTTGGCTGTTTTATCAATGAATTGGCTTGTATCGTGTTCTTGGTTTCGTTGGCTGTTGTCTATTGTATTTTTTCAGTCTTTAATAGTTTTCAGTGAATACAGGTGTTACTTTTGTTTTGTTCCAGACTTGTGAGGCTTGTCAGGAAGCATCAAGACATTGATGAGAAGGTAAAGACGGATATATTGTTGATCGTACAAGACCTTCTGATGAAAAAGAAAAAAACACTAAAACATTTTAATGACAGCCAATAGAATGACGTCTTTCTGAACAACATTTTGAATATCACTTAAAACTCGGCGAATATGTCTTAAAATTATACATGTATTTTTTTGTAGTTTTATTTATTTTATAATTGTTATCTAATTTCAGATCAAAATTCATGCAAATAAGTTTATATAGTGCTTTTTTCTGATTATTTTCAATAGCTTGCAACATGTATAACATGTGCATTTATTAATATTACAAATTTTCATTTCGTTTAAATTATGTTGCAAAAAATTTTCTTATTAAATGTTTTGATGAAAACATTTGGAAGTATTGTATATATGTGTTTTTTAAAAAGACAGGAAAATCGGTGATTTGCTACATGCAGTAAGCGTATAATACAAAAAATCGAGATAGAAGAATCTGAAAAAGAACATGTACTTGACAATTGTCGATGTGACAAAGAGCACGAAACGACATACAAAATAAACCAAGCAAGATGGTAGAGTTGTGTTGAAAAATTGTGTTTTACGTCCCAGTCAAGCGGACTGACAAACTAAGAGGCGGCACTGTGGTCCGTAAGTCGAGCTTTATACCAAGTCGGTCACCCAGACCAACGAGATGAAAAAATAAAACAAAACACATACCCCGAGTCAGACTGACAAACTGTGAGGTGGTCCGTAAGTGCATCCTTTAGATCTCTCGGTCACTGAGGCTAACGAGATGAAAAAGAAAACAAAACACATACCCCAAGTCAGACTGACAAACTGAGAGGTGGTCCGTAAGTGCGAGCTTTATACCAAGTCGGTCACCCAGACCAACGAGATGAAAAAGAAAACAAAACACATACCCCAAGTCAGACTGACAAACTGAGAGGTGGTCCGTAAGTGCGAGCTTTATACCAAGTCGGTCAACCGAACCAACGAGATGAAAATGAAAACAAAACACATACCCCAAGTACTGCAAACTGAGGTGGTCCGTAAGTGCGAGCTTTATACCAAGTCGGTCACCGAACCAACGAGATGAAAATGAAAACAAAACACATACCCCGAGTTAGACTAACTGAGAGGTGGTCCGTAAGTGCAACCTTTAGATCTCTCGGTCACTGAGGCTAACGAGATGAGAAAGAAAACAAAACACATACCCCGAGTCAGACTGACAAACTTAGAGGTGGTCCATAAGTGCAACCTTTAGGTCTCTCGGTCACTAAGGCTAACGAGATGAAAAAGAAAATAAACACATTAGGACATTTGGTTATAAAATGACAGTAGATATTGTTGGATTCATTAACAAATTGTATCCATGGGGAAAGTTGTTGTACTTTTTTAGATGCCTCAACTTGTCCATTTTCACAACCAATATTTTCATGTAAAGGTTATTGACAAGAATTATTTATCAAAGTTATATTAGGAGCTGTCACTGTCAGTTTTTTTTTGTTTTACTTCACGTCCAAAAATGAGCAGACACGGATGGTCGTTGTTTTGGAACAAGATGTTGACAATTGTAAATAGAGTTCTGATTGAGGGAAATATTGAGTAACGCTCCACCACTCAGTAACGTTATTTCTTGTCTATTGACTCGTTTAAATTGTATCTATGCACGAGTTTAAAAGGTTTTCGTCCATTTTATCCTCCTCTTGTTAAACATATATTACAAAAGTGAAACTTTCAATAGAATTATAAAGCAATATCCGTTTTATCTAATGTCTGCGCTTTCGGATCAAAGTGCATTTTATAACCTAGGTCCGAATCCCAATCGGCTAGAACTAAGTGTGACAAAGTGTGTAAATTCGCTTGCCGAAGATAGGTAGTTTTCTCCAGGCATTCCGGTATCACCACCATCCCAAAACCCGCCTTCTAGTTCATCTTGACTGCGTCAGAAATCCCCATTACACTTCGTCTCCACTATGTTTATTTGTTAGTATTACGATTCTTATACCAAAAACCGTAATTTAATGCAACAAACCAAAGTTAAACGGTAACAAATATTGAAGGAACTATCTATCAAAAAAATAAACAATTATTTTATAATGACTGTAGGTCAAATATAAACATTTTCATTTAATAAACGGTTAAATACGTCAAAAGCAGCACGTGACAACTAATTTAATTTTTAAATAAAAAATTATGAAAAAAAGTATCATGAAACATTTGGATTTTTGGAACTCTAAATAAAATATTTTAACAGTGGTCCTAAGATTTCGAGTTTGTGTATAATATCAGTTTTATAACTTGAAAAATGCGTTATTATGTGTTTATCTGAACCCACTAAATATAGATAGATAAGGGTCGGAGGATTTGATTTAAGCCTACCTTGTAAAATCAATTTTATTATCAATTTTATAACAAGTATAACATTGGTCAGTGGACCCCGGTGTATTTGGTCAATACGTTACTATGAATCCACGTACACCTTGCAGATAAGATAACGGGTCGGATGTCGTACACCAATAACAATATTTACCCAGTTCGTTAACAGGTATTTCCCCAAGCGGTACAACTTTAATCCGATGTCCGATGATGCTGTACCGGTCAGTTTTCCAGGACAACAAGACGTAACCTGTCCAGCCAGTTTTTAGGTCCATAGCAGGAAGAATAAGAATTGTACGGTAAGTTTGTCACATGTCAAATCTAAATTGGGAGATATGAAAGGTAAAATTATTTATCACAGACCTTTCACTTAATGACACTTAAATTTTGTTATTTGTAAATAAGGTATATATGTTGTAGCCTGTTCTGAATTTCCAACTAAAACAGTGAAAGGTTTTACTCCCATAAAATGTGTGAAGCAAATTCCTAAAAAATTCAATCATTTGCCAAAAAATCGATATTCTATTTAAATTAAGAAATTTATAGAGTTGGACAAAAGATCCTGTTTCGACATATTTTTAAAATATTGCCATGTGCAGAATGTTTACAATGAAAATTTTGAACACTATAAAACTTGAAGAAGTAAATAAAATCAAATATTGATAACCGATGCTAGATGTCAATATAAAAATATAATTCCAAAAATAAGTTAATGTATTAGTTTTCTTCGTGTATTCTAACGAAATTGTCAATATAAATTAAAAATAAAGCTTTACTGCATTGTGAATATCAAAACTATCAATAAACTAAATAAAACAGGAAAAAAGTATTAAAAGTAATGTATGCACTAACACGTGTTGTTAGGATACTTGACTCCGCCTCTCTCTCTCTCTCTCTCTCTCTCTCTCTCTCTCTCTCTCTCTCTCTCTCTCTCTCTCTCTCTATATATATATATATATATATATATACAGTCGAACCTGCCTTGAAGGCCGCCTCTTATAAAGGCCAATAAAATTCTATCCCAATTGCTCTTTATTCATACTATTTGAACTTGTATATAAAGGCAACCTGTCCATAAAGGCCACTTTCACTGATTCCCATGGGTGGCCTTTATAGACAGGTTTGACTGTATATTAAACTATAAAATGTTATCTGCGCGCCATAAGGAAAGTAAATCTTTAAGACAAGAAATTGATTTAGCTGAAAAATGTCCTTAGCAATAAGAACACGAAACTGCAAATGACTGTAATGAGATAATCCTTGGCTAAAATTATAAAATTTTGAACTTGAATAGAATAAAAAGATAAGTGGTATTGTCATCATTATTTTTATTTTGTGGGGATATGAAGATAGTCGCTATCGATTTTTTTTTCTTTGGGGGGGGGGGGGTTACGTGAAAGCTACGTATCCCATATTTAGCGGTCTATACACAGTATATATATATATATATATATATATATATATATGGACATTTTATCTGTTATGTGCAGAATTTTTAAATTTCTACCAAAAGAAATATTCAAAATTTTGCACATGACATCACCTAAATTATAAATTACAATCATTCTTCCCCGATTCTTCCTGACTATATTACTTGTAAATCTAAACCATTTTAGTTTTTATTCATAGTAATGCTGTGACGTTTTTTTTTAAAGTTTCACTAAAGATACAATCGAGGATGAAAATATTTATACACGAATATACAGTAATAATAAAATTACGATTTAATGATGGTACTCTAGTTAATAGTCGAAATCTTCCTTGTTATCGAAAACCTTTAAACAGGTTCTAAGGAATTTTATTTTTTACTTTAAATAAGTTAACCTTGTAAGGAATAATCTATAGGGTCCATTGAACTAGGTGACCACTGCGGTAGCTTAGTTGGTAGAGTGCTCGCTTCGTAAGTGGGAAGTCGTGGGTTCGACTGGGTCTGACCAAAGACTTGAAAGTGGGTAGTGACTGTTCTTTCGCCAAGCACTCGACATTACGAAATGAAAGTCACACAACTTTCGGATGGGAACTTAGAATAAACGAGGTCCCGTGACACGGTAGGCGTGGCACGATAAAGAATTCTGCTGTATAATGCCATCAGCGCAACGCAAAGGCAAAATTTCTACACTTTCGCCTATAGGTGGTGACGTCTCGATATAAGTGAAATACTCTTGGCTAGGACGTTAAGCATCATTACTCATGTCAACTCCATTGAACTACGCAACTAATTCGGTGAAGATAGAAGTACAATTGTCAGCAATAGAATTCCTTTCATAATTTACAGGCGTATAGTAAACAGGAAACAAAACAACACAAGATAGAATCAGGGTTATGATTGGTCTTGTCTGGTCCCCTGGTCTTACTATGTCGCTTGTGTTCTGGTACTATGAAGCATAATCAGATGTGCAGACTCGAAAGATGATGTAACGCCTCAATCTTTGACAGTAACAACGAGACAACCATCTTATCTACTCACCCTTCCTTATTAATATATTATCTATGTAGTGATAAACAGCAGCTAAACAATAATGGAGATAATATAGGGGCACATGACGCAAACTCGGATTATAAAAATGTCATATTGACTCGATAAGTCCCTGTAAGTTGTATTATTAGCCATAAGAGATAATGTTTGAAGCAGACGGATTAATTACTTCACTTATGTATGTACAACATGTCAAAATTTATAGTCACCGAACTAACCCCCTGACAACTAGCATCCTTTAATTATTAATAATATTCTTCTTCATATAAGAACTCGCACTTCGCTGAACACACTTCCATACGGCAGCCTGTTAACGCCACTAGAACAAACAAATTTATTTTGAAGAAACACTTTTAAAAAAGTCTCCGAGTTGCAATACTCTTGTTTTGAATGTTTTGGATACATTTGTTAATTCGCACATGTTAGAATACCAAAATAAGACAGAAGGTAAATTCGCCGTAAACGTGTACTGATTGTATATGGCACTATCGATCCTCCGTATAAAATAATCTTGACTGTATATAAAAAACCTGTTTGATATTTTTCACATGAGGAAATAAAAATGAGAATAATATTGTTTAATACCATATCAACATAATTATATTACTTGTAAAAGACATGCATTTCAAAATGAATATTCGTGATTTAAAGAAGAAGCAATAACCTGTCCAATTAGTTATGCAAATTAATCCGCTCTTAATTAAATATGCATCTTCTTTGTAGAGACATAAACAGATAGCTATCTAAGACGGTCAAAAGGGGACAAACTCTTAACAAATGAACAGTCAAAAATGTAACTGCATGGCGACACAATATTACATATGTACATATGGTGGAAATATTTAAGTCGTTCACGCAAACGTGTTGTGTTAATTGACTTAATTTCCGCGAAGCTATAGTAAAATATCTTTTTCATTGGTAAAAAACGAAACGCCGATATGTCCTTCTATGTGGGCCACTAGTGATTCAAATATGCATACTTAATGCATACTTAATGCTTTACTTATGTAAGAAATAAGAAAAATGTTATTATTGGCGCTACATATCCATTTTTTAAAAAAAAGCCCAAATGCGGTCGTTACAAGTTCATGTGGTTTGGTCGGTAGTCTTCAAACTCTTCCATAGTTGTACGTCATCAGAAGGGGTTAATGGACAAAATTCGCGCAGCACATGATCTTATGTTGAAATTTAACAATGAGATTGATAGGAAAAATCCCCTTATCACAAATAGTAAAACATTGCTGATAGACTTTAAACAACTATCATCGTGAAGTGGCGGAAATTTTGACAAGGGGCATCGGTTTTTAGGTCCTTCGCAAGATGGTCAGTGACTTTGATTGCTAAATGCCGAGTTCTTGGCGAAAGAATGGTCACTTCCAGTTTTCACTACCTTGGTCAGAAACTGCCGGGGTTCGAACTCCCACCTACCATATACGAAAAGAGTACTCTACCAATTCAGCTACCGTAGTGGTTTAAGTGCGGAAAAACGAGGAAAATAAAATCAATCATAGTTTATTTTTGTCTATTTTTGCACCACCAGTATCAACTTATATAAAATGAAAATATAATTATAAGAATAAAATTTAGTTCGCCATTTTAGTATGATATCTCGCATGTCGGTACAAAGTTGTAATCAAAGACCTCGGTCGTATATGTAAGCTTTAAAAACTTATGAATCTAACCCTGTTAAAAGCCCGGATGTATATCATAAACCAAGTGGATACTATAAAGCAATGTAAGAAGAATTGATCATAAATCGTTATCATGTAACATCAAATGGTTTATGGTCCATCTAAAGTTATATAAAATTAAAATGCGTTTATATTACCAATAAAACAAATGAACTAATACAAAATCAGTATTACGAGATCTATCAGGTCATGAAATGTTGGTTAGCCATTACAACTTATAAAGTATTTCTGAAGAATTTACTTTGTTTTGAAAGAAGCTCACATAAGTTATTCGGCCTTTTTTATTATTTATTTTATTTTTTTAAATTTTTTAAAAAAAATTATTTATTTTTTAAAAAGTTTAATTAATTAATTAATTAATTTTTTGTTTATTTATTAGCATTTATTATAGGTCAATCGCAACAGCTTGACATTCCTGTCGATTATGTCTACCGTTTGAAACTTGAATGAAATCGTGTAAGAACCCGAATAACAAATATCTCTCTAATCAAAATACTAAAAAGGAGCACATACTTTATGAAAAAATATCATAATTTTTTGCAACATTTTCCAGGTCGGATCATAATTTTTTGCAACATTTTCCAGGTCGGATGCGACATTCCATCGGATAACATTATTAAGGGTTTTATAGTCTTCTCAGATTGATCCCATTCTATTAATATGTACTAATCCGATTAAAAACTCTAAATGATAACATAAAAATCGTGCATAAACATTTTGTAAAATGATTTAGATATAAATGGCTCATTGTATTCACGTGTATATATTTATGAATGAGTTTAAAGGATGTTGACTCGGTCACGTGATCTTACTCTCAAAGCAATATTCCCGGGCTTTGTTTTCTTACGTTCTCACTATCTCCAATGACAGATAAAAGTTTTAAAGAAGTGGGTAACGCGGACTCGTATCTACGCAACCTTGTCATCTCATAGATTATCTCATAACCTTTACTGGTCAGTTTGCCCTTTGGACGCCGGACAAGTGGTCATTTTATGGCATGGATCTGAAGGAGATGGCGTTAATATTAACATCAAGGTAAGTATTAACATAAAACGTTTTTGGTTATTTTCTTTTTGTTTTTAAAATGAAGGTGAACAAGATTAATATATCTTTTATTTTTAACTTAATTTATAAATTTTTGTTGTTGTTGTTTTTATTTAATTAAGTGTGTGAAACTTTTTTTAAAAACTTGTTTATTAATTGGTTCGTAATAATGTAAAAACACAGTAAAAGTATAGCCGGAACAGCGAAAGGTCATCGCTTAACGTCTCCCGTTATTGCTTAAGGCATAACACAGAAATTGTTTCTTAACAAGCAGAGGTATAGTTCTTAATGAAGATAATATTAATTCATTACAAGCTCGTCATGGCTCTTGTCAATGTTCTTGTCACAAACACATCACGGACCGTAACTCCATGATGCCTCGGGCATCGTAATACATAGTTAAAATATGATTTTACCTCGGAATTTTTCTTTTTCTTTTACTTATAAATTTTCAAGACATTTATTTATATGATACATATAAGGCAGTAAAGTAAGTGAATATATACCTATTTATATATATGTAGCTTATTTTGTGTACATTTTAGTTATAAATCAAGCCATGTCAACCCCTTATCAGTTCACTCTGAATTAAAACCGCCCAATTTTGTAACAACGAAACACTACGTAAAATTTCCACGTGGTTTTATTAAAATTAAATTTATTTTCACTTATCATGTTAATGTGGCGAATAGCAGGTGTTAGACAATCAAGGTAGTTTATACATTTCGATATATTTCAATTTTAACATTTGCAATTAATTTTTTTACTTTAAATTTATGTATATTATCGTTTGTGCTTTATCTAACAATGTTTACTTTTTATTAGATAGGTGAAGTGTTGTTGCAAAGGTCGCGTTTTATTGAATAGTTCGGATTTTAACATTGTTGATCCCAGAATGTACGGACACGCCTAGATTGAATGTACTTGAAGGGGCTCGTTTGATATTTACTCCACTAATTTCGAGAATTGCGGCATAATGCAGTCATGAATTTTATCGTATTATGCTGTTATTCACGAGACCAAGGGAGAAAATGCTGCGATTTATCGAAAAAAAAAAAAATATCACAAAAACAACAACATCTAGGAGAAACAATGAGCTATCAATCCTAACTGTTTTATTACGGGTAGACGGTAACGTATTAACGAACGCGTGTCATTCGAATGAGACCTGCTATGTCACATGGTAGGCGTGGCTAGTTAAACTAAGCACAGTGTTTCGGCTTGTGAACATGTGTAAATTTCGACGGAAATGAATTTATACTGTAAATTAATTTATCTGCTACTAAAAACGAATAATGCAATACAATTATTATTAAAACTGAACAAATATAACATGGATTCATTGCAAGTAGCTTAATTCAGACATTAAATTGCTTCGCTCGGTGACAAAGACTGGTGCCAGGTAACTGTTAATGCTGTTTGATAAGATATACTTAAGCTTTATGGAAACAACATGATAGCTACCTTAGATAATAAGAAATTCGAAATTTTATGAAATTTTAATGACCAGTGAATAAAAAAATTTAAACCAATCATGATCGAAAAAGAATAATTTTATTTTATAAAGATTTAGAAATTTCCATTTTCTCGATTTTGGAGCTTACTTTTAAAACCGAAGGCGTATCTTGAGAACACAAATGCAAGATAGTATTCAAATTTTGAATGACGCTATCTTGGTCCACGGCAACTAGACACATTTTATGCACGGTCGGCGGGGCAGTATAATTGAAAACAAGGGCGTTATTTAAACCTATTATTATCATCTAATAAATTACCCAACATCAAAATTAAGTACGTGCTGTGTTTTATACCGGATGTAACCACATCAAGTGCATCTAATTTATATGAATACATTTCAACTAATTAATGCATTTCGCTCGATTAAGAACTCTTGAAGACTCCTAATTTAAAGATTAAAAATTCTATGTACAATGAACATTCACATATTTAAACGATTTTTTTTCTATTTTAAATATCTGGATTCGTTTGCTAAATGAATTTGTCAAACAATGGTATTGAAAGGTATAATTTTTGATCCATCGTTAAACCTTAATCCTTATTGTCTACTGTTGCATCGTGGTTTTTCTGCAGTCTGCCGCGAGTGAAAGTTGCAGAAGCACAAATCTGTTTATTTCCATGTACAGTACTGCACATAAGGTTAAAATATTTTTCAAATTTTTTACATCAATATATAACACAAATACCTGTTTAATTTCCATGTGCCATATGTGCACATTTCGGAAATAAATTCATTCTTCATTAGTGACACTAGGGACCGAAAAAGTTGATACATGTACATAAAACAGATAAGCCAAAAAAAAAAAAAAAAAAAAAAAAAAAAAAAAGGAAGGCTGATGAAAATTTTGCTTCATGATACGTTTTCTGACAGTCCAAAGTACTGCCTACTAATTTAAGGTTACCCTCTGAAAGTTTTGCTCCACCAGCAACGCTACGGGCCTACTCGAGGTAATATGAAATATAAGCAATCAAATCTTCGCAAAGCGTGTTAGTACGTGCGCTGTTTTATCAAACGTTTAGTTAAAACAGTTGGATAGAGAAAATTGTGTCTCACGATTAATTGACAAGGGCATGCTAAAGATTTTGCAAAATTCAAAATCTCTACCAAAATAATAAAATCAGTTTTAGTTATTTGAGCAAGTACATGTTACTACAAAATGAAGTGATTAAGTAATGTTTTTTGTTTGTTTGTTTTGTTTTTGTTTTTTGTTTTTTTGAAATATTTGTGTCATCTACACATCATTTTGATGATTTCAAGTTAAGGGTGGCGACCAATTTGGCCGGTAATTATTAGGAAACGTCAGATTTTTTTTTTATATTTTGGGATAAAATTATTTTCCAAGAACCTTAACTCCTTTAACCCATCAACATGAAAAAAGTCAACACTAATTTTCTGCTTTGCTGTCGTTGTTTGACATTTTTCATTATTCAAAATGGCATCAAAATAAGATAAGGTGTTTTTTTTTTAAATGACTGCCATCATAAGAAGTTATGTATTTGGGTTATTTTAGTGAAAATACTGCATAAATACTTTTTTCATCTGAATCCAAAACATAGGATAAATTACTCCATTTCAGCGATACTAGTAATGCATATGATCCAACATAATTTTATAAAAAGATTAAAAAATGGCATTCTCCTCTTTTAAAATATCGGAATCAGGGATAACTTATGTGTCGTAAGATTATTCACGGTTTGGTGTAAAAAAAAAAAAGCGTAATGACAACTGATTGTTGATGTAATGTTGTTAAGCGTCCCATCAGCAATTTTTCAGCTATTGACGACGAGAGCAATGTTATCAATCGCTATATGGATTAATCCAAGAACAAGGTCATGTATGTGTGATGTGCAAGTGTGTATTATGATATGTCGTGTATTAGTACTTACTTAGGTCCACTTTTTGGTAAAGTGCTAGCTCACCAAGTCAGTATGACACAGACAAGCATACCATTCCCTTTGACATATTATCCTGGCACTGGGTGAACCAGTCAATACTCTGTCCTCGTAATGTCGAGCGCTAGGCGAAGAAGCAGTATCTCAAATTTTCAATTCTTAAGTATGACCCAGCCGGGGATCGAACCCACGTCCTCCCGTTTTACCAGTGGGCCATCGAGGTGGTCAACAACTGATTGTTAAAAGTGGGATGGGTGGGAACTCTCTAGTGCTACAATATAGCAACGCCAATGGACACCATTTTGTTACTGGGTCCGGTTCTTGCTCAAAAGTAAAATTTTATACACGGTGACATCCCATGGCCAATATATGCTTATATTGTTGTATTTTGTTTGTTTCCATTGTTTGTTTATTGTGATCTTTGTTGTATTGGAGTATTTCCGAATAAGGAAATATTAGTTTTTGATTAGTTTCACAATTAGTTATAGCAATATTTACTTGAATTGATAAAATAGAGGTAAAAATTATTATGTTTATTTTCGCAATTGTTCAAAAACTGATATTTCCTTATTCCGCATTTGTACCAGCTGTTTTGAAACATACAAATTGGGATTTGATATCAATTTGATTTATCAAATTATTCATTTGTAGATATACAGATTGACAAAATTTTAATTTGTAGCAATTTTAACGAAATGATGAGATTATTATTCAAAGGTCAAGAATAAAATAGTTTAAAGTAAAAAAAAAAAAGATAATAATAATAATAATAATCATAATAATGGTGATATAATAAATAAATAAATAAATAGATAAATCAGTAAGTAAAAAAATAAATAAATTTGTATTGTTTTGGCCTAAAACAGCATTTATCTTTAGGGCAACTAAATGTAACATTGTGTTGCTTATTTTATTTTTCATTAATCTTAAGGTTTATATTACAAACAAAGCTACAAGCAACCTGACCCAGCAAAATGACAAAGTGGTGGCGTACCCTGGACAAATTTAGACTAATCCGACAGGAATGTAACGCATTCAGATTACATATTTATTATAACGCGCGTCGTGTATTGCACATTGATACTAAGTCTTATTTTTTCTGCCTTGCATATCTGTCAGCATACTCATAACTCTCATGAATATTCATGAGCCTCAGGTATAACATGTTAATTGTCTGCGTAGTTATTGTTAATTAATTTGTTATCCTTCTGATGTGTTTTACATTAACGTCACAAGTTTTTGTATACTGTATCTTGTAAATAAATAGAAAATTATGAAAGCTTTGTCTATAAAATAATCATTAAAAAGCTGATAATATTTTAGACAAATTTTTAAAAGAATGCCAAAATAACAGTTGGCAATATTAACCTAAGGTGCTGTTTTAGATTTTAAAAAAAATATGAATATTGCAGTAAAAAGAACTAAACGTTTTGGTCAGGTAGTGCCGAAATCCTCGTTGATCTTGCATATTTAACCACGTGACGTAATCAATTTTCAGTACTTTGACTGACAAATGATTGTATTACACCAAGAGACTGACTTAGTGTGACATGACATATAAAACAATACATTCAGACTATTGGCACTTTGTATATAAATATTGCCTACTTATGTGAGCTTAACGAGTGATTTTTTAAAGCAAGGCCCATAAATCTAGTTTGTCAACGAATAACAACATGAGTTAAATCTGTGAGGTTGAAAAAAAAGAAAACATTTTTGGGCATGATTTTTTTTTACTTTTTCAATTTACGTACGAGGAACAGCGTGTTTTAATTTGATATTCGACAATTACAACGTACTAGTATATAATTAGAGCATTCAATTATACAACGTACATACACAAACATCCTACTATTTATCATAAATTATACTTTGAAAATGGGGTAGCAGGGGTTGCAACCCGCTTTGAACATTTTTAACGAGACATTGAGAAAATGTGGCCAAAAGATCCCTAGAAATATCATTCTCTATTCTTGACGGGAGGCTTCAACCCTGACTCTGCTGAGGGCCTCTAGCGGGCCGTGCTGGGGCTTAAGCCTTGGGACGCCTGGAATATCTCGGGATAAAAATTTAACCCCCTTTCATAAGATTCTGCATCCGACCTAATGGTTATTAGTGCTCGTAAAAAATTATTAATTATCAGTTCCTACAACCAACTGACAATTTTTAGCCTTACCACTTTTAAACTTTAATTACTCTTTTATATCATTTTCTTTCCTATCAAGTCTATGTTGACATCATGCATGTATTATTACAAATACCAGTAATGTTAAATAGACTACAACACAATGACTTGTATAATTGTAATTTGTATTCGACAACAAATATCACTAAAGAAAACACAATTAAACATATAGGTAAACCATAAAATGTCTCAAACATTTGAAGTTACTAAAATTTGTTTTTAATTTATACCTAGTTGTAAGACACAGAGGTCATCAAATCAGATTGTACATTTCAAAACATCCTAATTCTGACGCACTAAACCAGACTCTATACTATGTTGACAGCTATATGTATTAGCATATATGTTTGTCATGCCTGTATTTATATATGGTTTCAATACATTTTTTAATCATTTATCGTTTACACTTCTGTTTTACTTACATTGTCTCTAAATTATTCATGGAAATGTTTAATGATCTTATCCAATTGTCTGATGTAATTGGTCAGAGTTATATTACAAAATAGTGGTGTATTTATTAGCGCTTTATAAAACAATATGGTACATCCGTTGTTTCCCAAGTTTTTTTTCTTGCAACTCATGGATAATAAGGTTTGAAAAATTTTGTGCTTGAAATGATGTATTTCAGACCATTTTTTTTTTGGTTTAAATCGAAATTGTTATTTACTGTGTGCATTAGTAACTACCAGAGCAACCAGCACGCCAAGGTAACAAAAAGGAAAACAGAAACAATACAAATGCAATGGCAATATTGATCTTTTTATTATTATTTTTGTTGTTGTTGTTATTTATTATTAGGTAAGTTTTCTCTCGTATTGTTGTTACAGAATATATACTATCCATTTCTCAAAACATCACTTTGAGAGCAGTCATCTAAGCCAGAAAGCAATCATAAATTTAGTACGGTTATTTCAGTTTTATTGTAATTAATTTCAGCAACATCTATACTCTCCAAATTATTTATAACACTGGAGTTAGCATCTAATTGCAAAATAGATTTTTTTTAAATTTGATTAACGTTTTTTGAAAGTCTGTTATTAACTGTGTGTCATATTTTAGTTCCAAATTAACAACTTAAAGGGAAAGAACTCCGAAAACTAAACCTGTCATAGTATCAATATGCAGCGGGTTCTAATATAGTGTACATGTAGTCATCCAATCAGAAAACAATATCTGTACACGTGATGTACTAAATACAGATGTTTATTTTGTCGGTCACTATGAAATATTCAATGTAAGTATATAAGATTCAATGCGTTTTGACAACTTTGCCTTGCAACACACACACACACACACACACACACACACACACACACACACACACACACACGTGTTTGTGTGTGTGTGTGTGTGTGTGTGTGTTTATATATATATAAAACTTCATAAATGGATAACACAATGTTTTTACATCCAAGACCGGTCCAAAGCCGGGCGTTTTTATTATCAGTGTTTTAATGTAAGTTTAACTTGTTTTATTTTCTTGTTTGTCTAGTCTCTTTGGTTACTTTGAATATATCAAACAAGTTATTTGGCCAAAACCTGGTTGATTGATTGAAGAACCATAGTTTTTTATTCTTTAAAAGAACAACAATAAGCAACCATCTCTATTTCTTACTTTTATTTCAAACTACAATTGTATGTCTGAATTTTTTCAAGGTTGTTTGAATGTTGAATTGAAGGCAAACGATTTAGTTAACCCTTAAGGGATGAATAAGTTTTATACTTCGAACTATTAAAAAAAGATTCGAATAGGTTACTCAACTCCAGAAAATATGTTGTTTCCGACCAAGTTGTTCAAAGGTCGATTAGATTTATAATGATTAGCACAAAATAAAAACAAGTAAATAAAAACGAGTTATTATTTAATAAAAAACCTTAAAACAATGTGCCTCACTTATATCGAGACCTGATCAGTGGCAGGAAATTTTTATCTATACAACGCGCTCAAGGCAATGTGCAGGAAGGGTTTTTTTAAGTTAGAATCACTAACGCTGAAAGGTGTCTGTGTTTCAATGTAATGCAAGACTGTTCAAAACAGTGTTAACACCGTTTCTTTTTCTGATACACTCTATTACGTCTGTTACTTTTATTTATATAGTATAGCATTTTTTTCTTATTCTAAGCGCGATAACTCGCTTATCACAATGATACATGAATTAAGATTGCGTTACTTCCCTTTCAACCATCGGCTAACTTGAAAAGGATTATTTTTCGCCTTAGCATCGATATACGTTCACTCGTAATGAAAAATCCAATTATAATTTGTTTATTTTGCTTACCTCATAAAGCAGAGACTTACAAAACCACAAAGTGTATACTATTAATCTTGTGCAATGTATAGGAATTCTATTTCTTTCATACTAAACTTTGATGAAATCTTAAGTAAAATATTTAAAAAAAATCGCACGCCAAACTATTACACAATATAAAAAGTTAATGAATTTTAAATTTTTATTAAAAAACAAAAATGTAACAATTTCTGCAATTATAACTGAACACATTTTTTAGGAAGATAAGGTAAATAATCATACAAATTTCTATTCTTGGCTGCTTATTGCAATTCAATGGGTAAAATCTATTTATATGTCATTTACTTCAACAAAAAAAGTTGAAGCCCAGCCACCTTTTATATGATGAGTGCAATAATGATGATGTCGAGTTAAAGACCGTTTAAACTAGGTTTGGCTTTGTGAGTTTTATAACTTTTGCTAAAAGTGTAAAACTGAAAAAAATCATAGAGGGATCAATAATTTGTCTATTTCTACTAACATATGTTGATTTTTAATTTCTATTAAATAATGCATTCAAAATCAGCACATGACAGTGCGATTGATTCTACGTGGAACTTCGTACTTCAAACCGACTTTAGCTATCCTTTTCGTGATATTTATTCATTTATAAACAAAATAGTTTTGTTTGAATAATATATATGAAATTTAAGTCACCGAATCAACTAACAAATGCCGAAATATATGTTCAAGTATCAATATTAATAAATCGTAAAGACGTTTATTTGAGTTCTATCCTTGAATTTAACTATTCACTTACATGTATTCATGTTCATGAACTTGACGTACTAGTATATAAAATAGACTTAATGCATTTTAAAATATATGCAGAGAAATCCGATACATTTAGATGTAACTTTAGATGAGCGTTATTCAACAGATATTAATACATGTATTTGCTTAAACATAGAACTCATATTAAAGAGACATAGTTTTTGACTATTGTACGTGATTTAAGGCAAATATTTGTAACAAAATCGATGATCTGAGTATAGTTATGGAAATTTGTAATTTTTTAATGAAGTTACTCTACGTGTGAAAGATTTATGGAATGAAATTTTACTGAGACCATGTGTATTTCTTTTCAATATAGCCATGTCTTTTTATAGAGGGATCATGTGTTAATAATGAATGTCTCATATGCATTTTATATAGATATTGTCACATTATAGTATACATATTTACATATATATATATATATATACTTGCCGTGTTAAATATGATGCACACATCCAAGTGAAATAACTCGCACATTGATAAGTTTGAATTTGATGCCAAATGGGCTATATATGGTCAATACAAAACCAACATTGCCGAATAACGCTGACAGAAACAAGTGAAATGTAGAGTGTTACAATGTGTGTTGATGAAAACAGCAATAAAAGAGTAAATGACGAGTTACGTCATTCTGTGTAGCAGATAATTTGATTAACATTACAATAAATTTACGCTAAACTAGAAATAACATTTTTTCTTTCTTTCTTTTTTTTCTTTCTTTCTTTCTTTCTTTCTTTCTTTGTAATAATGTTAAAAAACAACGTGTTTACTGGTCAAACATCTGCTTCATATCGAGGGAAATAATACCCATAATAACTAGATATAGAATCGGTCCTGCCCGCCAGGGGCTTAATTAAGTAATCACGTAACCAGCTTAGCAAAACGAAGTTGATGAAACCAGTGACAGGAGGGTATTTAAGCAATATTCTGTCCGGTGGTGCCACATATCAGACTTTTTGACTTTAGAAGGGCAATAATACATCTTCAAAATTTGGTGTCAAGTTGTTTCACACCAGATTCCTCGATACTGGAAAGGCATAGACACAATATGGTACGCTATTTAAAACTTAAAAAATATTAATGGTTTTCCTCTTTCCGAAATATGCACACATGACACAACAAAATTAAACAAGGTATTTTTGTTAGAATTTAATAATAACAAAAGCAGTCAAAAAGGTAAACTTATTTCATAAAAAAAACAAAACAACAAATTTGGGTCATTAAATTGTTGTCTACCATCAGAGGAACGTTTATAAGTGATAAACAACCACCAAAAGAAAGTTAGTTGTGAGAAGAGACGCCAGAAAAAATGGTTTGTTTACTTTGACAAAAGTACCAGAGGAAGGTTAGTCGTGACAAAGGCCGACAGAAAAAAATGGTTTGTTTACTTTGACAAGAGACCAAAGGAAGGTTAGTTGTGACAAAGACCACCAGATAAAATGGTTTGTTTACTTTGACAAGAGACTAAAGGAAGGTTAGTTGTGATAAAGGCCACCAGATAAAATGGTTTGTTTACTTTGACAAAAGTACCAGAGGAAGGTTAGTTGTGACAGAGGCCACCAGATAAAATAGTTTGTTTACTTTGACAAAAGTACCAGAGGAAGGTAAGTTGTGGTAAAGGCCATCAGAAAAAAGGGTTTGTTTAATTTGACAAAAGTACCAGAGGAAGGTTAGTTGTGATAAAGACCACCAGATAAAATGGTTTGTTTACTTTGACAAAAGTACCAAAGGAAGGTTAGTTGTGATAACGACCACCAGATAAAATGGTTTGGTTTTTTTTGACAAAAGTACTAGAGGAAGGTTAGTTGTGACCAAGGCCACTAGATTAAATGGTTTGTTTACTTTGACAAAAGTACCAGAGGAAGATTAGCTGTGACAAAGCCACCAGATAAAATGGTTTGTTTATTATGACAAAACTACCAGAAGGTAAGAGTCAAAAAAAAATTATTAGTTTACTGTGACAAAATCACCAGAAGCTGGTTAGTTTTGACAAAGTCCATCAGAATAAAACCGGTTAGTTTTCTGTGACAAATACGTCAGAAGAAGTTTAATTGTTTTTTTTTTTTTTTTTTTTTGTTTTTTTTCCAGTTTATTAAGACATACAAGACAGACTAAATATACACCTTCAATTAAACCAGAGATAACCATGGTTATAATAGAATGTTATGTAAGGTTCATCAGTTTTATCTCTTTTATATTGCATGTGGATATTACCTGTGGATAATCTTGATTTAAAATCAGGTAGAAGACAACAATTTCAATTTCAACTTAGTATATGTGTTAAATTTTAAATGTGACTTTCTTTGATATTATGATCATATTGACGGCAATTTCAATTCAATCATTTTCACTAATTATTGGTACACGCAATTGATAAATAAATAACACAACACAGTAATTCTGAGCTTCCTCAGTTAGCGGATAAGACACCTGCCATACAGGTAATAATCACATACATCAAATGACACATGGAAATGAAATATTACTTATTTATGCTATATAAACTAAAGTCTGGTAAACATCATGCAAATTTAACAAAATTATGTTCTACAAATTTGTGTTTTTGTAAAGGCGTGTATTGTTATTGGAAGGAAAAAAAACTTCTTTCGGGAAGGGTTTTTGGCAAATAAACATTTTTACTCACCCGACTGACAAATTATTTAGCACGTGCAACTTACCTTTCATCGTGTTTGGCAAGGGCAGGTTTGCAAACGTTGTTTCAAATGCCTTTATTTGCAAACAGAGAAAATTGCCAAACATAAAACAATGATAATCTAATTATAATCTAAATTAAAACGGCTAATACAAGGTTGTCATGACTTTGATATAGTTAAATAAGTACAATGAGTATATTTGCTTTTTTTTCTGAAAATCATGCGTATTTCCTTTTTGCTTTGTCTAGCTTATCAAAGTAATAAATTATAAATTATACCTAAGAACTCGCTTACTGAGATCCAACGTACATTCCAAAACAATAAAGATTTGAAATTTTAAAAAATGGTTTAAACAACCATCAAAGAGAAACGCTGATCAATGATTGGATGAGAGAGAACCGATAGAACTTTCACGCAAAAGTAACGAAGAAAACGGAAATTGCTACTGACAAAAAGGATGCCCTGATAACGGGATGGTAATTATACTTTATAAAAAAGTTTTCCTTAAAGTTACTAAGAACAAACACATTAAATTCTTCATGAAATGAATACATTCACCCGTGACCAAGTACGCGTTATCATTTTGAAGCACTTTTACAAATAGTACAAATCTAACAATTTTCAGCTATTTGACGAAATCGTATTTTTTTATTACGTCACTGACAATGCTTCTTTCACAGTGGAAATTTTATGTATTTTATTTTTATTATTTTATAATTCGTAAGAATTTAATTTACTTTAATACCGTTTATTAATATTTTTCATTTTAAACTTCAATATCTAGAACTTTTATTTGTTTTTTACAGTAAAGAGATCTGTTAGTCAACACCAACTTTAAGTGACTTATAAACAGCACGAATGTCAACAGTCAACAACATATGGCTATTGTCAACAACACAATGACAACTGTCAACAGTTAACAAAACACTGTCAACAATCAACAACACACTGGTAACTGTTGAGATTCAACAACACACTGACAACTGTTGACATTCAACAACACACTTACAACTGTCAACAGTCAACGACACACTTACAACTGTCAACAACACAACTGTTGGCATTCATTAACACACTGACAACTGTAAACTTGTGGAGAATCTAGGCATCGAAGTAAAGTAAAATTCGTACAAATTATAAAATGATAACAAATAAAGTAAAATTCTCACTGCTAAACGGTGATTGTAAATTACCATATTTGCCAAATGATTAAGACAGAAAAAAGGTAAAATATTAATTGAGGGAATTATAGTAAAAACAAGTTATTATTAACACACACACACACACACACACACACACACACACACACTTTTGTAGCACTGACCTTTATAAACTATAGTTGGCAACAAAGCATTTAGTACAGACTTTTTACAGTATGTAAAAGAAGTAAAAGTACACATTTACTGGCGCGACTTTGTGTACTCGGCCAAGGCGATTAAATAATACTTTTTGGTTTATTGTATATTATCGATTTTCATAAACAATAATATTAATAAATCATACTTGTAAGTTTCGATCTTACGTTTCTTGACCATTAACTAATACCGATGTTATATTTACATTTACTTATGTCCCGAGTTTGCTTTTAGCATTTCTTTAAAAAGGCTGATTAAGTTTTACTTATTCATTTGTTTAAAGTGTAAGTTTAGTTGATGCCATGTAGAAGCCATTTGTTGCTTGGACATTTCATGTATACACAACAGAAACCCGGTTACATGTCTTAAAACACATGGTCTTTTGTTATCAGTGTATAGATAAACGATTTACATTCCGTGTGAAAACTTTCATTAACCATATTTCACAATTTAACATTTCTGTTGCTGTATAGTGGTGCTTCTTTGCTGTACCTTTGCAAAATGTTACAATTTTTACTGTTTTCCTTTTTTTCGTTGTCTATTTTTTGTATACGGTTTTATGATCAGTTACCAGATTTTTTTTACCTTTTTGTTTTTTTATGGTTCAAAATTGATGATGATGATGATGATGATGATGATGATGATGATGATGATGATGATGATGACGACGACGACGATGATGATGATTAGAAGGACCTTATAAAAACCACATCGCACCACATCATTTTGTACAATCGTGCAATTAATTATCAAATTTTTTCTGAATTTATTGTACTCAATGGTCTCAATAGTGTTTATTTCGTATCTTTTCATCGTTCTCTTTAACTATTGTGACGTGATGTTGGTTAGTTTAGCTTGTTGTTTCTACTACAAACTGGTAAGTAAGTTATGTAGTAAATATCACACACTAACAGATAAAGTTTCTTACAAAGATTACAACAAACTAGATAAGGTCACTTTGTGTAAATAAGGTGGTGCCAATATTCTTAATGAAATATTCAAAATTTAATATTCTTAATGAAATATTCAAAACTTAATATTCTTAATGAAATATTCAAAATTTAATATTCTTAATGAAATATTTAAAATATGATAAATGCATTGCAAATTCTTAAACATCGAATGTGTATCCTTTCGTTCCGTTTGATAAAATCAAATGCACTACATTGGGTACAACGTTGATGTAATAGGTTAATGGTAAAACAGTTCAGGTAATCAATGGGTCTAATTAAGCACTTGAGGTCGTGAATCACTTTTTCGTACATTTTAATCGAATATTGGAATAAACTTTTTTTTTTATTTTCGTCAAAGGCAATGACTAAAACCCTTTTAACCTTTTTGTAGTCAATAGAAAATTAGACAAAGCTACAACAAAACATATTAATCACAGACAAAATACGATGTTTATATATACTTGTTAACATTTCAATACAAAATTAAACTAAAGAAAGCATACCTTTTATCGACTTTGGTATCAATATTTTTATTAAATATACTAACTCAACATTTCACATTACAGTTCAATTCTCTGTTTTGTATACAAAACATCGACTTGTGATAAATTGTACTTATATATGAACGTTTATCTACTTTAATACATTCTTATCTGTACCTAAAGCCGTGAAATTAAAATATCAGAGCCCAACCTCGCTCCCAGAGTAAATAATCCTTTGTCAATATGTGGTAACTAATATTTGTGAATTTTACATTTTTATAAGCGGAGTGGTTAGGAACAGAGCAGGTCACGATCTGATGTTTATAACAATTAACTAATGTTCCTATACAGGGCACAACAGGGATACTTTTAATGAAGAAACGTATATTGTTTTATAAATATGGTTAATGAAAAATTTTACCAAGTCCCAAAGGGTTCATGATAGTGTAAATTTATTATTATACCACGAACGTGAAAAATTTTAGTATAGTTTACCATTTTGAATTTAAGTGATCATAATAAAATAAATTCATCATTTCAAAAGTATTTTACATTGTGTTCATAAGTATTTTTGGAGAAAGGTTTCGTTTCCCTGATGAGTTCAAAAGCATACCAAGGATGTCACATAGGGATGTGGAATCGTATAGACTTGTGCGTATTTCGGCTTCTACCGGTGTTCAAACTTTTATTTTGTAATGCATGAAGATCGTTTTGTCAGGTGCAAAAATTAGTCTACCTTTCAGGACAGGTGTTATAGATGTATTACATAAGATTTTTCTATAACTGAAATGATTACGTTGTGATCCTTATTACTTATTAAAATTGCATTAAGTTTTCCAGAGAAAAAAATTAAAACATGCTGATCTAATTAATGTTGTTCCTAATGAACAATGTTACATTTGGTTCAACGATAAAAGCTCGAATAAATACAGAAATTACAGTTATCACCTAGCGAGGTGCAGGATTTGGGATCTAATATTAGAACATGGTTACGTCATTAAAAAACCCGGGTCATTTAAACATAACTTTCAAAACGGTGAAATACGATAAATTAAACACAGAAATTCGTTGAATTTGTCATTTGTGACTTAGTAAGGGATACATAACACCATTTCAAATATATCTGGATATTAATGCCGGACAATTAATGTAATTTGTCATGTTTCACCTTTGATTCATGGGATTTTCCGTACATCCGTGCGCAGGCTCCAAGCTCATAATAATCATCGTTAAACATTGACCAACCGGTTACAGGATTCCCTTTATTTACAGCTAAAAGAAATGAAATTTTAGAAAATGAATCTCACGGATCGTGGTTAGAGGAAATCTATTAAAAAAATATTTTTAGAAAAAAAAATCAGAAAATTGAAAAACTTAATGCAGCTTTAAGTCACACATTGTAAAATAGTAATTACATAAAACCAATCCGTTTGTATTTAATACTTCTTTTATCTTCTTATTTTCTTTATGACACCCTGACCGCTCATGATATAAACTCTTTTTACTTTGAACATTGGTTGTAACTATATATTAGAATCCAGTTGTGTGGTCAAATGCTTTTGGGGGTTCTAGGTTGATCATTTAATATTTATTGTTCACAAGTTAAAGGAATGAATATAAAATTAAATACATGTGTCTATTAATAACGAGTCATGTAAAAATCATATGAATTTGTATGTATTAATAGTAATACTACCACGTGTTGAGGACTTAATCATGCACATAAAGTTTATACGTCTTTATGATGTCACAACGGCGATGCAATATAGTAAATATAGACATCTTTAGAGCTGCATTAAGTTTTTCAATTTTATTTTTTTTTAAATTTTATTTATTTATTTATTTTTTCTTGATTTTATAAAAATAGACAACTTATAATCACGATCCGTGAGATTCATTTTCTAAAATTTCATTTCTTTTAGCTGTTAATAAACGGAATCCTCTAATCAGTTGGTCAATGTTTATTGTGAGCTTTGGTCATGCGCCGGATGTACAGAAATTTCAAAGAATCGAAAGTGAAACCTGACAAATTGTATTAATTGTCCGTCATTAGATGTATTTGAAATGGTGTAATGTATAATTGATCATATTTCACCGTTTTGTAAGTTGTGTTTAATTGACCCAGTTTTTTATGACGTAACCATGTTCTAATATCAGACACCACATACTATATCTCACTGCAATTCCTGTATTTATTTGAGCCTTTATTGTTGAACCAAATGTAACATTGTTCATTAGAAACATAATTAATTAGATTAGCACCATTTTAATTTTTTTCTTTGGAAAACTTAAGGCAGCTGTAACATAAAAACACAACAAAAGGGGTTTGTTTTTTTAAATTAAAATGAAAAATTGAAAAACATTCGTTTGATTGATTGATTTATTTGTTTATTTATTTTTATTTATTTATTTGTTTATTTATCAATTATTATTATTATTATTATTATTTTTAAGTCTGTAATGGATTTTGCAGTCTTGCCAAGTACATTTCATTGAACTAATTTAGTTTCTCCTTCATCTTTACACCGTTTTCTTCAATCAACCTTGAAGTGCAAATGTATGACCTTAAAACTCTGTAAGTTTAAAACATTTGAAGGTCAATGTGAAATAAAACACTAGTATTTCCGTGACGAACAATTAAACAAAATGAGTCGTTCACTTTGGTAAGCTATTAGGCTAACTTTATTTTTAGTTTTACTATTGGTTTTATTATTTATACGGGGGTGTTAAATTGTCTCTCTGTCGTATATAGTGTCATGAATAATATAAGAATGATATCAGTTATATACAACATTTATATAAAGGTCAGACAACTAGAGATAGATAAGATTGATTTATAAATGAGTTTTAAGAATAAGTTGAAATGTTCAACTGATAAATAGTTATTTGTTCCAATTATTGGTTTATCTTGTCACTTGTTCTGTGTTTTGTTTTCAGTTCCCGGTTGCTATGACAATTGCAAAGAAAACAATTCTCCTAAACGAATGGTTATTTTAGGATACGTTAGTGTTAAATATACAACTTATAAATGGAGTTCAAATTTATAAATTTAACTTGATGCGTAATAATTAACATATTATCGTCTTTACAATCTTACTTCAAACCCTTCATTGTGAGCAAGAGACACGTTTTAAAGGTTACATTGAAATGTTTTGACACAACGTATGTCTACAGTGCAAAAAGGAGAAAAATAACCATGAAATATTTGGCGCAAATGACATGTTGTTAAATTTTCATTGTTTTTCTCTTGTGCAAATGATAATTTTAAATGATTCTTTCGCGCAAATTGTGATTATGAAAAATTATTTTTGCACAGATGACATGTTTAACTTTACATTCTCGTTTTTTTTTTTTTTTTTTTTTTTTTTTTTTTTTGTTTTTTGTTTTTTGTTTTGTTTTTTTTAAATTTTTTTATTGGGGTGCAAATGACATTGTCGCATGTAAAATGACATTTGGTACAGAGAGCGTCACTTTATTTGCCTGATATAACAACTATGATACCAACCTTAGTGCAGTTAATTTAAATCTTTTTAAACTTGTAAACATGAATTTAAATTTACAACTAAATTCATTAAGTGTAGGTCATAAGCAATTATACATTATACATGCAATTTGTTTGAATTTTAATTTGTAAACATGCGAGATAAATTGAATTTGCGACTAAACATGCCTATAACGAGTTCTATTATACCATACCTTAACAATCAGTTTGATATCCCAGGGTGGTATTAAATTCCCCATAAGATATTAACACCTGACGACTGAATTGAATTCACATTCCTATGATACATGTAACTTGAATCAATGGATATTTGACATGCTTGGCTGTTTGGTGTATTTGTGACTTTATGATACAGTTATATCAATAATAGGTTTATAATTCAACGCGATGATAGGTTTAATTGTTGTTTTTAATCAACTTTAATATCAAGATAAAAAAAGTCCGACAATGTCAATTTTTTATCTAATTTAAAACAAAATCTTCAAATCCATTTAAACTATATGTATAATTTAAAACGGCAAATAAAATGGAATCGTTGATCCATTTGATGATTTTAAAGACAACTAATGACATAATACCCGACATGGAACACAATGATATCATAAACATGCAACCAATATGATGTGTATTGAACATTGTTTAAGCTTGAATTAAACGCATGCGCAATTGAACTTTGTCTCCGATATCAAATCTATAAGCTATAGTTAAGTGACATTTCTCAAACATCCTTAATACACCGTCGATACAAGAAGCAAACAGTGGATTTATCACAACTCTCCATATGTATGTATTCAGGTATTAAAACTTCTTTGAGTTTTGTAATTTATAACACTCGATATTAAATTTTCTTTTAAAATAATATTTAAATGTTGAAATGGGATTTTTTCTCTTTGAAAAAAAGTTCATAACCAATTTTATCAGTCAACAAAACTTTGAAATGGTAAATAAGATCAAACTTGAAAAAAAAAAAAAATTAATAAAAGAACTTTTTATGTTAGTTCATGAATGGTCATACTACTTAGTACTCAGTGAAAAACGTAATCTAGTTTAATAAGGTTAAGAGGTATTTCTGATTGTATTAAACCCGTTAGGTACACGTTTCTACAAGAAAAGTTTATTATAAATAGTCAATTCATTTTTTTTCAGGTGTGCAGTTACTTAATATATGTTAAGAGGATTATCTCCTATTGCACGTCAAATACGTATGCTAATCCTTAGTGTGTTTTATGATCTCGTTAATTTTATGATAATGTGTGTTTGATCGGGTATTGTGATAATTGCGATATTTTATATTTGAGGGATAACATGTGAAAAATAATGTTAGAAATTGTCACCCATAAGACAGTCTGTTCAATGAGATGAAGGAATGGATTGATAAAATGGAAGAAGTAGACGATGATTCTCAATGTTCGGATATATCCGATCCCGAATCAGAAATTGACACCCAGTCTAGTGGTTTTGTGGAACTTTCCGATCGGACGTTGAGTGAGGACGAAAATGCCAGTTTAAAAAGTGATTCTGTGACAAGTAATGGAAAACCTAAAAAGAGAGTTACTTTTTGTAGTGACGAACACTTGGTTTTAATTCGTGAAATTCCACCAAGAGATAACAAATCTGATACAGATACGGCAGTGGAATCAGATTCCGAAACAACGTCTTCCGAGTCTGAATCCGAAACAGACCATGGGGAAATAGAGGAAGTTATAGAAAAGGTAACAGTAACCAAACAAAATGCCATACAAAAAAGAAACTATGAAGTCAGTCAATCTTCAGGGAAAACTTTGGCTAAAGTAGCACAAATTACAGGTGCAAAACTTCCACAACAACAACAACAAGACAAAAATAAACAACCGGAAGTTAAAAAGACTATCAAAAGGAGAAAGAAAAGACCTGTTAATGTTGAAGTGACGGAGACTGTTAATAAAAATGTAAGTAAAAATAAAAATATTAAAGGTAAACAAATACCAAAACCAAAGACAGTTAAAGTCAATAAACCAGAAAAACAAGATAACGAAATAAAGGTCATTACAAAAACAAAAACAAAAGTAAAAGAAGCGTGTAAGGTTATTGGTGCCAAAACAAGTGTTACACGAGAAAGACCCAAATCGGCACCCGTAGAAAAAGAGAAAGAACAGTGTAGTTCTTGTCCTCAGTGCTTCCGGAAAAATAGGAGCTCGGATTCTAATTTTATAACTGGAATTGATGGAATAAAGTGTCAGTGTTTAAACAGTAATTCAACGAAAGCCTTCTGGGAGATAGAATCTGATTTAAGTGATCTTAAAAGAATGGAAAATTTATTCCAGCACAACAATCATCGGAGTAATGGCGCACAGAAAGGATTAACATCACAGAACATGCACGAATTTTCATCATTTCATAAACTTGATATGAGTGTAATGTCGAAAAACAATAAACGTTTATATAGTTGGCTTATGGCTAATGGAAATATTCCTAACCCCCGGGATGAAGCACCAAGTATAGCTCCAATGTGGGATTCTAGTCAAACTGCAATATCAGAGAACAGTATAATTAAAGCCCCTACTTAGCCAATCATTTCCATTCAGGAACCTTTATAACAGTAACTGATCAATATCTACATACATGTATTTTTGCAATTCAAGTCAGCAATTTCAGGAATTTGTGATTTCTTTTTATGCTGTCAACCATTAGTGCTTCGAAATTTAATTGCATGTTAAGACAATTCTTTTCTTCAATTTTCACTCATTTGTTCGTTGCAAGGGATACTTATGTTTCGACTTGATCTCATTTTTCCTCGTGTTACGATGTCAAAAGGTATATTGTTTATCAACCATTATTTTTGTGGATATATGTAAGCGTTTGTCATACCATGTTACATAAATTGGTGATTTGTCTCCCATTTCAGCATTTCTTCCATTTGTTTTGTTGTGTTAACATACTGTGATATTTGTCCCATTTGATTTCTCATGATTTTGATTTTGTTAAAAATATATATATTTTTTTTAAAAAAAATATTAGATTTAAAAATTATTTTTTAAACAAAAAACTAAGACAATTTTGATGTTTTCATCTAAGCATTTAAACCGTGCGAGATTTTACTAAAAAAAATAGCATGTATGGTTAAAATGCTTAAATGAAAACATTTAATTTATTTCTTTAATTTGTAGTGTGTAATTATCAACATTGACAATTTTGAAGGATAGAGAGATTTAAGGATAATTTTATATACATAAATAACTCCAAAACAAACCAAAGTCCATAATATCATGATGTATTTTAAATGTTTCTCGGCAGGTGCTACGACAATTGATTTATTAATTAATTAGTCCAATGTCTCGTACATATTTTAAATTGTTTAATTAAAACAAACCATGTGACACGTCACATATATTTTTTAATGAAGGTCATGTTTTGTTTCCCTGTGTCATGTTTACTAAAAAATGTGACAAGAAGAAAAACAAAAAATAAAATATTTAAAAGGAATATATTTTTTTGTTTTAAATCAATGGTTTTGTATCTTTTTCTGGATTGTGCAACTGACTGCAAGATGTAACGTTTAGAACAATATCAATATAACTGTCATGTGCAGAATTTTGAATATTTCTCTTTGTCATGTGCAGAATTTTGTATTTTTCTCTTTGTAAAAATTCAAAAATCAGCACATGACATAACCATAATATTTAAAATGCAAGTCGTATGCCAGTATTACCAATAGAAATTTCTCTTCTGAAAGTTGTGAACGGTTAAGTTTTGTAAATAAAAAAATGACGTCTAACAACTAATAAAAAGTTTCATTTAGTAACTTCAACTTGGCATTTAATGATATTCTGACTTGGCAGGTTCTTGCTTCCATTGCCAATAGAATTAACGAGGTTTTCCATATTGTTATATTTAAATGTTATGTTTGTTAATTTTATCGTTAAACGCATTAAAAAAAATACTATGTTGTCATATACAACATTTTTTAATGCATTTAACGATAATTTAAAAAAAAAAAAAAAAAAAAAAAAAAAAAAAAAAAAAAAAAAAAAAGCTTTATGACAGTCATATAAAATATTTATGCTTATTTTTCTTGGTTTCAGGTACCCTTTAAGTATTTGCGAAAGATGATTGGTTACTTTGTAACTAAGGTAACAAAGAGTGGCTATGACATAGTAAAAGACTGCATTTTGCAGTTAGAATTATGTATTATGCGAACAACTAAAGCAATTAATAAGAAACAAACAGATATTTTTATCATTGATTGTAGAACTTGTTAAAACTATAGATTAGGAATATTGTCTTTTGTGATAAAATTTGAGTGGTTTTAGTTCAACTTGAGATTCAGCATGTGTAGAATTTAGAATTTTTAACAAAAGAAATATTCAAAATTTTGCATACGACAATTGTTTAAAAACTGTGTAACCAAAAATAAATATTGTCTAATTCTGAATGAAAAAACCCTACTATTCAACAACAACTTTTAAACTTTTTATGAAATAATTAATGTGCTTTATTAAAGTTTAACCAATTTTTAAAACTTGTTGCATACTAGTATTTTTTTTTATAAATTGAAATGGGAAATCTTACTTTAAACATCTTCAACAGTTTACCGACCAAATCTTTATTATAAGGGTTTGTAAACCTACTTGACAACTCCAACGACACCGTTTTGTCATTAACCCCGGCATTTTTTTAAGTCGAGAATTTTGTATCATTTATTTAAATCATATGCTTTTTTTGTTGCTGTAGCCAGCAGTAACCGAATCCAAATACAGCATACATAACTGAATAATTAAAAAAAAATAATATAAGTATTGAGCTTCTTTATCATAAAATTTTCCGACATCGAGCACACTGACAAGAATGAACTTACTATACATCCATTACAATTAGTTTTACTAGTCAAATTTTTAACTATGATTTATTAAAAATAATTTTTTTGAAAATCTGAACCTTCAAACTTTATTTCTTTAAGATGCATCGAGTCATTTTTAAGAAAAAAAAAGTAACCGTGTAATTTAAACGTTTATTAACAATTATTGAAATTAGAAATTGAAACATTTTAACAATGCATAGGGTGTGAATTGACAAACCGGTGATAATTTTAGCGACATCAAAAAGATAAAAAATCATTAATATTGTTACAATAACACTTTTAATATAAACTGGTTTTATTCAAGTTGAGATATAAGTAAATAGTAATTGAACATTATCTAGTTATATTTGATTTAGAATTTAATCACTTTATTGGTGTCTAATAATCTATAACAGGTGCGAAATAAAATCGTTCGTTTAAATTAAAATCTAACAAATACAAAGAACAAAGGAAATTGGCGATTGTCAACTGGTTGACATTGTCCAGATGTTGTCACCAACGCAAGATTAAGTCTATCGTATTTGGAAACAAGTATGTGTCATATACCATTTTTTAATTCATCCATAAAATAAATTCAAAAATGGTATATGACGTATGCATTACAAATTTTTGAAACTCGATATGCGGATCATGGAATATTTCTGTAGAAATGAAACTGTTGCTGCTACGTGTATTTCACGTGTCAAAAATGGTGATGTTACACCGGAAGTGCTGTTTATGATGACGGTTTACGTCGAATGTGAAAAAATCCACTATTTGCCTTTTTTCAACATGGAAAATCTCTTTGGCAGCAACAATTCCCTTTCTATGGAAATATTTTAAGGTAATCGCGGAAGCGCATAGCGAGTTTCAGCTACGACTAGACTTAAGTATGGGAAAAATACCGATATATATATATATATATATATATATATATATATATATATATATATATATATATATATATATATATATATATATATATATATATATCATAATTCACTGTCACAAACACAGTGACACAAACAGTAGTCAAGAATGAAGTTATAAGTTTCCAAGTTTTTAATTCTTCGGTCAGTATTGAAATGGACACGATTGCATTGATTATTGGCAATCCGTATCCATGATTTACAATGACATTCTCGAGCTCTATACTCTATTAACACTGATCTAATTATCGACCGCTCGTTTAAGGACTAACTCTTTAACAACTAGACAAAATATTATTACACCAGTAAAATATCAGGCCACAGTTTTGTAGCCCATACTCCAAATAACAATGTGTAGAAAATGAATAAATTTATATCAAAATAAATTGGTTAAAGAATTGATAATGTAATTAGGGAATAAAAAGAACGTCAATAGTAATTGGTTTTCTATAAAATTTATATAACTGGTGTTGTAATTTGACATTTTAGACATTTTGTCGATTACGATGCGAAGGGATCGATAGCTAAAAGTATAATATTGGACAATTTACCTGTCGACGAAGGCATGTTAGCCTGTTTTACAGGCATATTTTGTGCATGTTTATCACACAGATTTATTGATCTTGGGTGTGAAACATACAAGTTGATATCAAAAAGTCGTTATTTGGACATGTATGTGAAATAGAAAGTTCAACTTTATACATAGTTCATAAAACACTTCACGAGATAAAAGTTATCATCTGTATGTTTGTACACTATCTGACTCGAAATCATATCAGTTGAACACAGGTCCGTTGTTAGAACGTTAAACATTTCAAAACAAAAATTCTATTCAATTTTCAAATAAAAGTTAAAGCTCTATTAAGTTTTTCAATTTTCTGATTTTTTTTTTCGATTTTCTAAAAAATAATTTAAAAAAAAATAGATAACTTCTAAGATCCACCAGATTCATTTTCTAAAATTTCATTTCTATTAGCCGTTAATAAACGGAATCCTCTAACGTGTTGGTCACATATTTAACGATTATTATTAGCTTGGAGCATGCGCACTTATGCACAGGGACTCGAATGAATCAAAGGGAAAACCTGACATGAATTGCGTTAATTGCCCGTCATTTATATCCAAATGTATTAGCAATGGTTATATTTATCTCTTTCAAAGTCAGAAATGACAAATTTAATGAAATTCTGTGTTTAATTTATCGTATTTTGTTTTATTTATCGTTTTGTAAAGTATGTTTACATGATTCGTTTTTTATGACGTAACCATGCTCTAAAATAAGATCCCCAGGTTAACACATCTCTGGGAAATTACTGTTAAATCTGTTTTTATTCGGGCTTTTATCGTTGAACCAAATGTAACATTGTTCATTAGGAACATCATTAAGTAAATCAGCACCGTTTTTTTCCTAGGAAAACTTAATGCAGCTTTAAAACTAATGCCTCAGATATGAGCAATTAATTTCGTCACTCTTTAAGCTTTTGATTTTTTACAAGGTGAAGATTCCAATAGGGACAAAAAACTGTGCGCGGGACAAGGTAATTTTTATTTTTGTTGTTAAATGAAAATTAAATTCCGGTAAAAACCAAAAAAATGCAATATAATTGTGTTGAGATCTAAACTTTTTTGATAACAAAAATTTGTTTTAAAATCCAAAATTAAATTAAAATCTAGAAGAAGAAAATGACAAAAATTATAATATTTTTAAATATTCCATTAGAGTCAAACTTAAAAAAGGCTTTTAATTCCTTCAAAGATGCTGACAAAATAAATTATTTTGACCGAGTGTAGAAATCAACGACTACATGAGATATAAAATGCACTGTTACTTTTACCATGGTCATGTCGTTTTTCAATATTTCTTTCAGAGGATTTAAAAAAAATCGGTATGCAACTGCGACTTAAGATTTACTGTGGCTTTGTGATTGAAACAAAGCATCTCAAGGCTAAAAACCTCATAATTTACAATTCAATGACAGAAAACTAATAACTGTATATCTATAATATAACAAGTACAGCCCACTATTCTATATTTATCAATAACGGTTTAGAAATTCAATAAAGTTATTTTTTGGTATTAAATCTTGAGATGTGTTTTACCTTGTACACGAATTTATAGTTATATCTTTTCACACACCAATGCTGCAATACATAATCTATCATATTAAAAATATATTAGCTACAAAAATAAATTATATTAAATACTTATTGCACTAAATGGTTTACGTACATACATGTATATATTGGCTTATATATCTTTATATATGTACCTCTCTGTGTCAACCTGAACAATAAAGTCTCTCCTTTTGAACTGGCACAAAAATAAATGCTATTTTATAATGCATACGTCATATACAATTTTTGAATAAAGCTTTCTTTCTTCCAACATTTCTAGACGAGTCTTAAAACACGGGTTACATTGAGTGCTTGGTTGTTAGTTGACCAATCCTATGATGGACCAACTCCATAATATTCTTGTACACACACACACACACACACACACACTATATATATATATATATATATATATATATATATATATATATATATATATATATATATATATATATATATATATATATATATATAACACAAGCTCTAGTCTCATAATCATTCCTTGACTAAGGTTCTCCATAACTTGAATTTAGCAAATGTTTACTTTTTTTTAAAATACAAATAAACATTTTCGAATAACATAGTTGATACGAACTTTAAGTGATTTTCAAAATGACACCTTGAATTCCCGAATATCTTAACAATTAACAATTTTTTTCAGGTTTTAAATATCCTTGGAAAATCTTAGGAATGATTTTGAAACTGTGGCCAGACGAACTAAAATCGTCGTAAATATTTACGAATACATAATAAAGTACAAAATGTTCAAATTTATGTGCTCTCAAAAGCACCACAGGATATTTATTACGATGTTCGTTCAAAGTCGGTAGTTTAATATTTAGTGGTCCCAGTTTGATATTTTTTTCATAGTTTGTCTAGTTTAGCTATTTATCATAAATTAGTATCGTGAGAGTAATTGTTCTGACTGGTACATTGCAAGTCTTTCAGTCTTCTGTCTTATACTGGTGTCATATACCACTTTTTGAATTTAATCATAAAAATACATTCAAAAAGTGGTATATGACAATAAAAAATACATTCAAAAAGTGGTATATGACAATAAAAAATACATTCAAAAAGTGGTATATGACACTGGTATGAGGAAACAAATTATTGTGGCCTCTGTCACGTTGTTATATTTATGTGCCTAAAAGATGTTCATTGTTTTGAATAAGAAAAGATCTTATTTCAGATATATGCAGACAAAACGCTTTCTAGCTAGGACTTGTAAACAAGTCAGAACCTTTCTATTTGAAGTTTTTGTAAGGTTAAATGTTAAAGAAAACGAGTTATTACGTATGATAATGTACTTAAAATCATGTGGAAAAGATTGGATAAATATACTATTGTTTACAATTCTATTTTATTTTGTGATTAACTTTTGTTACCTTCGGGGTCTGGGTTTGACGGTATTCCAAAATATTGGAACATTCAATATTTATATAAATAAAAGCAGAATACACTGCATAAATAAACGCTCTGAAATACATTTTATATACTTATAGAGACCGCGGTCTGTAACATAAATAAGTAATTTGTTAAAGCAAAATATGCTATTATATTTAAAGTAAAAAATATATTAAAAATATGAATATGGAAATTATTTTGGCAAACAAGTCTTACTGAAACTGTACAATGACATATAGATTCTATTTACATCGAACGAGGTCATATACGTATTTATTTATTTATTTTAAAGTACATATTCCTTTAAAGAACGTTTTTTCTCCCGATTACATTATATTCTTCCACTCAAGATGGGTACTTTAGAAATTAACAGCATGGTCTTCAAAAACATCACGGGAAAAAGCTAATGATCGTAAGACTAAGATGTCTGTTTTGTATCTTTAGAATGACGTCAACACTTTGTGTTATATTGCGTAGATAGATTGCTGAACAGTCACAAATAAACGATAACATTAGCATTATAATATCAATTTTATACAAAATGGTCTCGGCTTTTATTTAAAGTTTTGTGGTCAAATTATTTCACATTTAAAGTCTAAAGTCTGTTGGGTTTTAGAAGCAAGGTAGCACTACCATTCATCATTGGAGTTTTTAAATATATAACACAAATACCTGTTAAAATTTGATGTGCCAACTATATATGCACATTTCGGAAAACCATCCCTAATCAGTGACACTATGGACTGAAAAGTTTGATAGATAAATAAAAAATGCCAAAAAGTTGGAAATATAAATGAAACCAAAGTTCCAAAATTATATGAATCCAAATCCAGCTAAGGAATGCTTTGCATGAGGGAAAAACCTTAGTTTTGAAAAAAATTTAAAAATTAATTAAATGTGAAATGAAATGCTGCATGACTGCTGTTTAAAAGACTCTTGAATCATCAGTTCACGCAATAACAATTTTGCCACATGGGGTTGGAATACTTATATAGAAAACTTAAACCGTAAGGTTTCTTGCATTAACTGCCTGACCATGTCTGGTCTGATTAACGTTCGAAAGATGACCATCGAACAATCAGTTTACAGCGTTAACCTTCGACCATATCTGAAAGGTGCATGAAGATCCATTAAATCATTAGTTCACGCCAATAAACACTCGTGAAGTCTGTATGATATTTGAATGAAGGAGCCTTGATTTATTATTTCAAGAAAAAACCCACTCGGGCACATCTGGCTTATGTATAAATAAAGGACCCTTCAACCATCGGTTCACGGTACATACCACCAAGTGAGGTAATTGGTGTAGAAAACACGGAACACAGGAACCATCCGTTCAACTTGTGTAAACCACTAAATCACGTCTGTCTAATGTTGGCATAATGGACCCATAAACCACCTGTTCACGGTGTAAACCACTAGATCACGTCTGTCTCATGTTGAAATAACGGACCAATGAACCATCTGTTAACGGTGTAAACCACTAGGCCACCTTTCTCGTGTTGAAAAAACGGACTCATGAATCACCTGTTCACGACAATACCTCTCGATAATGATTATAAGTTTTTCTGTTTGGAGAAAAAATGCTTCAATTTGAATGAGATTTAACAAAGATATGAGAGGCATTTCAAATTAAGATAAATCTTTAGTTTGTAAACAAAGTTTTTTTAAAATGATGTTTTAATACTAGCAAAGATTTCACTACATAGAAATTTAAAAAGCTATATAAATGTGCTAAACTTAAATTCTATAGTGAACAAGCTTTATTATAACAACATAATTAAAATACTAGTAGACGAACGTTTATAGATTTTACAAATGTCTCTAGTTTTCTGAAGCGATTATACAACTACACGCTTTCTGTGTGATCAACAACCTTATTACAAAGTCGTCATCACGTACCAGACCGTTGCAGACGATGACGGCTTCTTCACACGCAGATCTAATCATTGTGTACCCGGTGAACCACTCATTCCCACACCACTGTGCTGATGAGTTCAATACAATCATGCAACAATATAATGGTTTAATTATAGTAACAAGATATAGGAAATTATAAAAACTCTAATCGCCCGGATCGATAATTGACTAAAGCTTAATTTTAGATTAAATGTCTTTAAATAAGGACCAATTATCTCCAAACAAGGCTATTAAAGGAACTGATAAGCATATTATATTATTTGATTTTAAGTTGTATTTTGTCGAAAGGTCATTCTAAATTCATTATTGAAAAACTATGGATGTCAGTCACTTAGTATTGTAGAATGCATTATTACTTACCAAATGAAATATTAAGCACTTAAAACAAATTGAAAATGAACCAAAACGCTATAAATATACAGTATTCGAGAACTTAATTCTGTAATTGGCTTTTAACATAGGTGCTTTCAAACGAAAATGAGACACGTGTCTGCTGGTTTACATAAATGGTCTATATTTATACCAATTAGTACGCTTGATGGCGGTCTTATAAACCTTATCATCTGTAGTTTTATTGGAAGTGTTCATATAGCTAGTTATGACCTAAGCGATCATGAGCACATCTTGTTACACTGGCAAAAAAGACACGCTTTAATAGATATGTCATATACCAATTTTTGAATGTATTTTTATGATTAAATTCAAAAGGTAGTATATATGACAGATACATAGGTATATTTCAATTTCTCTACAGTCTTTTGGCTCTAGGTCGCTATCACCAGAAAGTCAAGTACTATAGCATTACCAAATAGAACAAATGTCATTAGAAGAATATCTTTTTTGACAACGTATCTGCCATATTTACATGTACATCACGTAGGACGAACTTAAACGGACAAACTAACAAACTTCTGAACACTTACGAAAGATATACTAGTAACAAAATCCAGACTGGCAACAGATTCATTGAAAAATAGTGTAAGAGTGGTACATTCAGGGTTAACAATTGTAGGGGAGGAAAACGATTGGATTCATCTTAGACGTGATATCTCATAATTATTATTTCCGTTAAGTATAGAATCGCACATGTTACCGTTGTTCGTAAAAAGTTCTTCCAGTAATTAGCGATGTGGCGTTCCAAACAAGTTTTATAAGACATTGGGTACCGGTATTTGGTAACCTTGTTAACTCTGTCACACAAATGATTAGAATCAGCTTCAATAGCTTAAAGCTTATAGCTTGAGTCAAAGGCCTGTTGATTTCAAATGATTATAAGTAATTAAAAATCGTTCTTGCTATACAAAAATTAAAAACAAATCTTCAATAAAGTTGAATTATTCAGATAAAAAAAATCTTTTTAGACAGAATTTTAACTGAATGTGTCTCTCAAAGTCGATGTATAAGGTTTCTCGTGGTGTCATAAATATATGTGAAATATTGCTTTAATCGACAATTTAATAACACCAAAAACATGTTATAAAATCGATCTGTAGAAGTTACAATGTTTTCCTTCCTGGTAACTGGAGATAAAATATTATACTTATATATATATCGTTTCTCTTGTCTTGACTTTAAAAAAGGAGAATTATGCAACACTCAAAAAGTGGATCAAATGTTAAATTTGATTACGTCAAGTGTACAATCTCACATGGAGAATCTTATAACCAACACCGATATTTGACTTTTAGACAATTTAAGGCTCAGTTTACATAGGAATATCATATATCAGAAAATTTTTATCCTTTTAAAATGCTTTTTCGTGCAAACACTTCAAATAAAAACCAAATATATAAAAATTCAATATGTTTTAAACTCGAATATTGATCCAGTAATTATCGATTTGTTTTCGAACTTAAGCATTATTTCAGAATTAAAACCTCGTAAATATCTGTTAAAACATGTACAACACCAACTTTATTTTTATTTGGCAAGTACATGTTCACAAAAGATACGTTTTTTATTATCCACATAATCCACACGACATATGCAGCTAATAAAGAATTTTTTTGTTCGTAGAAAAATCGCTTTTGGGGGTGTTGATTTATGAAAGTCACACATACACACACACACACACACTCTCTCTCTCTCTCTCTCTCTCTCTCTCTCTCTCTCTCTCTCTATCTCTCTGTGTTTGGAAAAAGAGGTTCAAGTTAAAAGAAAGTAACATAACATAAAGACCATAACTTTACCAGCATGGCAGAAAAGGTTTTAAATTTGAAACATCTCAAAAGCTACAATTGTGTCATTAGCGAAATTTGGAATTTCTAATTAGTAAAATTGTCAAAATTTTGCAAAGATAGAATATTTAAATGTTCACAAAAATAAAATATTACAATTTATAATATGACAACTGTTTACAAATTCAGCACTAGAATTAACATTGGAAACATGGTTTACACTACGAACTTGTGTCTTGAACATGCGTAAAAGTACCAATTTGTTTTGAAAAAAGAAAATAAATGTTGACAAACTAGTTTCACACGAAATTCGCATTTAAAGACATTTATATGGTGGCATAGAGCTGCCATCGACATGTTAAGATAATTTAGAATGGAGAAAATAGATCTCTTGAACTATATCTGAAATCTGTGTTTCACGAAAGCAGTCAAATGCAACATAGCTCAAAAGGTTAGTTCACCACTTGGTTTTCAGCACATTGTTGCTTTGTGGTAAGGTAGTTCACTTTTCTGTGATTACGGGGTCATCAGATGTAAGAAGCTATGTGGATATTTAAAAAACCGTGCCATTTGTAAGAGTTTTCTACATTCAATATAAACACTTTAATCTCAAATTTAAACCTTAAGGCTTGAAATCTGAAATAGAAGCTACCGAACAAAGTTCCTGAGTTAAAAATTAAATCATCAACAAGCACTGGGAAAAATGATAAATGACTTCCCAAAATAGCCAGAGTACGTTATTTACAAATACTTCAACAAAACTGAAATTTTATTAAACCATTAAAAATATTGACTTTCAAGACACACAAAGATTTTTTTCAATATTATTTTAATGTTGTAATATTGATTTACGGTTACTGATTTTTTAAACAAGGTATTGACATATAAATCATATGAGATTTACAAATTACAATATTTTATAAAGAAAAAGTATAAATATATAAAATTAAAATACCATATTCTAAACAACAAGTCATTTGACTTATACAATCTCATTTTGAACACTTTCAAGAGTGTAATTTTCCCCTTTTAAATTATAACAATAGACATATATTTGACTTTAATAAACCGAATAAATGTAATGTATTGACGCTTTTAAAGTGTGTATTATTCACTATTGTGTTGGTCAATAAAAGACATGTTTTGAATTATATCTAACAAAATATGTTGTATAATACAAAAATGAATTATAAAATTGAAGTTGAAAGCAGATGCGGGAGGTGGGAACGTCAGACATTTCATAATAGTTAACAAGTCGCAATATCCTTTAAAAGTTCCTTCCTTGTAAATATATTTTGAATGAACAAAATGATCATTACAGATTTTTCTTTTGTTTAAAGCGGCTTACTTTTACTGATGTTCAACTGCTAAAGATCATATTCACCTTTTAGGAAGTCAATTACATAAACGGCGTAAACTTTGTCTGAAACTGTTAAATCCATTGTGCACTTAAGAAATCTGATGTAGCCTTGCCTTTCTATTTCATAAAAAAAGAATATCAGACCTTGCCAAACACCATTCTTTGTATTAAACAAAATCGAAAACAGAACAAAAATTACAGGAAGTGTTAGTAAAAATGACAAGGAAAATATAATGAGTTAAATTTTAAAAGTTGCAGAACCCATTAATAAAACCCTAATTTATATATAATATATATATATATATATATATATATATATATATATATATATATATATATATATATATGATACAAATGAGAATAAATGTATATAATACATAGTAAAAACAGTTGTTAAACTCGAAAGCCTGGAAACTTCAATTCCAAAGCCATTGGTCATTCACGGTTTTAGTACTTTAAAACGGTTACCATCACATTTATTTTAAATACAGAGATCATTCATTAAGCTTGCTATCGGTTTATACAGATAGGAAACCTTGATGCATTGGCAACCTTATAAAAATATTTTTTGTTTTGGAACTTTTTAAACAGCAAAAGCTTAACTATAGCATGAATCAATAAAATTCAATTCATTTGACGTTGAGAAAACGTCAGAAAAACGTTTGAAACTAATACGAAGACATGACATCTAAATTCATAAACCGGTAAACATGCTTCCTTATCGAGTAAACCAGTAAACAGTTTCCTTATCAGACATAAAAAGGGGAGTTATATCGCATTGGACGCTATTGAAAAGTACTGGTTTTGTATAATAATCGCAGTTTTAATTCATTTTTTAAAATAAAAATTTTATGCAACCTGGATTCATTATAAACTAGAATTACTGAGAAATATAAAACTAATATAAACTGATATAAACATTATAACTCATGATCGGTTTAAATGGGGCATATACAAAACAAACCCTAAGTAATGAACAAGCAATGTGAATATAAATCAGTTTTGTTTGATAAGAAGATACCGGAATTACCCCGTGATCCTGAGTTTTTCATTTTGGCGGATTTTCACAAAGACGTCGTAAATGTTTTTATCTAGCAGTTTGTTTGGCTAATTGATAACTGTGTTTGTATGTTATTTAAACATCAGCTTGACGTAGTACAAAGCACTCTGATATCATACAATTTATATGGTATTATTGACATCGGGTGTCCAACTCGTGTATATTTATAAATCAACTGATAATCTAAAATATGCATTAAACTGACCAAATAAACCAACGTGATCACGATCAATGTACTCTCCGTGTAGTTGTTGACCCTGGCAAAATATCTGTTTTTTATTGCAACTTTACCACTGTCTTAAAAGTAATCGATCAGAAACCAAATGAGTTGAGTTGAGAAATGGTGTCCCAGTCAAGAATATTTCACTTATATCGTGACGTCGCCATCTATAGGCGAAAGTGCAGAAATTTTGCCTGTGCATTGCGCTGATGGCATTATACAGCAGGGTTCTCCAGTATCGTGCCACGGGACCTCGTTTATGTTAAGTTCCCATCCGAAAGAACCGTGACTTTCATTTCGTAATGCCGAGTGCTTGGCGAAAGAACAGCCACTACCCACTTTCAAGTCTAAGGTCAGACTTGGCCGGGGTTCGAACCCACAGCTTCCCATTACGGAGCGAGCACTTTACCAACTGCAGGAACCAAATGAAAATCTTTCAAAAATAATTGAGTTAGAGCTTCATAATATTATCTATAGATGGATGGACATTTTTATAGACATGCAAAGTTAATATCAAGTTTGTAAATTGAAACTAGTTTCATTGAAAAATAAATAAATAAATAAATAAATAATTTTAAAAATCATTATGGTAGAAAACTTGCAGCGTTTTACAAAATAAGAAATAAAAAACCTCAAAATAATAGTTGATTTATAGAATTATTAGTTTTGGTTTAATATGCTTTATTTGTTTTTAGGGTCATAAACATGTTAAAGCAAGCTTGATGGTAAAAATAAAAGTGGGATATTACTTGTATTTTGAATGATGTTACCGAAATTCTGATAACAAACATGTTCTATAAAACAGAAATTTCATTTAAGAACAAAGGTACATCTTTTGCATATTTCCCACAGTTCAATGATGAAAACTTACACAATTTAAGCTGAAATATTTATTTTCTGGAACAACGAGGCTATTTTATAAAAAGGTGTTAACATGTCTCCAGTATCGCCAAAATATCCATAGTGCGAGTTCATCATACTTGGTAACATGTTTGTTAGTTTTTTCAGGTGTTCATTTTCAGTTTGAATCATTTGAATGTTTTTCACTGCATTTTTTAAAAAAAAAAATGTGTTGCTGTATTTTGAATAACAAAGTTTACATAAAATTATAAGATTTGTTGAAATACCTACCTATGGTCTTATCAGGAAATGACAATAATTTTAATCGAAAGGTTCGGAAAATGTAGGTGTAAATAAATCAGTTTTTTTAAAAAAAAAAAATAATATAATCAAAATTCAAATCCATATATGAAGAACTTCTTCAAAAATCAAGTGCAGTTTTCTTTTACCACTATAGACTAGTGTAAACCACCTCAGTGATAAACCATCTGTCTCTGAAGCAGAGGGATCGAATCCCAGATGGGTGATACACAGGATTTTAAATTTTAAATAGTGTTTCCTCTTTTGACGTTTTGCATTAGGACTGATTATTGACTAGTTCACCCGGTGTCAGAATAATGTAACTTGGGTATTAGTATACTCACTTGTGGCATATCAACTTCGAGCATTGGCACATAACCAAAAAAAGCTGGAACAAGTGGGTGCTAGTATAAGACAGATCATAAGATACATTCACATAACTTATGCATACATGAACTCGGATTACTTCTAAGTTATTCATAACCTTCTCCTCATCTCAAATAGCTGAGAAATTGATGATGTGACGTAAAAAAAAACAACCAACGATCTTACCAGTACATCTGATATTATCACAGTGTTCTTAATTTTACCGTAATAATGATTCATATTGAAAGTATGCTAATTATGTATTATGGGTGGTTTACAGACCTAGTACTACCTAAGTGGCATTTTTCCTGGTCCATTCTTCTGACAAAGGTCAAAACCTTGGCCAGTTTTTGGACTTTTTTCCTTGCACACAGATTTATAGCTAGAAAGGTAGAAGGCTTCTGATAAGTGTCCTATCTGTGAATAAGTTGGACATACATGTTTTCAAAATATTTATTTAACTAGCTTTTCTAAAGCATAGCACATCTAAACAGCAAGGAGGTAAATCTATGCTGTATATGGTCCAAGATCCGTTCATTGTTTCGTTAACCGAGGTATATTTTTAAAGTGCCTGTTAAGAAAGCCAAGATTATAAAGCAAGTGAAATAATTTAAGGACCTTCAAACTACTTAAAACAATAAAATTTGGTCATTATGGCCAATAGCTGTAAAAAGTCTGGAGTTTTAGAACCAGTGGTCTAAATCCTGTTTCTATTTATCCAGTGACCATACAAAGTCTAAGGTTTATAATTAGTGGTCTTATGATTGAAGCTACAAATGTTCAAAGTTTGGAGTTTTAAAATATCAATCATTAAATACACATATTTGTAAATCATAATTACTTTCTGTATTGATAATTTTACAGGTTCATTTCATATCAACCTATATTAAAATTGAACCAATCATTTTTATTTTTACATCAACTATTTTACATATTGAAAAATCATTATCAATTTTTTATCAACCAGACCACAATCTGAATTAGAAAATACAAGATTAAGGGAGACAACTCTAAATACTATAAACAGGTGTAATCAGTCACTACTTACAAGGTAGATTTCGTTTTAATTATTCAATAATATTAAAGCATAGTTATATAGCATTGTTTTATTATTAATTTCATATATAAAGTTTATAAAAAATATGTCACAAGTAGATGTTCATAATAAAAAATGAGTAAAAATTGAATGAAAAAATTGTATGATGCATAAATTTCTTCATCATCTATCATCTAGGATTGCATATTCTATAAATATGCCAATATGGCCTAGTTTTTTTCCCCCCAGATTTTTACTTTGTTCATAACATGTAAAATCTTTTGATGTCAGAAGAATTTGTATTCTATTCTGTTTTGTCATATTCCTGTCATTTTTTTTCAGAATATGTTCTGTATTATTAAGTCACAGTTTGTTTAAAACATCTCAAGTCCAATTTTCCAGTTTCAAAAATCACTCCAACATAAGTTTGATCTATCAGGATTTTGCTTCAATCTGCCTGAATGCGTAATCCAATACATGAATTGAGGCTAAATCAGCCAGTATGTTGCTAAACAAATCTTTTCTCTGTAAACTTTCTGAACTTGACAAATCATTGTCACTTAATCTTATCTCTGATTGTAAATTCAGAATTTTTCTGAAACACATAGAGCCACACCTGCCAAAACCAAAACCATTCCAATGTAAGTTTCTGAAAATTAAAAATATATTTATTGAGTCAGTAAAAAGCTATAAGAACAAAGTTGATCAATCAGCTGCAAAATTGGTTAAAAATTAATGTTTCTGACAATTGGGAATTTTATTATTATTTAAGTCAATATACCCAATATTCTCTAATTTAAAAGTAAACTAGTTTGACATGTAAATTTTTCATCAGAAGCATCAAAAAGTATAAATTACCTCCAATTAGTATTATTCTGGGAAAAATATTTCAATTACTCTGTCATTTTAAAAAACAAAATTTTCCAAGATTGCATTTAATTATTGCATGTTCAAAAAAAAAAAAAAAAAAAAAAAAAAAAAAAAAAAAAATAAAAAAAAAAAAAAAATGAACAAAACAACATGTATTCTTAATTGATAATTGGAAAGTCTGATCCATATAAACACAATCAACTGGTTAACTGAGACATTTAATATTTTTTACCCCAGTATTTTATTTTTTCTCCAAGAAGTCTGCCAGACAAAATTGTAAACACAAATGTCAAGGAATTGGTGATTGGGACTGCCAATGAAATATCTGTAAATAGATACAGGTACAAAGTTTAGATACCATAAGGAATATGTACAATTCTTAAATTTTAAGACAAAGTTACAAAAGTATGATTATGATTTTTTTCTTTTCTCTTTACATAATCTACTTTAATAGCCTTGAATTTTAAGACTGCAATTATAAACATATGGTTTTTCTTCTTGTAATTAAGAAATAGCGAAATTGAGTAAATTAATGGTGATTTATGGCCCAGTCGATTATTTCATTAACATTGAGACAGTCAGTTCTGAAATGGTGCAGAAAGAGTGCCTGGAAAAAACACCAACCTTAAACAAACATACTAACAAACTTCTCTGAATAGGATCTACCTGAGCAGGGTTGAAACCTAGGGAATGAGGTACTTTGGTCCCTAAATGTGTACAGAATCACTTAGCCACCAAGACCCCTTACAGAGATATATTTATACAGTTAGCAAAAACATTATTAGGGAATCAGTGTTATAAACATTTTCCATCAAACAGACCTTGCTCTTGGTAACTGAACCAAAGCTTTCTTCCTGAAAGAGTGAACTCAATTACTGAGTAAGAAACTCAATTTTTAATGGATGATTAAGTATTTCTGTATAAAGAAACTACCTTTTATAACAAAGTTAGGGCTTGACAAGCAGTAAAATTGGATTTTTTAATATACAGTTATTATCTAAAATGTTTATCTAGTGAGATTTTGTTTACCTGTAGATCCTAGAGTTATGTAGTAAACAACAGAACCTGTTTGGTTAAGTAAAAATGGTACCAGGTACTGAAATAAAAAATGTTTATAATAGCATGTGTTAACTTTTTGAAAAAAAAAAATCATTTCAAAAAAGATAAGATGTCCCTCAAATAGTTACAATTCAAAAGTAAGAGTTTGTCTCATAGTTAAATAGACTTCAGAAAAATAGAAATTAGAATATGGAAGTATTGAAGTTTGCCCTAAGCCTACGGGTTCATACGATTTAGGCTTAATCTGTTTTAATGACATGAAGTAAGTGAGAGTATTATGACCTGCTTGAATTGGATGCAAGATCCCCTCCCTCATCAATATGTAATAGGATCCAAGTGAAACAATACCAATTAAGCTATCAGAAATGAATCAAGTCAGGTCTGTTACATTCAGAAATATTTGTTTTGATTAACAGTATTTTGATTTGTGTGTAGAAATCTCAATACATTGTGTATTTGTAGGTTGTTTCTGACACAAAAATCAGAATTAAGCACTGGTATAAAATGACACTGTTTGGGGGGGGGGGGGGCTTTAATCAGAACTAGTGAAAAAAATGACCTTTAGATGGTTATTCTTGTTTTAAATACAGTAGAAAGTTTAAATAAGGCTATAAGAGAAAGAAATCATGCTTTATTTGAACAGTAGGAATGCTTCAGTAATGTCAAAAGGGAGGTAAATCTTATGTACAAGTAATGTCAAAAGGGAGGTAAATTTAGTTTTAAGTTCCATCACTTTAAAACAATTACAAACTACTCTTAAAATGTTACAATGTTGATCCATTGAACCTTAGGAATATTTTGTGACAACAGTTATTTTTCTTTCCAATTATTTTGTGTGTTTAATTAAAAATGAAGATAAATAATTAATGAATCTATAAAACAAACATATAAATACCTTCCAGTTCAGAAACAAAAATTTTAATTCTGCAATAAACTGTAAAAATTTGGATTCTGTTTTTATTTTTTCTATTCCTTTACTTCCTTGTTTGATAAATGGATTAGTGGCCCCCCAGAGTGCAGCCACCACAACAAACCATCCTGCTGATGAGGTTTGCGTCATTGGGTCTGTCAGTTAAACTGTCTGAATTCTAAACATTAATATGCAGTACTCTGTGTAATCATTATTTTGTATAATCCTGAAAAACATAAATATATAAAATACAACATAATAATAGATTGATCATTGAATGTTGTGCATTGTATGCACATATTTCAGAAAAGTCACCCTAAGGTTTAATAACTTTAAAAACCAAACAAGAGTACTGCCAAGCTGTTCATGACTAGTTATGGTCACATGGTTCCTATATCGTAAAGGTTATGACCTTTTGAGTGTTTTACCATTTTCCTTTATCTGAATGGAAAATAAATAATAAATTGTTTTATTTTACTTAAGGAACATATTTTAGCAGGTCTAAATTGAAAGTATTTGTGTGATGTAATAATTATATATGCTTAAATGGGTGATTACCATTGCTGCTAGAGGGATTTTACATGTTGACAAACAAGACAAATGGTCATCAAAAACATCACTTCTGGTGTAAACAACACCATTTTTGACATATAAAATCCCTGCAGCAGCAAGGGTTTCCTTTTTACAGAATTGTTTTACAGTAATTGTGGATGGGCATAGCGATTTTTAGTTACAATTAAACTCAAGCAAGTGTTTAAAACACCAATCTTGTTTTCTCATAGTTTCCTCCTAAACTGAAGTACTCCAAGTTCCAAGTTCGCGGGAATTTGGTAGGAACATACCTGGTTTTATCATTTAGCAGTTTGACTGACGTCCAATGTGTTCCAAAATAATGGGTAGATCTACTTCAATTTAGGAGGAAACTATGAGAAACAAGTCGGTTTTCTGCCCCCTTTTGTGTTACGAACAGCGTTTCTCAATGTTTTGGAGAAATTAATTAATATAAGATTCTAGAAATTGAGGATAATTATATACTTGTGGATAGATAAGGGAGATGTGCAAATGACTGTTACTAAATAAAGTGGATATTTTTTACCAGAACAAAAGAAGATATCATTTTAAGCGGCAAGGAGTAGGTTTGAAAATTTCGAGTCTCTGTCCCTGTTGTTTTTTTGGTGGGGTGTATGGTTAAAATTTTTTTTAAAAAATTATAGAAACAATTACAAGTTCCTGTGATTTAACTTTAAATACTATTCCTTGTAAAATAGTTATAAAAATGATAATAAATAAATAAATAAATACTGTAAAACGTGATTATATAAGAGAAGACATTTTTCACTTAACTCAAAGGCCCTAATTTAATAGTTGCCATCGGCGACATTTTAAACGTTTTAAATGTCGCTGATGCCATTATGAGTGTCGAATTTTAAGAGATTAGATAACAGGTGCGTGATTGTGACAAGATTTTGACCAATTGTCTTGTCACATTTTAACCATTACAATTACCTTGTTTTACTTGACCATTTGAAACCGTTTTTTGCATGTTGATCGATCATGATAATAAAAATGTCACATCTACAAAGAGAGGACAAACCGAAAGCAGAATCGGAAATGAATTTACAGGTGAAGGTCATCTTTGTCGCGCAAGCGCTCAGGTGTCATTTCCGCATTAGCAGGTTTATGTTTTGAAGTTCGAATTTTGATAAATATCGTTTACAAAGTTTAAGGTAAGTACCAAGAAAATGAAATAGAGATATTAATTACATTTATTTTTTGAACTATGTTCCTTTATTGCAAAAAAAATTGCGCCTAATTTTATTTTTTAACTGAAATTCCGGGGATGCCTCTAGGGCAATGAAAGTTACGCCTTTTTTTCTGTGACAAGTTTTTTTGTCCTGTGTCCCCAGTGATTTTTATTGGTGGTAAACAACGAGACCCGAGTTATGTGTAGGCTATAGCTATTTGATAGCCAATGATAGAAACAAAACGTTGAAATACTTAGACTATATGTTTTTCGACGTCATTTACACATTCAATAATATAATGGTTGAAGATTCCCTTCCATGTGAAAAGGAATATTGACTTTCTTGCAGAATGGTAATTTATTCATACAGCAAGGAGTTCTTAATGTAATAGAAACATCAGTGTACATTGCTATGATGGCCTCACTAAAATCTTGGTCATGTCACCCTAGAACCAGTTCTCATTTGAGAGTCATTTCACTCTAATGCCAGTTCACACTAGCAACTCACAAATTTACCCTGTTAGGTTTTGGATAGGGCAGGAATATGTATACATTTATGCTATTTAACAATTTCTTCAGCACATCCCAGACATTAATAAGAAGCAAAAGCTCAGTTGGATTAGGACTCAAACCTACCAATTTATAATGAGTAAGTGCTAGAGCTACCAAAATTGTAATCCAGATTAATACAAATTAAATTATACCAATACCAGTATATCAGTCGAGCAGCCTATCTTCAGGAAATTCATTGAACAAGTTTCCAGTGACACAAAATTCATATTTCCCTGTTTCTGTTTTTGATTCTACTGGTATGTTACTGCAAAATATCAGTAACCATTATTCTTGATTTTTATTTTTGATGCTAGTTCTGCCACATTTCTTCTGAAATGTTTGTGGGTAGAAGCATTTAACAGGTAGATCACATTCACATTATAATGGTTTATTGTTTGAATCACTTTGAATAAAGTTTGGTATTTTTTACTTGCTTGAATCAAGTCGTAACTGAAAATCTCTATATGTATCCATGATTAGCATGGTATATTTCTGCATACATAAAAAGTTGTCTTTATATGGATTTTACATATTAAAGAACAAAGCAAATGGTGGATGCTTTTACGCATGTGTCCTAATACATCCCCAAAATCATTTCTGGTGTAAACATTTTCAATTTACACATGTAAAATCTCAATAGCAACAACAGTTTCCTTTTTACAGAAATATCCTATGGTAATTATGGATGTGCAACACACTTAATTTATTAGCTCACCTGACCAAGGGTCATGTAAGCTTATGGCATGGCGCGGCATGTGTATGTGCGTGCGTGCGTGTGTGTGTGTGCGTGTGTGCATGCGTGCATCGTTAACATCTATTTTCGACTTCTCCTCCAAAACTGTTGGACAGATTTCAATGATACTTGGTCAGAAGCATATGTGGGCCTGTGCAATTCAGATTTGTTCATGGCTAAAACTAGGTTAAGGTGACCTAGGGGTCCAAAATCTTAGAAAATCTTCTTCTCCAAAAGCGATGATGGGAGAAAAAATCTGATGTGATATTTGGCTTCTCTAGGGTCTTAAGCCTATAGTTTTTACATTTCATGAAATTTGGTCGAAAAATGGGTTACCCGTTTTTGCGTTTAATTTTAAAAATTTCATAAAATGGCATCAAATTGTTATAACTTGACTATTTGAACAGATAATGACATGGGGTTTTCAGTTTTGACTTTTCTTGAAATGTCCTTTAATTAGGGTCAAGGTCACAAATCAAGGTCATGACCTAATTTGTGATTTATGCAGTTTAAGGCAATTTTCTTGCAAATATTAAGAGATACATTACATCAAATCATTGTTAAAATGTTCAGCATGACAAAATTCAAAAAGGTACCAAGTTTCGTAACTATATGATAATCCATGTAGGAGTTGATGCCCCTGAAATGTTTTTTTTTTTAGGCTTTTAAATACCAAAATTGTGCATTAGCTTGAAAACTATAATCTTTTTGTATAGGAATGTATATTAGAATATTGTAGGTATTGTGACAATGATCATTTTGATATATGGTTCAAGGTCATATAATTAAAGGTCAAGGTCACAGCTGCAAAAGAAAACTTAAATTGCTAATTATCTTGAAAACTATTAACTTTTTGTATAGGCATGTATATAAGAATATTGTAGGAATTGATATGGTGATCATTTTGATATATGGTTCAAGGTCATATGTTCAAAGGTCAAAGTCACAGCTGCAAAATAAGACTTGAATTGCTAATTATCTTGAAAACTGTTAACTTTTTGTATAGGCATTTATATTAGAATAATGTAGGTATTGCAGCAATGATCATTTTGATATATCAGGGTTCGCACAGTCTTGAAAAGTGCTTGAAAAATGAGTCCTGACTGGAAAAGTCCTTGAAAATGAGTAAAAACAAGCAGAGTCCTTGAAAAGTCCTGGAATTCTGTAAGTCTGTCTTGAAAAGTCCTGGAATTTTGAACTAATCACCCTGAAACTCGCGGTAAAAACGCAGCTGTAACGTTTATGATAAATAAAAAAATCATTGAGTCATCCCTCTTGTCTCGGTCAATATCATTTGTGAGTCTACGACTTGTAACGGAAGAATTCCGGGTGGTGTTCCAACTACAGAGAATATGACACAAGTTATTTCCCTTTGTATTACTTCCGGCTAGCAACGAAAATGGCCGGCAAATACGTGTTCAACCATATGTGGATAAAAACGTACAAATGGGTATCCGAACAATCGGATAACAAATACAAAGCCTACTGCAGTGTTTGTAAAAAGTCCATAAACATAAGTAATATGGGCGAAAGTGCCCTACGATCTCACATGAAAGGTGACAAACACAGACTGTCTGTAAATGCCCTTGGAACATCCGGAACCAGTAGCACTATAATGGATACGTTTTGTAAAAAGCCCAAAATGGAAGAATTGGACACAAACAATAACATTACTGGCGTTAGCTCTGGTGACAATGTTGATTCCGCATTAGCATTACAAGTTCCACCGCCCCCTCCAAATAATGAGGCACCAAAGACCAACGATCATATAATGACAAATTTTGTTGCAAAAAATGATGTATTAAAATCTGAGATTTTGTGGACTTTACATACTGTACAACGACATGCATCCTATAAATTTAATGAACATATTAGTAACCTCTTTCAGAATATGTTCCCTGATAGTCAGATTGCTAAAAAGTTTGCTCTTGGTGAAAGAAAAACAGCGTACATATGTGCATTCGGCATTTCAACTTATTTTAGATCTAAACTATTAAATTTAATAAGAGGGCCTTTTGTTGTTTTGTTTGATGAATCCCTGAATAAGAAACTACAAGAAAAGCAAATGGACATGCAGGTTCGTTTTTGGAATGAAGAACTGAAACAAATTATGATGCGATATATTTTATTTCGGTGGTCAAAAATGCGGATTTCATAGTCCTTGAAAAATGGTCAAAGAGTCCTTGAAAAGTCCTTGAAAAGTCCTTGAATTTTGTCAGGCATTGGCTGTATGAACCCTGTATATGGTTCAAGGTCATGTGTTCAAAGGTGAAGGTCACAGCTGCAAAAGAAGACATAAATTGCTTATTATCTTGAAAACTTTAACTTTTTGTATAGGCATGTATATTAGAATATTGTAGGTATTGACATGTTGATCATATATGGTTCAAGGTCATATATGTTCAAAGGTCAAGAACATAGGTGTATAAGTATACTAAAATTATTTGGAAATTATTCATTGCATTACAGTAACTTCATGCATATTATATATGCTCCTTATAAATGAAATGTGACTGGATATATTTCTGATTAAGTTTTGTGGGAGTTCTTAACCTGAGAAAACTTGTAAAGTTTCTGTACCTAATATATTGTCTTTTGCGCTTTGCAAACAATTTTAGACGTATCCTCAGGTGAGCGTTAAGGCCCATGGGCCTCGTGTTATTTGCAGTGAATGGCCATGTACTCAGTAAATAAATGTGATTTTTTGAACAACACATCTGTTAAAAATGTGTGAAATACATGTACAGGTATTCACTATTTGGTGCATTCACAAACATCCTAAATTTATATACATATGTAATAGCTAACGCAAGTCAGAAATTGTTGGTCATTAACTTACTATATAATGCTTGTATGAAATGAAAATTTCTGAAAGAAATGGTTTATCCATCTGGAGTTATCTCCCTTAGACTGGAAACTGATAATGTCCTTCACTGTAATTTTAGCTCTTTATATTAAGAGATTGTCAAAAATTAAATCAAAAGGATCTTTCTAATGACAATTTATGGTAGGTTATAAAAGTTAAAAAGATTTAAAGTCCATAGATCAAATTCAAATCTGTTACTTTTTTTTTGTTCAGGTTGTCTTGACATTCAAATCTGTTATGTACAAATGCATTTGGCAATGCATTCTTATTCTTTTTCAACACTACAGTGCCTATAGTTTATTCCACTGAATTTTACATTTTATTTACATCACATTAATGGCTACCAGAGAGATAATTTTCACAAATCTTGTTGTAAGTAAAAGGATTTATATGTGATGTCAATCCACAAGTTGTTTATAATTTCGTTTGTGTCTCGGGCAGGTATTTTATATATGTATTTATTATTTGCAGTCTTGTTTTCAGGTCCTTACTAAAGTTAAGTTGGTCATGGAGACAATTTATCAGTAATTTTATTTCTTATTGACTAAGACATGTTTTACATATTTTCAGGTTATATGCAGTTTGTGTCATAGATAGTGCTTTGTTTATTATGTGAAGAATGGCCTCCCTTGTATCAGGTATATACATGTATATGTACTTTTGCATAGTAAGACTTCCTTTTGTAAACTCACTCATTAAATTGTATGTAAAATTTTGAAAATTTAATTTTTTTATAGAATTGTGCAAAATGGCTTGATTTAACAATTTTTATGCCATTTTAATTAAAATTAACATTTTATTGAAGAGTACAAAAAGAAGTCTTCTTTTTGCATTTTGTATAGATAATTACCGATGTTGTATATGCAAGCAAAAAGAGAAGATACTTATAACATTTTACATTATATAAAATAAAAACTGTTTCAGCAATCAAATTTTAAGTTGGACAGAATTTGTGATTGTCAAGTGTAATTGATGACTAAGTAATTAATAACAAACTACCCGGTACTACATGTATCAACACATAAAATCTGTAATTCTTATGATATCATGGGGTAGCACAGTTGGAAGAGCATCCAACTAGTATAAGAAAAACCTGAGTTTGAGTCCCAGTTTGGTCATTGCATTTTCTGTCCAACTCTGAAAAGTGACTGATCAACACTTGCAACAGGTTGGTACCAGGATAGAACCTGTTAGTTTCAATTCAAAGTAGTTGAAATGAAAAAAGAGAGGAATGTGGCTTGATAGCTAACCAGGTACCTCAGTCGATAGAGTGTTAACGGTATCTTATTCAAAAAAGCGCCCCGCTAATATTGGGAAGGTCACAGGTTTGAGTCTTGGTTTGGCCACTTGGTTTGTTTTTACCTTTCCTGTTACATTACAATCTGACAAATAACCTGTTTTGCCTTTGGTATTTTAAAATTAAACTATTCACCTTGCTCTGGACTGGAATTTTCCAACTCATTCAGAAGTAATTGACAAGTACTCTGATCTCTGCATATGTACAGATCTAGCAAATTGTACAGAACCAATGAAAATACTTATTCAATTTTGATAATTTTTGGAGATCATGAGTAACATGTAAAAGTTAAGTGAGTATGTTGTAGACACCAGTCTAGCTTCGTCTGTGAGTCTTGCCAGTAGAACTGGCCAGTTATTGTTGAATATCTTAGTTATATTTTTGAAGATCATAGTTATTGTTATAAGTTTCTGGAAATGTGAGTAATTGTGGAAATGCTGTTTTATTACCTGACAGACTTATAGCTCTGAGCTGTTTTTATACCTGACAGACTTAAAATACATTTTATTGATAAATGCTCAAATTTAGTCTATGATATAACACCTTTACAATACATGTACTTAGTTTAGAAAACATTACATGGCATTATCTTAACACATACATAAAACAAAATATCTTTCATTTGTGAATGAAAACATAAAGTGTTATTTTTAAAAAAAAAAAATCATAGAAATTGAAGGAAAATTTGAAATATTTTTGTATTTTTCAAACACTGTAACCTATTTTACAGTAAGCATGGCAAGGTAGGAGTTTAATATGTTGTTCAATTTTTTTTTGTCTGACCCAAGATATAATTTTAACTCCTGATGTATTTCTACAAAATTTCTTACTGCAAGATAATTTTCTACTAATTTTAATTCATATGAATCACCTCTTTTTAAAACATACTTGATCATTTTGATACAAAAATATAATTTTACAATTTAGAAACAGCTGTTCACATGTTGCTTATTGTTTATTATACATTCAGTTAACTTTGATTGTCCTATTTTTCTAAATCCTAGAGGGCCTCATTGGCCAGTTGTTCTAAAGGGTGCACCTACGTGTCATAGTGTCTCTCACCATCTAGGTTTACCACTTATACAGGTCCTAATGTGAAAACGTTTTAGTCAATTTCCTTGCTGTAGGTCAGTGTTTTTCTTCAGACACTCCAGTTTTCTCCATTATCCCAGATCAGTACTAAAATCTTAATGTAGCGTAAAACACCATTATACCAATCAAATCCAGTCTTCCAATCTTATATCAAATCGCCCACAAATTTTCAGGATTTCTGAATCAGTAATGGTAAGAGAAATACTGCTTCTGGTCAGTTAAGGCATTAAATTTTTTTTTTTACTAACTGATTTTGTTACAATAGGTATATATTAAAATTGATAAGATCATTGTGTCAACGCTCATTCACATACAGACAGTTAAGTATCATAGGACCTTGAAAGCCTTTTGTTAACCACAGGTTAAATTTCCCACCATTCATAATGTGGCTTCAAAATATTTTGTAAGAGACGTAAAGTGTTTAGTCTGTCTGTCAGTCTGTCTGTTTGTCTGTCGTCTGTCGTCAATCTTTCTGTCCTGTATGTGATACATTTGTTACTTCGTCATAACTAAATTTGGTTTGATGTAATTTTTTCAAATCAATACACATTTACCGTAGTTCAAATTTGATGATATTTACTAAATCATTTAGTAAATGTGACTAAGGTCACTGTTCAAGTGAGCATTGAAGGCCCATAAAAGTCTCATGATTACCACAGTTTAAATTTGATATTATAGGCCACTGTCCAAGTGAGCATCGAAGGTCCATTAAAGTCTCATGTTTACCACAGTTTAAATTTGATATTATAGGCCACTGTCCAAGTGAGCATTGAAGGTCCATTAGGGTCTCATGTTTACCACAGTTTAAATTAAATGTAAAAGGCCACTGTCTAAGTGAGCATTGAAGGTCCATTAAAGTCTCATGTTTAACACAGTTTAAATTTAATGTTATAGGTCACCATTCAAGTGAGCATTTAAGGACCATTAAGGTCTCATGTTTATCACAGTTTAAATTTGATATTATAGGCCACTGTCCAAGTAAGCATTGAAGGCCCATTAAAGTATCATGTTTACCAAAGTTTAAATTTGATATTATAGACCACTTTCCGAGTAAGCATTGAAGGTCCATTAGGGTCTCATGCTTACCACAGTTTAAATTTGATATTATAGGTCACTTTCCGAGTAAGCATTGAAGGTCCATTAGGGTCTCATGTTTACCACAGTTTAAATTTGATATTAAAGGTCACTGTCCAAGTGAGCATTGAAGGCCCATTAAGGTCTCATGTTTACCACAGTTTAAATTTGATATTATAGGTCACTGTCCAAGTGAGCATTGAAGGCCCATTAAAGTCTCATGTTTACCACAGTTTAAATTTGATATTATAGGCCACTGTCCAAGTGAGCATTGAAGGCCCATTAAGGTCTCATGTTAACAACAGTTTAAATTTGATATTGGAGGCCACTGTCCAAGTGAGCATTGAAGGCCCATTAAAGTCTCATGTTCACCACAAATTAAATTTAATGTTATAGGTCACCGTTCAAGTGAGCATTGAAGGACCATTATAGTCTCATGTTTACCACAGTTTCTATTTGATATTATAGACCACTCTCCAAGTGAGCATTGAAGGTCCATTAGGGTCTCATGTTTACTACAGTTTAAATTTGATATTATAGACCACTCTCCAAGTGAGCATTGAAGGTCCATTAGGGTCTCATGTTTACCACAGTTTAAATTTGATATTATAGACCACTCTCCAAGTGAGCATTGAAGGCCCATTAAGGTCTCATGTTTACCACAGTTTAAATTTGATATTATAGGTCACTGTCCAAGTGAGCATTGAAGGTCCATTAGGGTCTCATGTTTACAACAGTTTAAATTTGATATTATAGACCATTCTCCAAGTGAGCATTGAAGGTCCATTAGGGTCTCATGTTTACAACAGTTTAAATTTGATATTATAGACCATTCTCCAAGTGAGCATTGAAGGTCCATTAAGGTTTCATGTTTACCACAGTTTAAATTTGATATTATAGGTCACTGTCCAAGTGAGCATTGAAGGCCCATTTAAGTCTAATGTTTACCACAGTTTAAATTTGATATTATAGGCCACTGTCCAAGTGAGCATTGAAGGTCCATTAAGGTCTCAAGTTTACCACAGTTTAAATTTAATGTAATAGGCCACTGTCCAAGTGAGCATTGAAGGTCCATTAAGGTTTCATGTTTACCACAGTTTAAATTTGATATTATAGGTCACTGTCCAAGTGAGCATTGAAGGCCCATTAAAGTCTCATGTTTACCACAGTTTAAATTTGATATTGGAGGCCACTGTCCAAGTGAGCATTGAAGGCCCATTAAAGTCTCATGTTCACCACAAATTAAATTTAATGTTATAGGTCACCGTTCAAGTGAGCATTGAAGGACCATTATAGTCTCATGTTTACCACAGTTTCTATTTGATATTATAGACCACTCTCCAAGTGAGCATTGAAGGTCCATTAGGGTCTCATGTTTACCACAGTTTAAATTTGATATTATAGACCACTCTCCAAGTGAGCATTGAAGGCCCATTAAGGTCTCATGTTTACCACAGTTTAAATTTGATATTATAGGTCACTGTCCAAGTGAGCATTGAAGGTCCATTAGGGTCTCATGTTTACAACAGTTTAAATTTGATATTATAGACCATTCTCCAAGTGAGCATTGAAGGTCCATTAAGGTTTCATGTTTACCACAGTTTAAATTTGATATTGGAGGCCACTGTCCAAGTGAGCATTGAAGGCCCATTAAAGTCTCATGTTCACCACAAATTAAATTTAATGTTATAGGTCACCGTTCAAGTGAGCATTGAAGGACCATTATAGTCTCATGTTTACCACAGTTTCTATTTGATATTATAGACCACTCTCCAAGTGAGCATTGAAGGTCCATTAGGGTCTCATGTTTACCACAGTTTAAATTTGATATTATAGACCACTCTCCAAGTGAGCATTGAAGGTCCATTAGGGTCTCATGTTTACCACAGTTTAAATTTGATATTATAGACCACTCTCCAAGTGAGCATTGAAGGCCAATTAAGGTTTCATGTTTACCACAGTTTAAATTTGATATTATAGGTCACTGTCCAAGTGAGCATTGAAGGTCCATTAGGGTCTCATGTTTACCACAGTTTAAATTTGATATTATAGACCATTCTCCAAGTGAGCATTGAAGGTCCATTAAGGTTTCATGTTTACCACAGTTTAAATTTGATATTATAGGTCACTGTCCAAGTGAGCATTGAAGGCCCATTAAGGTCTCATGTTTACCTCAGTTTAAATTTGATATTATAGACCACTCTCCAAGTGAGCATGGAAGGTCCATTAAGGTCTCATGTTTACTAGAGGTTAAATTTGATATTATAGACTATTCTCCAAGTGAGCATTGAAGGCCCATTAAGGTCTCATGTTTACCACAGTTTAAATTTGATGTTATAGGTCACTGTCCAAGTGAGCATTGAAGGCCCATTAATGTCTCATGTTTATCACAGGTTAAATTTGATATTATAGGCCACTGTTCAAGTAAGCATTGAAGGCCCATTAAGGTCTCATGTTTATCACAGGTTAAATTTGATATTATAGGCCACTGTTCAAGTAAGCATTGAAGGCCCATTAAGGTCTCATGTTTACCACAGTTTAAATTTAATATTATAGACCACTGTCCAAGTAAGCATTGAAGGCCCATTAAGGTCTCATGTTTATCACAGGTTAAATTTGATATTATAGGCCACTGTCCAAGTAAGCATTGAAGGTCCATTAGGGTCTCATGCTTACCAAGGTTTAAATTTGATATTATAGGTCACTGTCCAAGTACCGTAAATCCCCGCATATAAGACAGGGTTTTTTACCTTAAAATTTATTTTTTGAGAAGGGGGGTCGTCTTATAAGACGGTAAACAACTGAGGGGTTGAAATTCTTGAGAAAATGTCCACACACGATCGTAATGTCCGCCATCTTTGTTTTTGTATATTGCAGTTTCATAATGGTTGATATATTTTACATATTCATAACATACAAGGAACGCAAATCACGTGCTTTGAAATTTTTGTAGTTGTGTATATTTAATTATCTTTTAATAAAATAAAATAAAGTTATAATAAATGATTAAAATAAGAAATAAAAAGAAATCATCAAGGTTTCGGTAAGTACAGTAATCAAGGAGGTGGGAAATATTCTGTACAATATTTTATTCTTTTTGTTTACTTTTAGTAACAATCTAGAAATTACATAAACCACACTTTGTCTGCTTCACACGTAAAGGGCAATAGGTTTTGAGTATCAGGGTTCCTGTCTTCAACAGCTGATTGATAATCTAATAAACCATAACGAAATTTTTAAAAATTTATTTAAAAACGGAACAGATATACGTCTTCATGATTACTGATGATGAGATGTTCTGGCATCTAATTTTATTTTTTACGTTTTCTGATTTTTTCAAAATTAAACTAGAATCAAACGGCAAAGAAATTAATTTCACAAGTACGGTATTAAAAATAAAAAATATAAACAATATTCGAAAATTGGTGGAAAGTTTATGGTCCGATCGGTAGCGTCAAATACCGTTACCAGTATGACCTTGTCTGAAAATCACGGTCGTCTTATAGGTGCAGTATCACCTGAAATCATACAAAATGACTGGAAAATCCCACCCCGTCTTATAGGCGGAGTAGTCTTATATCCGGGGATTTACGGTAAGCATTGAAGGTCCATTAAAGTCTCATGTTTACCACAGTTTAAATTTGATATTATAGACCACTCTCCAAGTGAGCATGGAAGGTCCATTAAGGTCTCATGTTTACCACAGTTTAAATTTGATATTATAGGTCACTGTCCAAGTGAGCATTGAAGGTCCATTAAGGTCTCATGTTTACCACAGTTTAAATTTGATATTATAGACCACAGTTCAAGTGAGCATTGAAGGTCCATTAAGGTCTCATGTTTACCACAGTTTAAATTTGATATTATAGGTCACTGTCCAAGTGAGCATTGAAGGTCCATTAAGGTCTCATGTTTACCACAGTTTAAATTTGATATTATAGACCACTCTCCAAGTGAGCATGGAAGGCCCATTAAGGTCTCATGTTTATCACAGGTTAAATTTGATATTATAGGTCACTTTGCAAGTGAGCATTGAAGGTCCATTAAAGTCTCATGTTTACCACAGTTTAAATTTGATGTTATTTATTGATTGTAACAATGTGTATTAGTTTATATTGTCAGTTCACAGACAAACAATACTTTGTATTGGTTTTTGAATAATTGTAGCAAGACATGACATTAAGTCTCAATGCATACTTGCATGTCGTGAGTTATCTGGATCTGGTTCCCAAATGAATTTTACTTTTTTATATGTTAGATGATGCCGAGTACAGTTATGATATTAAAACACAAGGGAAATTGTTCTAACACATATGTTTGTTATAATTTGAAAAGGCAAAATTTACTATAATAGTATTTTAAGTGAGAAAAGTGTTCATATTTAATCCTGAGGAGTCATTCCTAAAAAATGTTATCCCAGAAGACTCATAATGATAAATTGATTTTGAACAGCTAAATAGCTAAATATTATATGCTGATGTGATGCACTAGTAATACATTTCATCCAAGCAACAAATTTCCAGTGAAAATGTGATAACTTTGCTTGTATTTAATCTTTATAAAGGACCATTACCACCAACATGTAGACTTTTACATTTCTTAAATTCCTTACCTAACATCAATTACTAATTGTTACAGTCAGACATTCCTGTCTTAATGAATAACATTTGTCTGTTATCAAATCAGGATTTTTTTCTACAAAAGCCTGTAATCAACTTTCCTAAATGCAGTTGTAAATGTATTCATTTGTACAAGTCTGGCTGGAAGTAATGCCTTTTAGGAAGACATCATATTTTTAAATTACTCCAGTTACCTACTCAGACAATTGGAGACAACTTTCAGCTGATCATTTAATTGATAAATGTAGCATCCAAGGGAAATCTGAAAATTACCCATCTGTTGAGCTTATAATTATAGGCTTGTGACATATTTCAACTTTGCTATAATCATGTAACTTTCAGTGGCCAAGTGGTTCAAAGTTTAACATATGGACCAAACCACTGAAGATCAAATACCTCTCAGATAGATCCTAAGTGGAAGAAAGTTTGTCAGTTTGCTTTCTGAAAAGAGGGTTTTTTTTTTCCAAATCAGGGGTGTAAAAATATTGACTTTCTTGTTCCTGGACAAATACTAGTAAATATGAAACTTACACATAGCTGGACCTTAAAGTTACTAGTCCAGTAAAAATCTAGTTTTCAACATGTTTATAATTCTGTTGAATCATCCTGTGATTGTTTTTTGATGACAATTCTAATAATCTGCTTATCAGTATATTACCAAGCTACAAATAACTAGAAAAAAGACAAAGTCCATTTCACATAAACATTGGAAAAGAAAAAAGTTCTTAGCCTCTTTTAGACGAGATTTTTTTGGAAGACCATTGTTAAAAATTGATACTGTCATGCTTAAAACAGTACAAAACATGTATACATGTTAACTTGTGAAAAGCGAGCATGTCACATCGGTTGTTAGTTGATTATGTTGCTGTGGTTTGTGGCTTGCATTTTTCTCTTTGGTGGTTAAATGTTTGTATTAGTTGCAAACATAAGTTAAAAAGCTTGGTGAGCAGCATTTTTTTTCAAAAAACAGGAAGATAATTGTGATTAGATGAAATTTTTGCAATTACACCAATCAAAAATGCTGGCACAAAAGTTTATTTGCTTCCACTTTGTTGATAAAATTTAACTTTTGGTTAGAAAAAGCAATGAATTTAAGTTATGTTTAATGGAATTTTATTTGAATCAAGTTTGTCCAAGGAACAACCAAAATAATCTAAAATGATCTAAATCATAGTCATAGAAATTCCTCAACCCTGCAAGTCATGTAATTTTTTTTTCAATTATCAAAAACTGACTGTGAAGCTGAGTTGAGTATTGGTGTTTAACGTCCAAGTCAAGAATATTTCACTTGTATCGAGACGTCGCCAGCTGTAGGCAAAAGTGCAGAAATTTTGCCTGTGCGTTGCGCTGATGGCATTATACAGCAGGGTTCTTTATCATGCCACGCCTGCCATGACACGGGACCTTGTTTATTTTGAGTTCCCATCGAAAGAACCGTGACTTTCATTTCGTAATGCCGATTGCTTGGCTGAAAGAGCAGTCACTGACCCACTTTCAAGTCTTGGGTCAGACCCGGCCAGGGGTTCGAACCCTACGACCTTCCACTTACAGGAGCGAGCACTCTACCAACTGAGCTACCGCAGTGGCCAAAGACTGACTGCATTCATAGAATAAATAATCATGACTTGGACATAAAACACCTATTCCATGCACCTACATGTACCATTTATCTGATCTAAACGTCCAATGTCATGTGCTTAGTCAGTGGTTTTGTTTGCCTGAAATTGCTACCGAATAAAGGTTTCCACTTGAGAAATAAGACTAAAATTTCCCAATTTGACAACTAAAATTCCCCAAAAGGCAACAGTGATACACAATCAAATAGTTAAAGTTAAATCCAGTTGTCCAAAACTGTTCTGACAGGACAATAAATGTAGATATTGTCACAATATAAAATCTTTGCAATGAATTTAAAAATTCTGAGCATAATATGTGACATAAAAAGGGTCCAAATTTTCCCAATCTGAAAGGTGGAAGGTAGTTTTTAAAAACCATAGCAAAATCACTGTTAGTATGTAGAATTACACGTAGGAACAGGGGTCTATGTCTGAAGTCATTACTTGATAGATTGGTCAAACTGGAATATCAAAATTCTTGCACAATTTTGAATTTGCATACATTGTCAAATCTTTACTGTTTTAGGGAGAGTAATTTTGAAGAAAAGGTTATTAATTAAAAAAAAAAGAACTTGTTCATGCAAAACATAGATTTTAAGTAATTTTCTGTTTTGGTTATGTAAATAAAATGTCTGTTTTTTTTCCTTTTTTTTTTGCTGTAGCTTTCACTTTAATCTCTTTTCAGACAAATAGACATCACAAGTTATATTTAAGTAACCTCACATTGACACCAGTGATCTCTACTGTATCCTAAAATACTACTTCCATTATCACAACAATCATTATTGATTATCTCTAAAGAATACCTAATGATTTCAAAATATTTATGCTGCAATAAATTTCCTGTTGACAATCTGATGGTGCTATACTCTGACATTTATTTAGAATAATCTGATAAATTAAAGTCACATTAATCTTGATAACATGTATATTGAAAACATTGTTTTGGTCCATTTGAATTTTTTTTAAAAATGTGTTGCCTTGGCGATATTTATAATTGTAAAATAAGCTCTGTTAGAGTGAAAATTAATTACACATTAGCTTTGGTATTTCTGTGCCCAGTTTTACTTATCAATAAAATGCATTTAAATTTTCAAGAGAATTTTTCACATAGTGGCTTTTAATTTACTGAAATTTCCTAAATGATTATATTTGAATATTCTTGATTCTAGTATATTGGTTTTAAGCAATGAATATCTAATCTTATATGCGAACTAAAAGTGACTTCAATCAGAAATACGGGGGATTAAAAATGAAATATAGCCACCCGTAAGGCAGGGAGACAGAGCATCTTATTTTTAAGTGCTGTTCTGTTATCATCCTGAATTACAAGCAATTTTTAGGAAGTATCGTAGTTACTGGCATTGCATTTGAAATCGCTTAAATCAATTGTGTCTGTATGGAATGTTTTAGATATGATTGTCACTGCTAAAAGTACATCATATTCTTTCTAAAAGGATGGTGACTTTAAAAGCTTTCTAAAGAGCCCTGATTAAATATATGTGTAGTATTTTTAACAGTTGATAATCACAATATATTTCTCAGTAAACTTTTCAGTTTAGATAGGATTTTGGTTTATTTGGACTAAAAATTTGACAGTTACAGTGTACTTCTAAAATTTAGTTTAGCCTTGGTTATTTTTGAATCAGTTTTTAACAGTTTCGATCACTATATTAGCTCCAGTTGGTAGAGTGCTTGCTTCTTATTGGAAGGTTAGGAATTTGAACCCCGGCTGGGTCTAACAAAAACTTGAAAATAAGTAGGACTGAAAGTGAAGTGAATGTCACTTCATCCTTTAGAGGAGACCTTAAAAACCAATATGACAGATGTGGCACCCTCCTTACACATTGTCCTAAGCACACTGCAAAGGTAACAATTTCAGCGACCTCTCCTATTGCTGGTGATGTCTCTATATAAATGAAATGTTTTTGACTGGGACCTAAAACCCCATTAAATCAATCAATTTTTACAGATTCTAATGTGGTTTAGTTAAGACAGGTTTATAGTTCACTAAGACATAAGTTACACAGGTTTTGAGAAATATACATTGATTTGAAACTGTTATAAGTTTGTGAATGAGGAAGAAGTAAATCTGAAGATGTTTCTGTGATTTAGAGTCTCAAATAACACAGACTTTACAGACACTAACATGAATTTATCTTTTGGTTAAAATAATGCAAGTACGAAATTAAATGTCTGGATCACCTACAAACCACATTAATAGTTTATTTTAAATTTCATTAAATAAAAAATGACTAATACTAATGTATTCACTATCAAGCTACAGGGATTGCTCTAACATTTTCCAATTTAGCCTAATGCTAATTTTTATAATTTCTGACTCTAAAAAATTGATTTTAGTTAATATTTTTGCTTCCAAAATATTTGTCAATGTTCTTGTCTGCCTGAATCCTGAAACTTGGCTGCATGTTTACATGCAATGCAGCTGACCACTCTACAGAGGTTGTTCACATTAGTAAAAATGTTTGGAACTAACTCAGTCTGACCTTTAGAAACAGGTAACTGCTCTATAGAGGTGACTGCTACCTTAGGTTATGTTTAAGCAAGAGAAAAAAAAACCAAATCTCTTTAAAGCAGTTTAGATATATGTTTGTATTTAAAAAGATGTTTCTGTTGAGGTCTTTTTTTTTACAGGTTCTGTTATACACATTTAATCCAGTTTCACATGTATCATTCTGTTTCGTTTAAAAGTTTTTATGTTTTATTTATTTCAGATAGTGAACAAGCTTCTCAGTACATAGAACATCTGCAAGCAAGGCTTTGGGAACAAGGTGATCATTCCCAGGATGAAGAATTATCTTCCATCATTGCCATGTTGGAAAGTCCTCTTTTCCACCAGCTTCTCACCCTACAGGAATCGCTGCAAGAGCTTAAAGAGGTCACAAATACATATCCAGTCTCCGAGGATACTTTTGAAATTGCTCCTTCAGGGGAGATAATCTTAAGTGTACCACCAGATGGTATCAGTAACCAGCCCCCTGTTGATGGTTTGAATAACTACAATGGTCCAGAATCTACCATTGCCACCCCAGGGATATGATTTGGAGTTCCAGAGAGCTATTGAAAGAGCTGCACAAGAAAGAGAAGTAGAAACAATCAAGTTGTTTAAACCAGAGAACAGTAGCTTGGGTTTCAGTGTGGTTGGTTTGAAGACAGACAACCAAGGAGAACTGGGAATTTTTGTTCAAGATATCCAACCAGGTGGCATTGCTGCTAGGTAAGTGTTTAATGTTTTTGAGCGTAAATTTTCTCAAAGAAGGACTAGATTAACATTTATGAAAATTTTTGTTGTTTTAATCATTTTTTGTATTTAATTTATTAACACTTTACTGTGTAAAAATAGCAAGGAATGTAAGTATGAGTAGTAGTTCTTGTTTTACTGGTATATACGTAATAATAGCTGTAAAGTAATATGGTACACGTGAAATTTAACACAAAGTCTATAGAAGCTTTGTTTTGAATGGAGTGGAGCATTGTAGTTTTTGTCCCAAGCAAGATTCTAGCAGATAAATTAAAGTGTTTGGTCCAGGGATGGTAGAGGAAAACTGAGTGTCTAGAGTAAAACACTAACTTTCAACAAGGAAACTAACAAACTTTCTTACATTAGAATCTGCCAGAGTGAGATTTTAACCTGAATGGTAGGACACACTGTGATTTTTAATTGCATAATTTTGAAAACTTGGGTCCTAGGCCACTGTGTGTAATAAGACATCACCTCAAAAGTTTTACAGGCATTAGTTAAAATTTATCTATTTCCAAGTTCTTTGGCATGAAAATAAAGCTTCCTTTTAATCCATGAGAAATTATTATTCAATTTCATATTTTATAACTTGGTTTGTGGTAGATTTTTAGTCTTTATTTTCATTTCTCTGCAATGAAGTGTAAACTGTACTGAATATTGTAAACTTGTGGTAATGAAAAAGATACAACAATGTAAATGAAGACAAACTTTCTTTCTTGTTGAAGTGACGAACATCCCCATTACAATAACCATCAGTGATTTCACCTCGTATCCATACCATTCTTTCACTGCAGGAATACAATTAACAGAGCTTTCAAAATAATTCATATGATTTCTTCCACATTGACATCACATTGCATGCCTACCAAAGAAATAAGCAAATAAGCTTAAATAAGAAATTTCTTTACTAGTTGAAATATTGAAATATTAACCCCCATTTTCTCAACCTTTACAGGAGAACTGTATAAAAGCCAAAAGTCATTGCATTAAGTAGAAAATTGAAAAAAAAATTGTTGATTGCCTGATGCAAGATGCCAGGCATTTTTGTACAAGTTGGCACAATGCAATTATTATTACAAATGGTGGTCATGTATCCATCAATGATAGCGACTTTCAAATTTTGATAATTTACATATACAAGTTTTTGTTGTCAACAGTATTTTGATGATCAATCATAAGTAGGTTTACTTTTGGTTTTATAGAACTATTGCTGATTGGATTTTTTTATACAAGTCCTTTATATGTGACAAGATTGGATAAATTGGTGGCAAGTCCTAGTACGGGTTGACCAGAACCTCTGTGTCATATACTGTATAGATATTTATTTGATTCATGTAAACATCAGTCAATTTATTCTAAACTTTATAAAATCAGTTTGCTTGATTAAAATGATAAAAAAAATGTTTTGTTTCCAAATTATTGTTAAAGTTATCAAAACAGCTTACCTAGATAAAATCAAGTGACAAATGAATAAAACAGACATTTCTGGACATAATACAAAATTAATATCCTCATATTTCATTGGATGACCAAAAAAAAAAAAAAAAAAAAAAGTTGAAGGAAAATATTGTCAAGTCTGAAGTGGACAATTTTTCTTGAAAATTAAATATGTTTTTGTAAATATCAAATAAAAAATTTGCAGGTATAGATATATGAGGTATAGATATATCCTCCTTCCAATTTTATATACATACTAACAGGCACTATTTTAATAGAAAACATATCCATTCCACCAACCTTGTAATGTTCCTGGGCATAAGAAGCACAAAAAAACTGGAAAAAAAATTTTTGTCCAATAGGTCTAATATGGAGGGTTCAAAAATTGAAGAAATAAAAATAATCATGAAATAAGATTAAAATGAAGTTATTGTATGTTGTAGATAATATTGTGCAGCTCTCTGTGATCATTGTGATTAATCATTGTTTTGGATTTGCACAAATAAAGTTATTAAAGAAAAACAGTGACCTTTCAAATTATGTTTTATTGTATCATTGGGGAAGTAAAAGAACGTACTTCAATGAACTTTGGACATAGGGTGTTAGTCAAAAACAGACTGATTAAGATTGCAATTTAGAGTTAGACAAGGTTATTTTTAGATTAGATTCTCTGTTACTCACAGAAAGCAGGTGAAATTTTAAATTTGTTTTCCTGCAAGCATATTTTGTAGAGATGTTGCTATTTGGATTTGATCCAGATGGAATGTTAATCAATTTTAATAAGAAATTTAAAACACAAGTATCATTAAATTTTTGAGTAGCTTGATAAGCTTACCTCATCATTGTTTTAACAGACTAAATGTGAAAGGGGAGTCATTATGCTGTTTTCTGTGTATTTGTTATTTCTGATTCTTTGCACTAAAATAGCCTGTGCTTAACACCTTCTGGTAGTAATATAAAATATTGTTGCTTTTATGCTTTTATCAATGACTGAGTTGATGTTTTAAAACAGCAACAGCAATTTTGCAGCTATTCGCAGCTATGCTATTATGATGATATTGTTCTTGTAATATTGATTAACATTGCATCAGTAATTTCTCAGCTATTTGCAAAGAGAGAAAGTTAATTAATCTATCATGGCTTTTCATTAAGGTGCTAGCTCACAAAGTCACTTTGCTGCAGAAAAGCATACAACTACCCCAGTCCATTAATCTGGTACTCGGTAAACCAGGTTATACTCTGCCCTTTTATTGCTAAGTGCCAGGCTAAGAAGCAGAATTTTCAATTAAGTCCTGTGTATGACTCAGCCAGTGTTTGAACCCATAACAACCTGCTCTCAAGGCAGAAACTGTACCCATGAGCCACCACTGAGGTGGTATATTTTGTTGTGATGGACAAAGTTAAAAGCTAGATGAAGTTTCATTAGTATTTTCAAGTTTTGCAATTACTGGTAAGACAATTTTCAATTAGACATACCAGGAAACTCGGAACTTCTTTGTGTTTTTTTAGATACTGAATATTTGTATTTGACAAAATTTATAAATAACTGATTTTCGGATTTAAGAAAGCTGACTCTTAAATATAAAATTATTAAAATTAACCTAGAAATTTGACTGGAATATGGTCTATAGTGTTTAAGTAAAGTGTCAGAGAGATATAGAGGTAGGGGTTTACATAATTATAAGGTATATATAAGATGAAGACAGACAGTCGATATTGTCCATCACACCCTGTATTACATAGTCAATACTTCTGTTACACCCTGTAATTAGATGGACAGATTAAACCTAGCCATGATAAATGTTAAAATAATGATTGGCCAAACATCTAGAAGAGACAGGATTTATAGGGATTATAACACACTGACACTGAAAGTAATAAAAACAAGTTAGAATAATGGATTTTTGAGTCTTTTTCAAAGTGTATTTTTCAGGTGGAATGTAGCACCCTGTGTCCCAGAATGCATTGTAATAAGTGGAAAACATTGACATTGGTTTTAGTTCATTTCTATTGTATGTACTATAGGCAGTGACCTTTATCTAACTGAAGTTGTTTGCATGTTGTCGTTAGTGATCTAGTTAGTGATATGATTTTAATTAGGTTTAACACATTTTCTGACAATGCCACTGGTATAAAGGTGAAAAATTAGCAATGCCCACTCATGTGCTCAATTCCATAAATTGATTTTAACATCTTCATGTGTCATTGCTGTCGTACTGATGTTTCCTATGGATTCAGTAAATGCATTATTTGGTGATATTTTTGCTTTGGTTTATGACAAATATTGTTTTTAGTTTTAAAACTGATGTTCCATATCTTGTCAGGAATTAGATCAAAAACTTAAAATCTGATATTCATTCAAGTTTAAGAAATAACTAGAATGAATGCAGTGCATGTTTGTTTCTTTGATCAGTCTTGCTTCAGTCTATCCTTTACATAAAATACCTGATGTTGTATTTCATATCTCTTGTAATCACAATGTTAGTCATTGACTGCATCTGTCTAATGTTAAAGTTTGAAAATGACCAGCTATTTGGGGAAACTAAAGACAAACACTTTATCTGTTTCATTTATTATTTATTTATCTATTTATTTATTTATCGAATTATTTTATTTTATTTTATTTTATTTTATTTTTTTATTTTTTTTTGTGGGGGGGGGGGGGGGGGAGGGAATAGGGGTTATTAATTAAAAATTGCTTTACCAATTAATCAGACTGACCATTGTTTAAACACACCTTAAGTTATCTACCCTTGTTTTTGAAGTCTAAACTGTTTATCTCCCCTTCAAAAAAAATTGTATATTTCATCATGCTAGTTATGTTTGTTATGTTACAGACTTCATAAATCTAGTATGTGATTACATCATTGAAATGGTATGTGAAAAGGACATAAAATTGTGTCAGAAGAAACAATATTTTAGCCAACTTGAAATACTATAAATCAGGAAATTAATGCATCGTGAAATAAATGCGAATCGCCAATTTTACAGTAAAATGCGTATTGAAATTAATGCGATTTTTTAAATTCCAATTTTAAAAAATTTTGCCTATCTTTTATCTTACAATTATAAACATTAAATTATGAACTCAGAAAATATTATCTTATGTCTTCCTTAATCTATAAACACGTTATAAACAAACTTTCGGTAGACATTATTAAAAACAGTGAGGTGTACCGAGGGTAAATTTTTATGCGCCGATGACCCATTGTTTTAAAATAACCAGGGTGGTAAAGGATTATTAGATTAAAGAAACATGTGGTCTTTTTTTAAAAACAAACATACTCAAATATAACGCTTGGAGTTTTTATTAAAATAAATCATTCAAAATTAGGATGTCCATATCGGCATATGTACAACTGATCTTCATCTTCAACTCACGAGTTTAGAATGTTATATTACTTATAATCACAGTACTTTCAATTTGATCTCGCAGTCAAGGTTCAAAATGATGTATCAGTCATGATTCCAGTCGTACCAAAATTCCCGGTTGGAAAGAAACAGCAAAAAATTACTGCTAAATGAGAATGTGTTCTAATTAATCAGTTACGATAACAACTTCCAGTTAAGGGAGGTAACTCAATTTACAATAAATATACAGAATACAGAAACTGGAAAATAAATGCCACCAGAAATTAATGCGATGAAATGGGCCTGGCATTTTTCGTATTAATTTCTTGCTTGCATTAATTTCCTGATTTACAGTATACAATGTAATGGCTCAATCAGTTGAATTTCTTTGCTTTTTGCGCCTGTTTATAAAGC